>CM067364.1:83487967-83522083 GCA_034401795.1 Chaetoderma sp. LZ-2023a
CCAATTGATATGCGGCATGTTAAAGTCACCCAGTATAAGTGTACGCCTGTTATCAGAACATAATGTCCGTAGTACATGTTGTTGAAATTATCTGAATGTGAGCTTCTATAACATACACGAATTCTTAAAACAAATTCCTACAGTTATATCACAGAGGAGATACAAATGCATCGTTGGTGGCTAACAGTTTATTGTAGAAAGATTTCGACACGACTAAAAGTATTATTTTATACATATATCCGCTAACCTCAACACTATTGTGCGTGCGTGCGCACGCGCGTGCGTGAGTGCGCGAGTGCGTACGCACGTAAGTGCTTGAGTACGTGGGTTAGTGCATGCGCGCGAGTGTGTGTGCGTGCATGTGGGTATTGTGTATGCCTGTGTATTTACTGTGCTCCCATGCATTGCACTGGGCCATAGCTGCCATCCTCTTCACAGTTTGGAACCTCGGCTCCTGGCATTGGGTTAGCTTGAACCTCGGCACGCCTGTCCTCGCATTCTGATCCAATCACGAGGCTACATGCCAGCGCCACACATACGAATATGAGCAACCGTGCGTACATTGTCTGAAATAATAACGGTAACAGTCACTCACATACTCACATACCACTATACTTATCAGTAATCACATTCGCCCGCTATCCACGGGATGTGAGCTCTAAACATCGTAGCCACAACGTCTGTATCGCTGTGTTGCTAATATAAACAGTCTTGCTCCGATTGTGTCCACTGAAGGATAACAAAATGGGTCACAAACGCATTTGCCAATAAGCTGATATATACGCTTGAAGAAGGGCAATACTTCTCGTATTTCAAGGTGTATCGGTTTAATTGCTCATACATCCATTATATACTGACGAAAAGGAGCATAGTTAGTTGCGCAATTTGGTTTTGATCCAACCAGAAGTGACTAAATGTCAATATTGTTAAACAAATGGCCAGAAGAGGGGTCCATTTCAACTATGCCCCCAACCCCCATTTCTGGCTAAACTCCTCCCGGTTTTCTGCGGGTTAGAATAAATTTATATGCTTTTATATGAATTTTCAGAATCAAAATTTCCAGGTAGTTATACAGGTAAGCTGGTCGAAAGAATATTCACCAAACAGATTACTAAATGGTAAAAACACACAATTCGTACACAACCATGGCTTTTCAAGGTGCATGTCGGAGCTAGATACGTCACTATGCATGATTACGTCAGTCTACATCACATGTAAGTGGTAATAGCGCAATATATGTGTGTGCCCATCTTTGCACAAGCTCAACAAGGTGATCTAAAATGAAAAGTTAAAGTTACATCCTATTTTCTCCCGTTACTTGTTCTCGTGTATTAAGATCAATTTTTTAAGAAAAATCTCTTGGGAGTTATTTTTCGTACACCGCACTCGACTATTAGTACTGGTGCACTCCTAAAAGCTGCCCTATTTACTATATGCCTACGCTAGGCACACCATTACTGAAGATGTCCTTACCACGCTAAGTGGGTCGACAGTTACGCCCCTTTAGCTTTATAATGATTAAAACATAACTTTTCATTCCTGCTCTGTGCATTCAATGTACATTTGCAAAATTGTCGCATCGATCAATTAAAGAACCCTGGATGACACTTTATCTCTGAGATGAATGTTTTAGCCAAAGCAAGGTTGTGTGAATAAACAAGTCAACAGTCATAAAACAAGTAAAATAGTTGTTATAAACGGTTTTAGATATCCCCCCCCCACCCCTCCACCCCATCCCCTTGACAACGGGGAGGGTGCTATTTAAATGTCTTTATAACAACCATTTTTTTACATATTTTGTGATTATCTTCTTGGTTATTCATACAACCATGCTTAAAGTTTTAAAACTATAAACGCGTGTTTATCAAATGTGTATATGAAGTATGCGCAATGACTAAATGTAGCACTGCTCAAAGCAGTACCGTATGCGCGCGCGTCCTTAGTGTCGTTGAGCAATACCAACATTAGATAAAAAGAAAGTGTGTGTGGATGAACTTGTTAGGAAGCGTGCAACCTTCGCGTAAAGCTTAGACCACCAGTAAGCTGTCAGCGCCAGGCACAGAGATTCCTCTCGAAAAACACCTATATATTTCCCCGATATGGACACAGATTTACGAACATGGAGTAGATTAAAACTCTACGTAATCTGTTGCCAGGAAACGTGCTAATTTTAAGGCGTCATACATGTTTTCAAATTGGAAATAATAATGCTTTGGTTTGCCACTGTGGTAATTATTTTGTTGATCATTGCTAAGAATGATTTTAAAATCAGGTTGCGAAACGATGCGGCGATACTAATACTAAAGCGTAACATGGTAAGAATATTAGCAGAACCATTGTGGACATTAGAAATAATAGCTTATGTTATAAATACAAGAACGCTGCAGCGTACAATGCCTCGCCTGTAAAGGCATGGATAGGGCTAATTAGCAACGCCAACTTGGCATGGTTTGTAATACACATATCCCGTAATGCGCCAACAAACAAGTGCAACCAATCAAACATAGACAAGTTTACCAAACTGCGGATAGTCTGAACAATTGCCCAACATCGATGTAGATCCTATCTCTGTAACACATAGCAGACTTCTGTAAAGGTTCAGTGAAATCGGAATGAGCATAGTTCAGTTACATGGTAAGTAGACAACCTTAATACAAAAGCATGAAAAGAATTCAAAGTCCAGAACTGTGAAAAATCAGGAGAATTTCCCAAAATGAAATGGGTAATGATGCGAATAGTACGCTTTCATAGTATATGACGCTGCAGTAAAATTGTGCTGATGTTCATAAAAAACCGTAACCAGAAAAACATGAAAAGAGTTAAAACCATGAGAAAATAAATATAATTTCCCAAAATGAATTTTGTTGCTATGGAGTTCATATCCCTGTATAGTACAGATCACTTCTGTAAAGTTGCATTGAGATCGGATGAGCCAGTGTTGAAAAATAAGTGGGTTAAATCACTTTAACCAGAACTGTACAAATGAGGGACGACGGCGCCGCCGCCGCCGACAACAATGCAGGCTTCCGCCGCCAAAGATGCCGCCGGAATGAGTGATCCATATGTACCGCTTCTTCGCAGGAAATTCGAGGTAATAATCTCAAACTCACTGTCAGTCCGCATTCAATGTTCCCATCGAAAATGTCGATTTCCAGACCAAGAGACGATTGCTTTCTAAAATGTACTACTGGAATGACTCGCTCGGTTGCTGCGCCAGTCATTACAGTATTGAATTGTCAAAATAGTCTACTGTTGGTTAGCAAAAACAGTCATTCCTCAAACCAACTGCAGAAGCCATTTTTACCAGCTTAAGTGTTAAATGGTAAAGGAAATATAACCCGTTGGTTTACAATACACATATGGTGTTGTATGCAAGTGCTACGGTACTTACCGAATATCTCGTGCTTGTTTGAAATGAACTGTGTATGCGACTGCAAGATAGCTCACATTAACAATATATACTTCATCGTACGGCTAACAGCCTGCGTCACATCACCCGCAACATGAGTCATTGACCTTTTGCTATATATTTACATCCTGTATGACTTAATTACAGGCATGAAAACTGCATAATCGTTATGTACGGGCATTTGCTTAATAAATCCATCAAATTGGGCTTCACAAAATGTCACTCACCATCTCGTATAATGCTCCTGTGACTGGAAAATGTCACCCACCCCCTCGTATCATGTTCCTATGACTGAAAAATGCCATTCAGCCTCTCGTATCATGTTCCTCTGCCTGAAAAATGTACATTATTTGAGAGTTTGAGTCTGAGTTCAGGAAAGAGTATGTGCGTGCGTGCGTATGTGCGCGCGTGCATGGGTGCCCGATGATAATCATGTTTTCTTTGCGACATAGGAGTTAGACTCTTGTAAATGACCGGTCATCCTCATTTTTCTAAAACGTCAAAATCAAAATCACAATCTATTTTGTTTGGACTTTTTGACGTTTTAATAAGTTGCTGACGTATGACAAATTCCGCGAGACTGTCTATGAATCGTTGGATGAATCCGATCTGTTAGTCATAATCAATTGCGTCACATGATTGACGAAAATACTCCGCCATGAAAATAGACTAAGAGGTATTTCTTGTAGGAGCCATGCACATGAATTCCGTTCAACACACCATGTAGAAAATGTGTGATGGCTTCATTTCGTAGGTAATACTATATAGTATGCTGGACTATGTGTTATGTGTCTGCCTGACTGGTCAATTTGAAGAAAATCCTACTTTCTTACCATGACGTATATTTTCACCTGAGAAAAAATACGTTTCAAATAATTTTAGCAAACACTGGCACAAATGTATATAAAATCACGTTAATAAAAGACACTTTCATAAAGCTCACTGGATGAGTATTTGAAGGCATTAATAGAATATTAATTAGAATCACTGTCAGATACATCGGTTAAATCATCAACAATTACGTCCTCGTCACTTGACTCATCCATGTTTATACACGCTTCAGTATATTTCCTTCACATAGAAACGCAAGTGTGCATTTTAATCCTGATTTAACGCAGCTACATGCTTGAGTTGTACACTCTTTCACGACATGATTTTTTCCAGCCATTACCATAGGGTCCATCAAGATTTGATTGTGCTACCAGTGATCTTTTCCAGACAGTGTATTGATAATTTGGTGTCTTAATCTGGTGCATACGACTGTCTTTGCATGGGGTAAACTTGGGTCACTGAGTCGCTTCTTGCAAACCGTGTTATACCGTAGCATATTTATGTCGTCTATGTTAGTATTTGGAGCATAAAGGGAACACACCTGTTTCAAACGCATCTTCACCCCGTCAGTCAAAGTTAGCGAAGCTCCGAGTACTTATGAAGGCCAGTATTTATCAGTGTTATTTCTAATTAGCTGTAATGCGTTCTGTTTTACCTTTCCTTTAAAACAATGTGTGCTGTCACACCCGGTAAGAATATGTACAGCAAAAGCAAAGCACCAAATACACGTTTCTCCTTACTACCCCGGCGATTGTATGTATGGGAAAAAACCAGAAGTGTTTGTTTGTTCCAGTTTTTAACCACACCTCGACGCTAAGTTCATGGTTAAATTATATCGCCAGTACGAGCACATCATTATCGGGATACCATATGAATCATGTTTTGGAATCAGGAATATGAGCCGGGTATCTGCATCGTCTTGCGATGAATATAATTTATCAAATTCTTCAACTCCATTGCATCTGATCAGAACAACTTGTTCATGGTTCTTGCAGGCAGTCCTTATGAATATTTCAAGTCTATCAACAAGTTCTCCAAAGGTGCTCGCACCTGCTCATGTCTGAACAAACACCATACGATCTATGAACACACCTGTTTAATGTGTTATCTCTTATTTGTTCATGAAGTCTTCTGGATACAGTGAAGATACTGCTTCAATCTCTAAATCTCGCATAATCTGTGAAATAGTAGAAAGTTCATATTTGAATAAATGTTCTAGATTCACAGTCCTCTCATTAGAGACTATTATTAGACTTCCAGACAGGTCACGATCTGATTCTAGAGAACTAATTTTTTCTTTGCATTCAGTATTCTTGCTAGGAATACTAGCGAAGGTTTTTAAACTTAAGTCTCTTGATAGGTGCGCTTAATGGATTGACACGGTATTCTTCAACGAATTCAATCATTGCCTTTTTACCATTATTTTACCATGTAGTAGGCTTTGCGCAATATCAGTTGGACTGATTACTCATGTATACATGTTTGTTAGCGGTTCTGGTTCTTCCATTTCAGCATTAATGTCTAGAACAAATGGATTACCAAATCTATCCATAATTACAGCTAGTACCTTCTGAATGTCAATATCATCTTTTATGATCGATGCGCCTTGTATATCAGAATGCACAATTTGTTATTCATATCACACATCAGTTTGACGTGTCTAAGGAAAGAGCTTCATTCATGGACTGTTAAATACCATTTCATAGTTGCCTCTCTTTGTCTACTAAATCCGATACCATCGGCTTTTTGGATGTTGTGTCTCTAGCTACAATTTGTTCTAGGCCAAGATCAGACCATACACGGCTGAATGACGTTAACGTTGATCTTGTAACAACATGTTTTCCTGCTTGGAATTTGGTGTGCACATTTGGAGCAGTTTCTGGTAGAACCGTCATCTCAGAGATGTACACAGGTCTCCAACAGGCATAGTTGTGTCGGTCATATGCAAATGCATAGCACACAATTCACCCTAAACAATGTATGTGAGTTGTTCAGTCACCTCGTCTTTCAGCTGCAATGTAGTCAAATCCACGACCAACATCTTGTATATATTATTCCCAAAAAGCAAAAGTAAGTTTAGATTTATGTCCTTTTTCAAGAAATTCTCCATGCAGTGGACTGTACTCTTGCAACATGTTTCTAAGTGTTTGAATGCTTTCCACCATACGCACATGATGTATGAGATCGAAGTTATCTGACGACAGCAGTTATTTCATGTCTGTTTGTACCTTCAAACAATCTTATTCGAGTGTAGAAACTTCTTCCTTAGATGTCATGTGATTCTGTACAAGCCACGAAAGGAACCCAATGAACTGAAGCCTGCCCATCAACTATAACATACGGTTATGTGAAAGAGCACACTGTTTCCACCAAGCATGGTCACCGACATTGCATTTGTGCCAAACACATCCACTTCTTCTGAGAGGTCGTCAACCCCCAGATGAACTATACCGCTTACCAAGTATTTTCCGAACCAACTCCATAATGTGGAATCCACCTAACCCAATGCCATTGCACAGAGGTTCATTCCAATTTCGTAGGCGTATTCCTTGGCACCGATGTGTAGTTTCAAATGAAATGTTCTAACTGGAACTTGTTGTCATGTTGCCAGCATCTGGCGTGCAATTATATCTCGGCATGTATAGATAGTGTTCCATTCAGTAGGTGTACCCGGTATAATTGACTTGTATCATATCAGTTTCTTGCTTGGATTTTCACCAGATTTGACACTTAATACAGCGTGAAATCTATTCCAGCTTGGAATGCGCTGTACGTCTATTTCAATTGGTGTAATATCAAGTTCGTATATGTGTGTGGAACACTAAAAACTGGCAAACATTATACATCTATCAAGTGACAGATTAAATCCGGCAACATCAAACTAAGTTTTGTGTTAACTTTCCTTAGCAAATGTTGAAGCATTGCAATTAATTTGAATTCGTGTATGCACTCAAAACGCCTCTCTTACCAATTTATTTGGTATCGAATCCATGTGTTTATTACCTTGTTATTGCAGGTTCAATCCTAGACATATCGTTATAGCCAAGGGCATGGCCTTGGCTGTGAACGAAGTCTATGACTTGCCTACTTCACGTCGCATGTTTTAAAGAAATAGACACACCAATATGCTTAGCTGTTTTACATCTCGCATGTAAAGTGGAATATCTTATATATTGTGCAATAGCCATCACTCCCCTGCGTAAGTGAGGGTCTTCACTTACATCTTCCGTTGTTTTGCCTAATGCAAGAAGATATAAATATGTATATAAATCATCAGGGATTAATTATTCTACTTTGTTGTCAGAGATGTCCTCGTTATCAATACATAGACTTAATGAAACCCCTTTCACCATCTAGCATTGCTCATTGAATAATGCGAGTGTATCTTCATCTAATTCTGGGACGGTACGATCCGATCCGATGGCTTCATAT
This sequence comes from Chaetoderma sp. LZ-2023a, assembly GCA_034401795.1. Classification (NCBI taxonomy): domain Eukaryota; kingdom Metazoa; phylum Mollusca; class Caudofoveata; order Chaetodermatida; family Chaetodermatidae; genus Chaetoderma; species Chaetoderma sp. LZ-2023a. Next base: position 83,495,640 of record CM067364.1, read on the forward strand.
CTAACTTGGCACTTCAAATCACATATCTTATTGATTGTTTTCTTTACGTCAGCACATCTACTGTATACAAGTCCGTTCTTCTTTGGCATGCTGTGAAAGATAACCTTTCCCTCAAAGTACTTTTCAATTCTAGCTTTCAGTCTCTGTGAAACATATGATTCAGCAATTTAGTAACCACGATCGAAGGTAAGTTGTATATAGCTTAAGTAAATGCACCATCTTGCGAGAAAACATCTTTAATTTCAAAGACTAGTTTTTCAAATGCTTCAGCAAATATATCTACTCTTTCTACACATTTCTTACTTGTAGGCAGCAACAGTTTCCATTTATTTCAAAATATTCAACAGACTATACATTAAATTAGCAATAAGTTTAGAATTCGGCATTTTGTGATCATAGGGTTAAGTTATTTCGAACCGTTGCCTAATTATAAGGTGTTTGACAGACTTTCATGAGAGTTTGTCTTTTTGTGAACAAGGAATGTGACTCCGTATTCTAACATGAGCGATAATAACGTGCTGTAACACTAAATAACTTGGTCCAACTGAATAGTTTGATGAGTATTTCTCTTTTCATACGACTTGCTCATCGGGAAAACGTATTTTGCTCGCTTATAGGTGCATCTGTGAGCCAGATCAGAGAGGCTATGTATGGCATTGCTTTACGAAGGAACGCCATTAATCAGCATTTCCAGCAAGGCTTTGTCTTTGGTTCTGCACATTTCATCCTTCTTGAAAGAGAACAACACGACTGTGTTCGATCCGATTTCTGGATGGTTATGGAGAAGTTTCATGTTTGTTTTTCATCTTCCCTATGCCATCTTCATTAGATGATAACGCGTGCCGTGGTTAGTCTTAAACCACCAAAATACTGTCAAAATGGTATTTGTATCTTTTCGTTGGCATATGATACACGACGTTGATTGATTTGTTCTGGCTTTCTCTTGGCATCACGTGCGCTGCCATATGCGAGCGATATGCATTCAGGTTGTCCATATTAGACATGCAAGTAAAAGCAAATGATATTTTTTTAAATGGCAACAAGGTCCATTAGCTGAATAATCTATTGGATCATTGTCTGAAGTTTCTATTAAAGCACTTCATATATATCATATTGAGCCTGCATACCAGTACAGCTTAATGCATCTCTGTGCCGGACCAAATCAGCTCTCATCGACATTATGCGACCGTCACTTTTCTCAGTATGTTGCTGGAAAATTGCATACACTCTGTTTCGTCGAATGCTCTGATAGTACACCATCTAATGGAAAGAATTGTGCACTTTTGGCAAAAGTATGACACTTTGCACACAAGTAGTATATGCCAAGGTGATTCATTTAACGCTTGGCACCCATCGCATTGCCATTGAAATCGGAAATCTACCATCTACCATATATCAAACGCCAAAAATATAAATTTAAGTTTTTGCTTTCCATACCCACATTTTCACGGTCAAGGAACACATTTTTGTAATTACAGACACTGTCAGGTAACCGTCTTGGCAGCCATACATAAATTAGGAGTTCTTAAGATATCAACTCCTATGTATCACAGAGACACGATTTTGGTGTATATACCCATATTTTAAGGGTCAAGGAATCTATTTCTGTAATTACAGATTAGATGGTGGCCATAGTTGAATCCAAGATGGCCACTATGCAGCAATTAAAGGGTCATTGCCGACCGCCATTTTATGATGCTTGATCTGGCTGATACGTATATGGATTTTAATACCTTAAATAGATATATCATAACATATATTCAAATCCATCACTACACGTGCTTTCCCTCGACATGCTACCATTAAGCCCTCAAGGAACTGTTGATTTTCCGCCAAATAAACTGCGCCTCCGTCACCATGTATGAGCGTATTGACTTGTTCCTGGCACTGCCCTATTGCCATTGTATAGAAAACATGACAACATTGCTGCACGACAAAATGCTCATCCATAAAAACAATGTAAACTTCAGCATGCTCTGTGGGTAGGTTGATCATACCGTGTAAATGCACAGTGAGATATCCACAATAATTCATCTAACATGGACTTCAACACATCATTCGAGGGTTTTCTTCCGAATGGATCGCACAAACTGGAGTAGTAGCAGCTCTAACTTCGGAGCCGTTTCACAGAACGTAAACTGTGGTTGATCAGTACGCTGTTTGGCATACCATTCCTCAAGCGATTGTGAATTATTCTGTTGTTCAACTGTCATTTACTCATTGTACCGTTGATAAGCACGTTGCTGCAGAATATACAGGCCGGCTGCTGTAACGTGATTAGCATATCTCGTTCTTGTGACATGCAACCCAGACAACATTGCATCTGCACGCCCAGATGTAGTAAGTTAAGCATGTAACAGTGATGCAGTCCAGTCATAATTTTAGAGCCAATCTCCTAGAAACTTCAGGAAGTTCATCTCGATGTGTATGCCTCCACACATTCGTCTCCTCCCCCCCCCCCCCACTGTTTCGAGACAAAACCACTAGACGTTCTTCGCAATCACATAAATTGGTTGTCTGCAACAACAACTGCCGTTTGTCCAGGATTTAGATGATGTACAGGGTTAATGACCACCATCATGGCATGCGAAACCTTGCAAATCATGTTAACCTTTTCGCGGAAAGACGTACAGATGCAACGATCGACTATGAGTGGTCAGTGGTAAATGTTTCCTGGCATGATGCGCTGACCATGATATGGAGTTGAGATATCGAGAAATACAGATTTCCACGTGACGGTCATTGTGGAGCTCAAAATGGCCGCCGATGCTCTTACCTGATACTATCAGTAGTTACAGAAATGGGTTCCTTGACCCTAGAAATGTGAGTATAGACACCAAAATCATGAATTAATGTTGCTTAGAGGCCGAGATATGGTAGATAGTAAATCCAAGATGGCGGCCGTTACCATTGTGATAGCGATGGGTACCAAGCTTTAAATAAACCACCATACCATGTACTAAAGTGTCATACCTGAGTCAAAAGGTGCACAATTAATGTGAAAGTTGGTTCTTAGCTGCTGTATTGCGAGAATGTCATTCTGCTTGTAAATATGGGAGCTGCGTATTAGCTACCCGTTAGGGACCGACTATTATTTGCAGATGGCCTTTGTCCTGGCGAGCCTGAACTTGTTATGACCTTATCTTTGTCATGTCATCTCAGATATGAATATCCCGTACATCGGTGTTGTCGTAATAGTGTTATATATTAAATGTTGAGTTGACCTAATATAGTGGTATTCCACAGAGCCAAACAGTGACCGTATTTCATGATAAATGTCGCACGCTCCATGATTTCATAAAATCCAGACATAAGGTTCCGTCGCGGTATTGTAGAACGATTGTGTCATACATCTATTCACGCTGCATGTATATCCCATTATATTATGGATGCACAATTTGCATAGTTGTTCACCATGGTACAAAGCGATGAACACACGATAGGGGATCCTGATGGACAGATGGACGGATAAGTTATCCATTATTTCTATCCAAACATGGTACATGATAAGACGTGACTGACTATATGACACTAGATAAATATATTTATCAAGAAACACATTTTGAACGGATACATATACAGTAATATCACCCAAAAACGGCGTATGCATTACTCTTGAGTAATGCTAATTTGCAGACCAAGAGTTTATGCTTGAAAATGTACCACTTGAATCACTAGCTTGATAACCGAGCCAATTATTCCAGTGGCAGATTTAAAAAAAAATAGTCTTCTCTCGCTATGCAAATGTGACGGCTGTGGTTTCATATGGGCATCATACTATATGTACAGGTGCGATGGATGTGATACTAGGGGTACGGTTGTGAAACTATGGGGCATGCATGTTCTATATCTGCTGTTTTGGTAAGCGTACACCGATATGCTAACATAACCGTATACATCAACGAGGTTATGTTGACACAAATCTGAACTGAATTAAAGACGGACGATATTATAATATGCCTCTATCTCATCCCGGACGCGTATGCATTTACGCAGCAATGATTCTGGAGATACGTGTAGGTGAATCAATATCACAAGTTGCGCTCTGATATTCAACAGTAATACGTCACACTCACAAAATAATCACTGGCATTGCTTTAAAGTTCTCCAGTGAGAGAAATAAAAATGCAAGAGTAAGCCTGATGATAATTTACAGATCCAGCGTTTTAGACATACTTGGGCATGATCTATTACACTTGTAATGGACACATTCTGTCAATAGAAAGTGTACATTTGCAAGCAAAGAGAAGACTGTATTTGAAAATTTACCCCTGGACGGACTGGCTCATGTTTCGAGCCAGTCATTCCAGTGGTAAATTCCACCCCACCACCCCCACCCACACCCCCACCAAAAATAAATCTCTTGGTTTGAAATGAATAAGATGTCTAATGAAGACTTATTCAGTTGCCCTTCATCTACATATAGAAATCAAACTTGTACTCCTTCTAGTATTCTGTCTTTTACTGAAGCCAATAGTAAAAAAACTGGTGCACAGTTTTCAACAATTTTGGTGGGCGATGTTGCTGTCTATGACAGTAACATCTCCAACCAAATTTGTTGAAAAATTACCACCAGTTCATCTTTTATTTTAATTAGAAAATTAAAAATCTTGGTATTAGAGTCTTACGGGTTAAAACAAACACGCGCTCTAACATGTTTGAGTGCATAGAATCACGAAAATCTGTGAAGCTAAACCTGAGTAAAGATTATTTTACGTGGGTCTAAGAAAATATCCTCCAAACTGCTCATGGCCAATGTTTTGAGAAACGTCTGTAGGAATATGTCCCATAATTTTAGTTTTTTTCACTGATAAACTAGCAGCTATGTGCGATTTTATTTTAACAATTGCACTTTATTATAATAAAATCAAATGAGCAGTGCTATATTGCGAGATGTAGAAGAATAGATGACTCAAGAATACGCTTGTCGGATTATCTCTATTTGACGTGCCAGGGAAAACGTGAGATCTTCGGTCATTTTGAATGTCAATGGCCTAAAGATGTCATCACGATAATACCACATTGCTCCCGCCACTAACATTTGCTACGAAATGTCATCGTACATATTTCGGGCCAAGGTCTATATTATCTTCTAATAAATCAAAATGAAATTACTATATCATAAATTAGATCCATGCAATAATGCTGGCAGTATAAGACCCAACCACAAAGCGTTCACATAGGGATAATTACATTAATGTCCTTTAATATGCAGGAGCGACATAGATGTTTTAACGATGTATGTATCATCAATTCACATTCTCGAATACAATTGCTTGCAGAAATGGCAAATATACCATGAATTTCAATTAACAATTGTGTTAAGTAGAATATTAAAATATTGATATATAGATTTTGTGACGAGTTGTTCAAATATTGATTTTAAATATAGACCATGTGACGATGGTTGAGCCAGTTCATAACATACATGAGGCCGAACTTATAGTTAGGTGCAATAAGGTCGTGTTGTGGGGGTTGCCATGACTGCGTTGGCTGCCATGGCGCATGTGCTGCTGCTGTTGCGTTTGGTCGTCGTCGTCATTGCTGTTGTTGTTGTTGTTGTTGTTGTTGTTGTTGTTGTTGTTGCTGCTGCACCAAGTCACTCAGCTGAGGACTTTAGCATAAGACCTATAGAAACGATATATGAGACAACACACTCCAAACAACTGAGGCTGAACAAGTAAATTATTGGATAAAAGTATTAAAAACAACACACCGAAAAAAGTATGAGATCTGAGCAGTATCGCACAATTCTGATTGGCAGGCATCCGCCACACTGGTTCAGCCCAACGTACATACATGCACGTACGCCCAATAAGAAGAAGAACAAGAAGAAGAAGAAGAAGAAGAAGAAGAAGAAGAAGACGAAGAAGAAGAAGAGGAAGAGGAACAAGAGGAACAAGAAGAAGAAGAAGAAGAAGAAGAAGAAGAACTACTGATTAGCAGTCATGATGCTACGGTGTGTAAGTGACTGAATCAGCTATAATAATAATAATAATAATAATAATAATAATAATAATAATAATAATAATAATGATAATGATAATATTAATCACCATCATCGCCATTATCACCTCTGATTGGCAGGCATGCGCTTACCTGATGCAAATGCTTGGATCAGCCAAACTCCATCATGGCCGCATTCAATCTGCCACACCACAAAAGAGGTTTGACAGGTAAAATCAGATTGGCAGACATGCGTAGATTCTCTATGCAAATGCCTGGATTTGCCTTCAGTTGTTACTGGTTGTGACAAACAGGCATGTCCAACCCTGTCAACCAACCAGCATACATGCAACCACTTTGAACTGTTCCGTGTTATAAGTGCCAGTCTAGTCCCAGTGATTCTGTTTAAAACCTCCTTGCCCTGGGATAGGTGTGCACAATCTTGCGATATATTGCAAGCCCTGAGATATAGGGCGTCCTTTCGTGCGTGTGGCATGGCTCAGGCAAGGCACACGCATTGGTACTAGGGTAAATGAAAACCAATATCAATGTTGTAAGTGTTAAAACCAATGGAGGGATAAGATCGCACATGCAAGTAGTAGGCGTCATAATAAATTACGTCGCTAGTTAGCATACGTCACAATCAGAATGGCATGACTATGGCTGCTATGAGCATCGAAAAGTCCAGCAAACATACGAATTGTATGTCTTTGATGGATTTACATAATTTAGGTTTCAATATGTGTAATCAATTCCAACACGATTAGAAATGTGCTGGGGCATAGCTAGAAATTGGCGTGGCATAACTAGTAATGGACGTGACATAGCTAGAAATGGGCGGGCTTGACTATAAATGGGCGTGGTATAGGTAGAATTGGAGTGGTATAACTAGAAATGGGCAGGCATAGCTATAAATGGGCATGCATAGCTATAAATGGGCGGGCATAGCTATAAATGGGCGGCATAGCTATAAATGGTCATGCATAGCTAGAAATGGGCGGGTATAGCTAGAAATGGGCGGGCACAGCTAGAAACTGGCGGGTACAGCTAGAAATGCGCAGGCATAGCTAGAAATGGGCGTGGCATAACTAGAAATGGGCAGGCATAGCTGGAAATGGGCGTGGCATAACTAGAAATGGACAGGCATAGCTAAAAATGAACAGGCATTCCGAGAAATGGGCGTGACATAACTAGAAATGGGCGGGCATAGCTAGAAATGGGTGGGCATTGCTAGAAATTAGCAGCACATAGCTGCCTAGATATTGGCATGGGATACCTAGAAATGAGTTAAGCATAGCTAAAAATGGGCGGGGCATAGCCAGGAATAGGTCGAGCTTAGATAAAAATGGGCGGGCCATAGTTAGATATGGGCCGAACTTAGCTTGAAATGGGCTGGGCATAACTAGAAATTGTCGGGGCATAGCTAGAAATAGGCTGACCTTGGCGAGAAATTGGCAGCACATAGCTAGAAATTGGCATTGTATAGCTAGAAATTGGCGGTGCATAGCTAGAAATTGTCAGCACATAGCTAGAAATTAGCAGTGTATAGCTAGAAATGGGTGGCCATAGCTAGAAATGGGAGGGCATAGCTAAAAATAGATCCATCTCTTATGCGAATGGGTGCAATGGACGACGTCATATTACCTTGAAAATATTAAGCTATTAACATGTACAGAAGTATAGTTGATTTGAAATTGCATTATATCGGAATAAACAGGTACAAATCGGTATATATGCCATCAAATTGCCATCACGGGATGGTCGCCTGGCATTTGATGGTCGCGGTCTCGTCGATGTACATTTACAACTGCAAGCTTCTAAGCGATGACAGTATGATGATAGATGTGCGATAGTCGTTTAGCCGTAAACAAAAAACTTATGAATATATCAATGTTTATGTTCTAACATGAACACATGCATAGGTTACGAACCTCCGGGAGTGCAACCCCCCCCCCGACCACCCCCTTCCTTTATAGCGAAGCGCATTACAGGCGGCTCAGCCAAGTGTTCATACTCTCTAGCGCCTCTTTTCTATTGATCAGTTGTCATTGGCTGCTTAATGTGCATAGTTTTATCTTTGCCGGTTATTATATTTCGGCCTATCCTGTATCAAAGTCCCATATGTAGCCTAAATATCTGTATCATAACCTCCTTCCTTCCCATTTTTCATACTACTATCTTCCTTGTATACGTCTCCAATGTTGTTATTATGTAATACATCTGGAGGCAGTATTAGCCAACATCCTATGTGCTAATTCGCAACAATATAATCGGCCAGAGTTAGGGTTAGGGTTAATCCACATCCTCTTTCGTGTTTTGTTTATCTCTCTATTCCCATATCGGAACATAGCTCCAACTAAATAGATTGTAGTACATACTTAGGTGCAGTTGCACCCGCAGTTGTTCCGGTATTCTATACCGGTTTCAATATTCGCGCGAGTAACAGGGACTTCTAATAATCAGAATATTAACACTATCGTCGCTATATTTGATTACATGTTGTATTAACCAGCAATACATTAAGGAAACACTAGAAAATAAGAGGAATTGCAACAAACATGTCTTGTTGAAACGACCAAACGCGGCCATTTAAAATTACGCCATCAATAGTCCGTACGCGACTTTTTATAGGTGTCTGTGCATTAGCGCCCACACGATATTTTTGCAGTTTTTGTATCCGTACACTCTATTGGTATGAAATCTGAGTGATGGCATCGTGTCACCATTGTGTATCTGTAAAAAGTGTCACGTTTCTCTAAAGTATGCGAAAACTCATAATTACATCTTGCATTTAATATCTTCGTAAATATTAATGATAATTTCACAAATTCAACGTCTATTCCTTTGGTGTAAGGGATTGCGATTACGTTGATAGTAATATAAACATGGTCATATGGAGTTTATTTGAAAATAAACAAAAGACTTGTAAAATGTTTCTTTATCACGGTTTAACCAATTTTTTGTTACAATAGCATTCTGTTAGCCAAAATAAATATCTATGCATTTGTGAGTTTATGTCAACGACCTCATTTTAACACTTTTGAACAGCGATTTGATAGCATATAGAAATGAGCTTGTTTTTCATATCAATAATAGGCAGTCATTTATAGAGATAAATATCCCCTGAGCTGTTAAGAAACTCACATAAACGCATTGCCTTTCAATTCACATACACATTGTATCACATGGCGCAAAACTGTTTCCCCTGTATTAAAAAAAGTTGGATTTTTGTTACGCATTCCTATAATGCTAGTTACATTCGAATAATGCTATCATTGATTAATATATTCTGTAAATACATTTATTCATTTTTCAGAATTAAGTAGTGTTTTTTCTAGCTCACACATCTTTCATTGCATTGAAAATATAAATTTGTATTAATATAATATGACCTTTGCTTATTAAGGTATTAAATTCAATTTATGTTTTCTTTGTCATGGTGATTCTATTCTTTGTAAATATATACACGATTTTGGTCACGCGCATTTTCTTGGCATGCGGTGACAATAACTAACCCTAACACTGGCCAGCAATTAGGTACGCGTGGCCCCACTGGTATAAGTAACCATCGCCAGAATACATACACGTACACCTTAAAAGGAGGCTGACAGAAGATGAACACAACTAATTATAATATATATTGTGGTTGCACATACACATCGCAGTGAGATATTACTAAATATTTAAAAAGAATCAAAACTGTGGCATAGATACAGAGGAAGCAACACTTTTCAAAGTGGCATTGCCCTTCAGAATTGCGAGTGTTTGATTTTAAAGAACACTGATTGTTCTGCGGGAAATCGTGTATAATAATGTAGATACATAAACTCCAAGTTGCGGGGTAGGGCTGTATTATGCAAGAGGGTAGATCAGTTTAAAACACCAATACTTTCAAGCAAGTTATCTTGGACATATTTAACATCAAAATGGATGGGTTAGTAGATTAGATCCGCATACCGTTGTTAAGGGCCATTAGTGAGTTATATGCTGAGGATGCAAACTATCATGATCATTATAGAGCATCCTATATGGTACCTCGATCTGTCCGGGCCACGGCCAGAAGTAGTAACGCGAATGCAGAGGCTGATACAGCTTTTGAGTCTGTTGTGTCTGTTGTCTTATCCGAACCATCTCATGTGTGGAGCTCCGTAGAGGTGCATACTATATATTTGTCAAAAAGTGATAAGTATTGTGAGATTACAATGGTTCTGATTTCCTCGTACTGTCCAGTGCTGACGTTCCCATTCTTCTCTTGGCTCGTAGTAAATCAAATGACACATTACACATATTTGCTAATACTAAGAATGACGATATGGAAATGGCAATACATATGGAATCAACTCAGATTGCCTGGGAAGTCAGTAAAATCAGCAATCATCTATATTCCCTGTATAGATATGTACCCAGCTGATCCCGACATATGACCGCCACGGCAGATGCAAAGCGACTGATGAAGACGACTCGCCAGTCTATTACCATTCCCACAACTGACCAAAATCTCTATAAGGTAGTAGGAAATGGCATGTGGGTTTACCCGGAAAGGGTCCAGTACTTCATCTCGAGGCTTGGTGGTATGCATTTGCTAATGATTTTGTTGGTGTGCTCGTAGTTTGGTGTTTGAGAATGGACTGTGGGATGTCATGAAGTGTGGCTTTGAAGGTGTATCTACGCACATGTCTGCAGGGAAAGGAGAGCAATTCTCTAAACTCTTAAAGCCCTAAGTATTGTAACCGAACTGTTGCTACATACTTTGCTGCTAAAGATAGACAACTGCGATGATCTAATACATTTTTGGTGGCAAAATCTGAGAAAACCAACACTTATTATGCCGACTTTTTCATGATGCTATTCGTGAGAGTTGAAAACGTGAAGCCGACTGGCCATTTAGTCTGCTTGCACAAAATGAGATGTTGCAATACTTCTTTGCTGCTGGTTACTAATTATGGACGCTATGCATTGTACTATCTTAGATCAGCCAACGCGCTACGCAAATTCATGAAATGTATACAGGTAATGCGTCACGAACCAAGACTTTGAGATGGAATATGGTCAGATATGTGTATCGAGAACACAGCCATGTGATACAGTAATAGGGGCAAATGGAACTGCGCGCATAACTGGTACACAACCTACCCTGCTTGTCTAGGATGTTGCCGAACTGACAGAAGGACAGCCCTGCGTGAAATTGCAATTCACACACAAGAAAGGCATGCTGCATAGATTCAGATGCGCATAGCAGGGGGAAAATATGGGAACAGCTACAATATGCATGGACCATATTGGCCGCCCACGTGATCATCTAGATGGTATCATTAACAATGTTACTAGACGGATAGTGCCTGTAACAGTAAATGATGAAAATATCGAACAGATAGGAAATGCCCAAATTGTGTCATTTGAGGAGAGCTGGCCTAGTGGATTCAACAACGCACTCTAAAGATGTTACACCAATGCCTGAAACTAGGAAAGGGGTTACCAGTTGAAATATCAGGTGTCCGTGACGCAATGCTTATATGTTCCAGGGTGTTTGGATTAATAAAGTGGCGAGATATTGATCCGAGTAACCATATGAAGCATGGGGGCCAGTGCCCACTTCAAGGATTGATAACAAGGGCAACTTGAGAATTCCAAGAGCCAAGTCTGTGCTTATGGCTAAAACTCATGTCGATGTTTCGTCTATGGCAGTTTCCAGACGTTAACATCATGACGGATATACCGCTGATCTAATAAAGAAACTGTTAAGGATTTTACAAATAACTTCTGTAGTTAAATATTTCAGAACTCGGACAAGAGTGATGTGTATCTGGTCTACCATAACTACTTTGATTTCAACATCAAAAGTGTAACAAGAACACAATGTGCCTGGCATGTAGCAAGCAGATAGCACAGACTAGATCTACAAACACCACTGCCATCTCAGCAGGTCGCTCCAGGTGCGGCTGAAAAAAATGTCATCAATTGATCAAAACCCAGGCTGGTCGTGACTAGTTAGAGCATCGTCCCAGTCGAAGCATGCATACGTGTTGTAAAATATAGAGATGAGTTTAAGACTACGCATGAAGAGTCAGACGTGATAATTGTCCAATAAATGATATGTATCGCCAATGCTGACACAAAGCGTGTATTCTCTTACTGCATCATTATTCAGCGCTTAGAGTGTCCTTTATTCTGACTATGGATAATACAGACATGTCCACGGGTTTGATAGATAGAGCGATAGGTGACCGCACACATTGTTTGTGTTTGTGCAATCTACAAACCAAACAATAAATCTGCTAACTGTATTTAAACCTATCATATCTCAATTAGTCACTTCCACTATCAGATGATGATTCATCAATGGACCGTTCCAGTTTTAGCTATACCACGCCCATGTCTAGCTAAGCTCCACCCACATCATACTCGTCTTAGGATCGACCGATCTCTCACCACCCTAACTATCAATTTTCATAGAAGTATGCAGGTAAGATGTTGATTGTTTTAAAACTAATTTGGCTTGAGTGCTGTTGCTGCCTCTGTTTCAAAATATTCAGCATCAAGTTTATTAAATATCAAAGACATACAATTCGTACAAGTCGCCTGACTATTCACCGTTTAAACGGACTAACTCGAGTCATTCATGACGTCATGATTATAACATCATTCTACACGGCAAGTAGTTGATTATGACGTCATATGCCGTCATATTATGGATGGATAAACTGTAACGGTCTATTGCATCGCTGGTATCAGCATCAGTTGAGCTGTGTTCAAGCTCATTCTTTACACTAGTACGTTCACTCTCTAGAATATACACCAGGATACGGATCACTCTCGCACGAGTTGAATTCCATTCGTCATTCATCACGTACAGTCCATAGATTTCTCTAAGTTGGTGCTAGGATGTCTGTTCCAAACATATTCCAAAATCTCTCTTCCAAATACAGGTATCTATATGACAGTGGGAATTTTATATCTGTTGGTGAGGGCAAACCCTTGGTACAAGTAATGTTGATTCTCCAGATATTTCATGAAGTTGAACTCCCCCACCCCACAACCACCCAGCCCCCACCACGCATAAACTTTGCAATTACCATGAAGAAACGGGAAGTACATACACCTTTGTTATTTGGGCTATCGTGTATAATTATTTGGCAGGCCAACACATCTAATCTAATTCAAGAACACGATTCGCTGAGATGTCACATGACTCACCACTTCTATGAAATTACCCCATGTTCTGCCACCAAATCTTAATATATACCACTGATAAAGGTCAAATGTCATAATATCATTTGACTTGCGTATCTAATCATATAGTAAAGCTAATACAATAGAAATGCCGACATAGATATACTCCGTAACTTTGATCAGGCATGCGGGAATAGGAGAATGATAGAGAAAATTGTTGGGTCCACCCATCGTCCGCCCGTCCGTCCATCCGTCCGTCCGTCTGTCTGCCCGTCGAATTTATCACTAGGACAACTCCTCCTTAACTGTCTTGAAGATTGTAAGCAAACATGATTACGAGGAACAAGTTGGTCATCGCCGCGGTGTGTGTGTGTGTGTGTGTGCGTGCGCGCGTGCGTGAGTGCGTGCGTGCGTGCGTGCTAAATATTAACTGAATTTTAGTGTAAGGGAGATAAATGCCTTTTTCTTTAGGGTATTGTATAAACAAATAAATTAACGTGATTACGTCCCATAATAGTTTATACATTTTCGCATGGAAATCTATCGTCACATCATGGCAAGGCTGTCAGCTATTCAGCAAAAGCTGTTTATGTTATTAACTGACAAACTTTCAAGTGAATCGTTGTGTAGGTTCGGAAATATTCACGTATTTGTAATATATTAAAGCGAAAATATCTGTGTCAAATCACTGGCTCTTCAAACTGAAATAAATACATATATCACATGTATTATGATAAAGGGGGCATTTAGAAATTAATACAACATAATCAAGCTACAGTGGCCATTCATTCACTCCATTCGTCCATCCATCCATCCATTCGTCTACCAAACCAATCATGCATTCATTCAATCATTCATTCATTCATTATCCACCCATCCACACCCATCCATCCATCGTCCCATCCATCCACTACATAGACACACACCGGGTCCCATCCACGCACGCAAACACACGCACGCACGCACGCACGCACGCACGCACGCACGCACGCACGCACGCACGCACGCACGCACGCACGCACGCACGCACGCACGCACGCACGCACGCACGCACGCACGCACGCACGCACGCACGCACGCACGCACGCACGCACGCACGCACGCACACACACACACACACACACACACACGCACGCACGCACGCACGCACGCACGCACGCACGCACGCACGCACGCACGCACACACGCACACACACACACACCCTGGTCGTCTGCCCGCCCGATCGATCGCCTGACCGAACACCCACCATACCCACTCGACCCTCTCACCCGCTTGCCCGCCCACCTGCCCAGCCGGCCGACTGACCGACCACCCAGCCACCAACCGGCCGACCGCCTGCACCTGCCCACTCGCCCACCGCCAAGCCCGCCCACAGCCAAGTCTACTCACCTACTCAGCCGTCCCAGCACACCCAGGTCATTCACGTGTGTCCAATAGGGCATTTGGAGCAGCCCTGTTATTGCAATAGCATTATGGAAATACATGTAGCATCATATAGTTGCATCTGGACTTTGTTAGTCATTTTAGAGGTACGAATTCACAACTTACAAAAGAACTGGAAGGCATTACGTCCTGTTACACGACGAGTAATGGCTGTAATAAAGACGTTAAAATAAATAACTGTAATAAAAGGGAGGCAACCCGTAATGGCTAGACATGTTGCGCGTTCATTCCCTTCTTTGAAACGTTTTCAATGTATTCCAGTCGATCAATAAACGTCGTCTCTAATTGTGTAGACGATGCCGTGATATCAAATGCGGCGCTACCCACAGCGGGCGTGACGTAACTCCTGGGGTCTCTATCACTTAAATGACGACGTCATAAACAAGCAATAGAGGGACCCATCTCTAGCTAAGCGCCGCCCACATGTTGGAATTGATTAATTGTATATATATATTTTAAAGCCTAACTTACCCAAATCCCATTCTAATTCGACTATACAGGTAAGCTGTTGTAATATTTTAAAATTAATTTGAGCAAATCCATCAGACGCAGAATTCAGACTCTCTGTTTAATTTTCATAATGGACCTAGATACGTCATTCATTGTGACTTTTGCTTGCGACGTCAGCCACAATGTTACGTAATTGACGTCATATACTTGAGAGAGAGGTTGGAGCTCTCTATTATGGCGTAACAAAGGTCAAGTACTACACTTCCGGATTAATTACACGTGTGCGATGTCAGAACAAGGCAATAAGCAAAACCCTCACAAACATGCAAGCTGTCGAATATTGTGAAACTAATTTTGCTGGAATCTGTCGCTGCCTTAGCTAAGTAGACTCCCTCCATGAAACTAAGAGGTAACTAAAGCTAAGTGTGCCAAAACAGTACGCCATGCATAGCCAATAGAGGGAGTCATTTTTATCTGTGCCCCGCCCATATCTAAATAAGTCCCGCCCGCTTGTGTGGAATCCATTTGCAACTTTGAAGCGCGAATGCTCAGAATATAATTCCAATGCAAGTCTACGGGTAAGCTGTTCAATATTTTGAAACAAATTTTCCTCAGAGCTGTATTTTCATTTGGCAACAACACCTCTTTGTCAGATTAGTTTCAAAATATTCAACGGAATGCCTTTTCAGCGGTGAATCCATCAACGATATAAATTTCACACACTTTCGTGACAGACCTTTACTATGCTCTTGACGAGGCAACGGCGTTGTGATCATGGCGTCAGATAACAGGTGGCGTCGTTGATTATGACGTCAGATAACAGGTGGCGCCGTTGATTATGACGTCATATAGCAGGTGGATATTTGATTATGACGTCATATAACAGGTGACATCGTTCATTATGATACCAGATAACATGTGGCGTATTCCATTATGACACCAGATAACAGGTGGTGTATTCCATTATGACATCAGTTAACAGCTGGCGTCGTTGATTATGACGTCAGATAGCAGGTGGTATGTTTTATTATGACGTCATATAGATGGTGGCGTATTTGATTATGACGTCAGATAACATGTGACATTTTGTCATTATGACGTCATATAACATGGGGCGTATTTCATTATAACGTCAGATAACAGGGGGCGTATTTTTTATGATGACAGATAGCAGGTGGTATGTTTGATATAACGTCGTATAACATATGGCGAATTTGATTATGACGTCAGATAACATGTGGCGTATTTGATTATGAAGTGGATGACAGGTCGTATCACCCCATTATACAATGGCAAAAAGACGGTTCAAGGGGGTTTTAGTGTAGGAATGCTGGCCAGCATCGGATCAGATTCATCTTTCCACCGAATTGTCATAAGATTACACAATGATGGTGCCTGATTATTTTCCTGCGACTTGAAATAAGTTTTATTCCAGTTCATTTAGCCTTCTATATCGGTCTTGGTTTCTTGTCCGGCCAAACTATCCTACGCTTATTTATGTTTGTTCTTCATCTGTAGTCTTAGTTTACGATCTCTGATATTGAAACTAATTGGCAACTAATTAATAATGTTCTAAATGAAACCACTCGAAAAAATGTACCTGGTACTCGTACTCAACAATCACTACCCTGGATAAACAGCACGATAAGGACGCTGATCAGGTGCAGGGGCAAATCACACATCCACTTACATAAAAACCAGGCAGCCTACACCTGAAAAGTAGTTGTAAAGCTCTGCGAATGCAAATTAAGAATGGAGTTATAGATTCCCACAGCAACTATGTCAACAATAGTATTGGTGATATTAAAAGTCCAACCATTTTGAAAGTATATTAACAACCAAAAATCTGACAAACAAGGAATCCCTCCACTCTAAGCAAATAGAATTCTCGCGGATACCTACCTTAGCAATGGCGAAGAACTTCGCCGGCATTTTATTAGTGCGTTCAACGAAACTAACTGGAGGTAAGAAATTAGTAACTGGGTTGAAAACATCAAAGTTCAGATGAAATACACCCACGAATCCTCAAAGAACTTTAGCAAAACAATCGAACACATATTTTGTCAACGGACCATAGAGAAAGGGGGTATACCAACTGAATGGAAATCATCAAACATGTGCTCCTTGTATTAAGAAAACTGACTGGTCCTTACCAATATAAACCAGTAAGTTTCTCCCACATGCATTTGCTGTAAGATATTGGAAGGTGCTCATCTGCTCTTATTTAATGAGCCATTTTGAACAGAATAATATCCTAACTCACAGACAACACGCTTTCCGTATATGTTACAGTTGTGAAACTCAAGTAGTTAATACGATCAATGACTGTGCTTCACCCATTGACAACCGGAAACAAATGGACGTTTTTATGCTCGCCTTGGAGAAGGCAATGCCGTTCCACGTGAACCTTTGAAATCTAAATAGAACAAATGCGGTGTGCCAAAAACATACTGAATTGGATTGACTTATTCTTAACGATCACACTCCATCTGTAGTAGACAATGGCGATAAATCAAAGGTTGTTGGGGTTGTATCTGATGTACATCAATAAACAGACCTTTCCACTTTACCAACTTATCTTACGACGTCATAATCAACTACGCGACGGGTAGAATAATGAATGACGTCATGAATGCTGTCGATAAGGACGTTTGAAGGCGGGCTATGCGTTGGTGTACGAAGTGTATGTCTTTACTATTTAATAAATAGTCTGTTGAATATTTTGAAACAAATTGTTATGGTCGCTGTTGTCAAATTAGTTTTCAAATGTTCAACAGCCTACCTGTACAGTTTTCAGAAAATTGATAGTTAGGGCATTCGCAGATCGATCAATCCCAGCACGGCGACGTGTGGGTGGAACTTAGCTGGAGATGGGCGGGGCATAGCTAAAAATGGAAAGCTCCATTGTTCTAGGGCAGCTGCTGGTTTCAGTCCACATAAATGAACCATGGTCTCGACCATTTCCCCATAGAGCAGGCTATTTGCTGAAGATTGCTTATGCTACCAGGGAATTGATGACTTTAAAGAACGCGATGCACTACAACAACAGAAAGACACGTTAGGTAACTAGTCCACCACTTGAGGAATTCACGTCAAAACGGCAAAATGCAACAGTATGTGTATAACCAGAACGCCCCCCCCCCCCGCCCCCACCCCCTACCCCATCTCAACCCATCCGATTTGACCCACCTAATCAAGATCAAGAACATGGTCTGATTGCAAAATACGTATTAATGTTATATCAGCTTTGCTACAGAGAGGTCATTTGTGGTTGTGCGACTGAATATCATTGCCAAGTCAAACGATAGGTGGTCAAATACCCGAGCATCTAGAAACTCATTGGGAATCCATTGTTTATCCAAAATGAAATCAAACAATCACCACCCTGCCTTGAGCTGAAGTTTGATCAAGACAGTGCCACGAACAAGATGATATAATACCCTAGTAATACCCCGTGGTGTGGGGATGATTGGTGGTGGTGCTGGTGTGTATGGATATATCACTCGGCTAGCGAGAACGCTGCCTGGTTAGAACACAATAGAGGGATCTATCTATATATATATATATATATATATATATATATATATATATATATATATATATATATATATATGCCCCGTCCATTTCTAGCTATGCACCGCCCATTTCTAGCTATGCTCTGCCCATTTCCAGCGAAGATCCGCTTGATTTAAGGATAGTTTAATCGATTTTAACACTGCACAATACAGTCCCATAATCTCAATTTCAACGTAACTATACAGGTATGTTGTTGTGCATTCCAAAATTAATTTCACTCTGAGCTTTGGCTTCCGAAACTCGTCAGTCATCTAATTGCTGGATACGTCAACCATGCATCCAATTTGCTGAAACTCGTCAGCCATCCATCCAATGTGCTTAAACTCGTCAGACATCCATCCGATGTGCTGAAACTCGTCAGCCATTTAGCCAATGTGCTGATTAGGTCAGCCATCCATGAAATGTGCTGAATACGCGAGCCATACATCCAATGGGCTGAATACACCGTACATGCATCCGATGTGCTGAATACGTCAGCCAGCCATCCAATGTGCTGAATACGTCAGCCAGCCATCAAATGTGTTGAAACGCGTCAACCATCCATCCAATTTGCTGGATACGTCAGCCACCCATCCCATGTGCTGGATATGTTCTTAAGGCTGATAATAGTTGCATTGTAAAGTAGAAGGGGTGTCAAAAAACAGAGGCGCAGCCATTCTTATTTGTTCTTAAGTGTTAAACCAAAATGGGAAAAGACATTGCTTATAGATTTTGGCATATTTCGAGCTATTAATAGTTTAATTTGTGGGTGACCTCGTACTTTCTGACAACAAATATACAACAGCATCGGGAGAGCTCGATCAGGAGCTTTAATTTCTAATGAGATTATCTTAAACGTCTCCACTATATCATTAGTACAACATGCGCAAAGCACATGTGTGACACTTTCCTGACACGTCGCTAACATCAGAGGACATCAGTATGTAATGTGCAGAGGAAAGCTCATAACGTTTTTTATAGTATTCCTCTCTCTCTCTCTCGCTCTATATCGTACACTCTCTTTCGCGCGCCCGCCTCGTCCAAAGCGAGTAAGGGAGCGGGAGCGGGAGCGGGAGCGAGAGAGAGAGAGAGAGAGAGAGAGAGAGAGAGAGAGAGAGAGAGAGAGAGAGAGAGCTCGTCTACTACGCTCAACAATGCGTCACACGCTAATATAACCTTGTAGCTATTTGCCGCTTGATTATGAATACAAATTAACAACACAGCATGATCTGTGTCAGAAAGCCCGCGGCGTTTGTCGAATTAATTTATTTATCTAACTGAAAAGCCGACATTGGCACGTATTCTGAACGAAGGACAGGAAAAAAGAAGTTGGCGTCACGTGGTACTTCTCCGTGCCCATCGCCCAAGCCGGAGTCTGTATTTCCTGTACGTCTGACCGAGGTCTCTCCCAGGTACTCGGCTTTAAAGCATCACCGACGTGTTGATGCCATCATCGGCATCCATGTTATTGCGGACACTGTCAGCTTATACACACAAACTCAAAGGTATATATTTTGCTCAGAGAAATAAGGCTCGAAAGCAGAATTCACATCGCTTGACTCTCGATTCCTGGAAACCACATTGTGGTTCGAATTCAGCCCACGAATGCACTGCTACAATGATTTCAATATCAAGCAATTACCACGAAACTGATTCCACTGTATGTAGTCATTCGCAAAAATATGAATAATGCCATGTTATCATACATCTGTAGATATCTTTAGAAAAACGTCGTCGTCGTCGTTACGCCGCCGCCACTGGCCCGCCGCCAGTGGCGCCGCCACCGTCCTTCTTTCTCATCGTCATCGTCTGCGGCTGCGGCCCACCTCTTCCTCCTCCTCCTGCTCCACCTCCCCACCTCCACATTCTCATCGTCGTCGTCTCCATCGCACTCCTCCTCATTCCCTCCACCTCCCCCCTTCTCCTCCTCTTCCCCATCATCATCCACAGCTCCTCCTTCCTCTTGCTCATCGTCATCTTCTTCATCATCCTCCTCATTCCCCCCTCGGCCCCTTCTCCTCCTCACGACCCCACTCCCCACTCTTCATTGTTCTACACTCCATCCTCAATCTGCTCTCTCCTGCCACTCACATCGTACTCAGCCTGTTCTTCTTCCTCCTCCTCCTCCTCCTCTTCCTCCTAGTTCACCTCCCCCACCTCCTCCTCGTCCCTCTTCTTCCTCGTCCCATATCCCACTCTCCCTCCTCCTCTCACCCTACTTCTCCTCTCCTCCTCCTCCTCCTTATCCACCCTGTCCTACTCCTGCTCGCCAACTCCTCCACCTCCGCTTCTTCCTCTTCCTCCTCCACCTCCTCCTCCTCCTCCCATCCTACCAGCCGTCCCATCATCCTCCCACCTTCCCTCTTTCTCCATCCCGTCCTACTCCTGCTTCCCAACTCTTCCACCTCCTCTTCCTCTTCCTCCTCCACCTCCTTATCCAGCTCTTGGTCCTCTTGCTCCTCCTCCTCATCATCATCGTTCTTATCTTCCGCCTCGACTTCCTCTTCTTCTTCCTCGTCCGCCTCCTGCTCAACCCTCTCCTCCTCATCCTTCTCCTCATCCTCCCCTTCATCATCATAATCACCATCTTCATCGTCATCATCATCATGATCATTACCATCGGTACCATGATCTGCATCAGCAGCCTCTCCCTCTTGCTTCCTCCTCTTTCTCCTCCCCCTCCTCATCCTCGTCATCGTCCTCGTCCTCCTACACCGCCTCCATTTCCTTCCTTCCTCTCCTCCTCCTCCTCCCCCACTCCTCCTTACCGTCACGCTCCACCTCCTCCCCTCCTCTTTCTCCACCTCTCTCCCTGCCATCCGGCCCTTCATCCCACATCTCATTCGCTTCCTCCTCTCCCCGCCCACCTCCTCCTCCTCCTCCTCCTCCTCCACCTCCTCCCATCCTGTCAACAGGCCCTTCATCCTCATACATCCTCATCCTTCTCCTTCCCGTCCTACTGATGCTTGCCAACTCCTCCTCCTCTTCCTCTTCATCTATTTCCTAGTCTTCGTCCTCCTCCTTCAAATCCTCTTCGTCCTCAACTCTCTCCTCCTCCTCCTCCTCCTCCTCCTCCATGGTCTCTTCCTCTTCATCCTCCTCCCCCTCTGCCTCCTCTTCCTCATCCTCCCACCTCCTCCTCTTCCTCCTCCTCTTCCTCCTCCTCCTCCTCCTCCTCATCCTCATCATCATTCCCGTCATATGTCTGCTTCCCAACTCCTCCTCCTCCGCCTCATCTTCCTCTCCATGTGCCTCCTCCTCATAATCATCTTCCTCCTCCTCCTCACCATGAAGAAACGGGAAGTACATACACCTTTGTTATTTGGGCTATCTTGTATAATTATTTGGCAGGCCAACTCATCTAATCCAATTCAAGAACACGATTCGCTGAGATGTCACATGACTCACCACTTCTATGAACTTACCCCATGTTCTGCCACCAAATCTTCATATATACCACTGATTAAGGTCAAATGTCATAATATCATTTGACTTGCGTATCTAATCATATAGTAAAGCTAATACAATAGAAATGCCGAAATAGATATACTCCGTAACTTTGATCAGGCATGCGGGAATAGGAGAATGATAGTGACGATTGTTGGGTCCACCCATCGTCCGCCCGTCCGCCCATCCGTCCGTCAGTCTGTCTGCCCGTCGACTTTATCACTAGGACAACTCCTCTGTAACTGTCTTGAAGATTGTAAGCAAACATGATTAGGAGGAACAAGTTGGTCATCGGCGCGGTGTGTGTGTGTGTGTGTGTGTGTGTGTGTGTGTGCGCGCGCGCGTGCGTGAGTGCGTGCGTGCGTGCTAAATCTTAACTGAATTTTAGTGTAAGGGAGATAAATGCTTTTTTCTTTAGGGTATTGTTTAAGCAAATAAATTAACGTGATTACGTCCCATAATAGTTTATACATTTTCGCATGGAAATCTATCGTCACATCATGGCAAGGCTGTCAGCTATTCAGCAACAGCTGTTTATGTTATTAACTGACAAACTTTCAAGTGAATCGTTGTGTAGATTCGGAAATATTCACGTATTTGTAATATATTAAGGCGAAAATATCTGTGTCAAATCACTGGCTCTTCAAACTGAAATAAATACATATATCACATGTATTATGATAAAGGGGGCATTTAGAAATTAATACAACATAATCAAGCTACAGTGGTCATTCATTCACTCCATTCATCCATCCATCCATCCATTCGTCTAACAAACCAATCATGCATTCATTCAATCATTCATTCATTCATTGTCCACCCATCCACATCCATCCATCCATCGTCCCATCCATCCACTACATATACACACACCGGGTCCCATCCACGCACGCAAACACACGCACGCAAACACACGCACGCAAAAGCACGCACGCACACATGCACGCACGCACGCACGCACGCACGCACGCACGCACGCACGCACGCACGCACGCACGCACGCACGCACGCACGCACGCACGCACGCACGCACGCACGCACGCACGCACGCACGCACGCACGCACGCACGCACGCACGCACGCACGCACGCACGCACGCACGCACGCACGCACGCACGCACGCACGCACTCACTCACTCATACCCTCGCTCACTCACGTACTCGCCCAGATGCCCATCCGCCCGCCTAGCCACCCGCCCACCCGATCACCACCACCCCACCCCACTCACGAACACACACACACACCCTGGTTGTCTGCCCGCCCGATCGATCGCCTGACCGAACACCCACTCGACTCTCTCACCCGCTTGCCCGCCCACCTGCCCAGCCGGCCGACTGACCGACCACCCAGCCACCAACCGGCCGCCCGCCTACACCTGCCCACCCGCCCACCGCCAAGCCCGCCCGCTGACAAGTCTACTCACCTACTCAGCCGTCCCAGCACACCCAGGTCATTCACGTTTGTCCAATAGGGCATTTGGAGCTGCCCTGTTATTGCAATAGCATTATGGAAATACATGTAGCATCATATAGTTGCATCTGGACTTTGTTAGTCATTTTAGAGGTACGAATTCACAACTTACAAAAGAACTGGAAGGCATCACATCCTGTTACACGACGAGTAATGGCTGTAATAAAGACGTTAAAATAAATAACTGTAATACAAGGGAGGCAACTCGTAATGACTAGATATGTTGCGCATTCATTCCCTTCTTTGAAACGTTTTCAATGTATGCCAGTCGCTCAATAAACGCCGTCTCTAATTGTTTAGGCGATGCCGTGCTATCAAATGCGGCGCTACCCACAGCGGGCGTGACGTAACTCCTGGGGTCGCTATCACTTAAATGACGACGTCATCAACACGCAATAGAGGGACCCATCTCTAGCTAAGCGCCGCCCACATGTTGGAATTGATTAATTGTATTTTTTACTCTTTTTCCAGGCGTGAGTCTAGACCCTAGCATTGGAACGCCTTAAATATTACAACACTATATATACATTTTAAAGCCTAACTTACCCAAATCCCATTTTCAATTCGACTGTACAGGTAAGCTGTTGTAATATTTTAAAATTAATTTGAGCAAATCCATCAGACGCAGAATTCATATACCTGACTCACTGTTTAATTTCATAATGGACCTAGATACGTCATTCATTGTGACTTGTGCTTGCGACGTCAGCCACAATGTTACGTAATTGACGTCATATACTTGAGAGAGAGGTTGGAGCTCTCTATTATGTCGTAACAAAGGTCAAGTATTACACTTCCGATATTAATTACACCTGTGTGATGTCAGAACAAGGCAATAAGCAAAGCCCTCACAAGCATGCAAGCTGTCGAATCTTGTGAAAGTAATTTTGCTGGAATCTGTCTCTGCCTTAGCTAAGTAGACTCCCTCCACGAAACTAAGAGGTAACGAAAGCTAAGTATGCCAAAACAGTACGCCATGCATAGCCAATAGAGGGAGTCATTTTTATCTGTGCCCCGCCCATATCTAGATAAGTCCCGCCCGCTTGTGTGGACTCCATTTGCAACTTTGAAGCACGAATTCTCAGAATGTAATTCCAATGCAAGTCTACGCGTAAGCTGTTGAATATTTTGAAACGAATTTGGCAACAACACCTCTTTGTCAGATTAGTTTCAGAATATTCAACGGAATGCGTTTCCAGAGGTGAATCCATCAAAGATATACATTTCACATACTTTCGTGACAGACCTTTACTATGCTCTTGACGAAGCAACGGCGTTGTGATCATGGCGTCAGATAACAGGTGGCGTCATTGATTATGACGTCAGATAACATGTGGCGTATTTCATTATGACATCAGTTAACAGGTGGCGTCGTTGATTATGACGTCCGATAGCAGGTGGTGTGTTTGATTATGACGTCACATAGCTGGTGGCGTATATGATTATGACGTCAGATAACATGTGACGTATTTGATTATGACGTCATATAACATGGGGCGAACTTCATTATTACGTCAGATAACAGGGGGCGTAATTTTTATGATGACAGATAGCAGGTGGTATGTTTGATTATAACGTCGTATAACATATGGCGTATTTGATTATGACGTCAGATATTATGTGGCATATTTGATTATGAAGTGGATGGCAGGTCGTATCACCCCATTATACAATGTCAAAAAGACGTGTCAAGGGGGTTTTAGTGTAGTAATACTGGCCAGCAACGGATCTGACTCATCTTTCTACCGAATTGTCATAAGATTGCATAATGATGGTGCCTGATTATTTTCCTGCGGCTTGAAATAAGTTTTATTACAGTTCATTTAGCTTTCTATATCGGTCTTGGTTTCTTGTCCGGCCAAACTATCCTAAGCTTATTTATGTGTGGTCTTCATCTGTGGTCTTAGTTTACGATCTCTGATATTGAAACTAATCGGCAACTAATTAATAATGTTCTAAATGAAACCACTCGAAAAAAATTTACCTAGTACTCGTACTCAACAATCACTACCCTGGATAAACAGCACGATAAGGGCGCTGATCGGGTGCTGGTGCAAATCACACAACCAATTAAATAAAAACCAGGCAGCCTACACCTGAAAAATAGTTGTAAAGCTCTGCGAATGCAAATTAAGAATGGAGTTATGGATTCCCACAGCAACTATGTCAACAATAGTATTGGTGATATTAAAGGTCCAACCATTTTGAAAGTATATTAACAACCACAAATCTGACAAACAAGGAATCCCTCCACTCAAAGCAAATAGAATCCTCGCGGATACCGACCTTAGCAATGGCGAAGAACTTCGCCGGCATTTTATTAGTACGTTCAACGAAACTAACAGAGGTAAGAAATTATTAACTGGGTTGAAAACATCAAAGATCAGATAAAATACACCCACGAATCCTTAAAGAACTGTTAGCAAACCTATCAAACACATATTTTGTCAACGGACCATAGAGAAAGGGGGTATGCCAACTGAATGGAAATCATCAAACATGTGCTCCTTGTATTAAGAAAACTGACTGGTCCTTACCAATATAGACCAGTAAGTTTCTCCCACATGCATTTGCTGTAAAATATTGGAACGCATCATCTGCTCTTATCTAATGAGCCATTTTGAACAGAATAATATCCTAACTCACAGACAACACGCTTTCCGTATATTTTACAGTCGTGAAACTCAAGTAGTTAATACGATCAATGACTGTGCTTCACCCATTGCCAACCGGAAACAAATGGACATTTTTATGCTCGCCTTGGAGAAGGCGATGCCTTCCACGTGAACCTTTGAAATCTAAATAGAACAAATGCGGTGTGCCAAAAACATACTGAATTGGATTGACTTATTCTTAACGAATCACACTCCATCTGTGGTAGACAATGGCGATAAATCAAAGGTTGTTGAGGTTGTATCTGATGTACATCAATAAACAGACCTTTCCACTTTACCAACCTAT
>CM067364.1:83522583-83567583 GCA_034401795.1 Chaetoderma sp. LZ-2023a
ACGACACGACGATGTTTACCGGTTTAACGCATGTTTTACGCCGTGGCCGTGTGTATCACGCATCTAGGACGTAGTCACAGTCTGCTCAACTAACAGGTGCAGGAGCCTTAGTTTCAGCTTAGGTATGTGCGGCAGAAATGTAAAACAACCGCCGTCAGGACCAACAAACAACGTATGCTATTGGGCTTGCGTGTCAGATTAAGTAGTGTATACGTTTATTGATTTCCCTGCAGATAGAGGAAAGTGATAAAAGTCAGAAAAACGTATTTCTTGTGTTGGTATAATTAATGTTCTACTATATAAGCAAACATAATTTATTTGGAAAGAACGAACACATTGTAATCATTTTCTACGCTGTGTAGATTAATATAATTAAATTCACGAATCCAAATTGATAATTATTACATGCGGATCTCATAACACTTAATTAAAATGGTCGAATCACAGTATTTGAGCCCAAACCAAACTGTGCAGAAAGTTCAAAATAACAGTGAAAATGCCCATTTCAGATGGAACGAAAATCTACCTTCAATATTCCTGAAAGAACTTCCAATAGCCTATAGCCTTACCGGTGTCGTTTTGAATATAATATTAATAATATATTTCACTAAATCTGGTAAATTCAGAACTCCTACCTTCAGTCTTTTAACAGGCTTAGCGTTATGTGACGTGTTCTGCTGCATATCTGCATGTGGCTATGCAGGTGTCCTCTTCCCTGTTATGGCCAACACTGGAGCTGAATTCACATGCCCCTTTTTCATTTTCCTTGCTACGTATAGTTTGGCTGCTTCCGAATATCACTTGGTGTTTTTTGCTGCACTTAGGTTCTACCAACTAGCATTCCCGCTTTTTGCTAGAGCAAGAGTTACGTGCATGTTCGTATTAAAAGGATGTTTCACTATACACATCCTGACCTTTATCTACGGTTTTGCAAATGGTATACTTTGGTTTCCGGATGACGTTACTTACAACTATACAGATGAAAAGGTATGCAGTTTTGCAGGAGACGGGTACGTAAAGGATTTAGTTTTTGAAATATTGTGTACCTGTATTCCATGTGTTGCCATTTTCATCCTTCATTTCTCTAAGTATATTGCACTGGCTAGATCCAAAGACAAGTACTTTGTTCATCAAGAAAGGCAAAACACCGATGCTAGAGCTGTCACCATTGTCATTGTGGTGTTTTTCATTGCCTGGTTTGCGCCGAATACTTACATGCTAATCATGCATGCAACGGTAGAAAACTACGAAGCTATTCACGATAACCTCTACATAGTCATGTTGTTTGTAATTTTTAGTAATTCTACAATTAATCCGTTAATTTATTGTTTTGCTGCAAAATCCGTGCGCGATGACGTTATTGCATTATTTTGCAGAAAGTTGCGGAAGAAACGTCAGTCTGGATAAGTATGACATTAGTAATTTGATCACAAATTATTATCTGTCCCCTAGATGAAACCTTATAACACTTTAATGTAAAGTACATTTGACATTTGACATATCTATATATTTATTCTATTTATTACTCATTTTATGTATCTATCTATCTATCTATCTATCTGTCTATCTATCTATCTATCTATCTATCTATCTATCTATCTATCTATCTATCTATCTATCTATCTATGTATATATCTATCTATCTATCTATCAATCTATCTATCTATCTATCCACCCACCCACTCATCCATCCATCCATCCATCCATCCATCCGTCCGTCCGTCCGTACGTCCGTACGTCCGTCCGTATGTCTGTCTGTCTGTCTATCTATCTATCTATCTATCTAGGTATCTATCTATCTATCTGTATAACTATCCGTGATGCCATCTATCCATCCTCCCATCCATCCATCCATCCATCCATCCATCCATCCATCCATCCATCCATCCATCCATCCATCCATCCATCCATCCATCCATCCATCCATCCATCCATCCATCCATCCATCCATCCATCCATCCATCCATCCATCCATCCACCCACCCACCCACCCACCCACCCACCCACCCACCAACCCACCCACCCACCAACCCACCCACCCACCCACCCACCCACCCACCCATCTATCTATCTATCTATCTAGGTATCTATCTATCTATCTGTCTAACTATCCATGATGCCATCCATCCATCCTCCCATCCATCCATCCATTCATCCATCCATCCATCCATCCATCCATCTATCATCTATCTATCTATCTATCTATCTATCTATCTATCTATCTATCTATCTATCTATCTATCTACTTTAATGTAAGTACATTTGACATTTGACATATCTATATATTTATTCTATTTATTACTCATTTTATGTATCTATCTATCTATCTGTCTATCTGTCTATCTGTCTATCTGTCTATCTGTCTATCTGTCTATCTATCTATCTATCCATCCATCCATCCATCCATCCATCCATCCATCCATCCATCTATCTATCTATCTATCTATCTATCTATCTATCTATCTATCTATCTATCTATCTATCTATCTATCTATCTATCTATCTATCTATCTATCTATCTAGCTAGCTAGCTAGCTAGCTATCTATCTATCTATCTATCTATCTATCTATCTATCTATCTATCTATCTATCTATCTATCTATCTATCTATCTAGCTATCCATGTAGCCATCCATTCATCCTCCCATCCACTGTTTGCGAGATATAAGACATCGCTAAGGATGTAATAATGTAACATGCATATAGATAGATCGGTGTCACTATATTCCGGACTTACACTCTTGCAATGACATCGCGATTTATTGTGTAATCGATGGATCTGTAGATAATGATTGATTCATCAAGTTGAAACGCACATGTAAATATGTATGATTATGCACAGACCATACTATAGCTACTGTTTATGTTTTAATGTAATTGTTGTTGTCTGTGATATTCGTAAATCAGCATTTAGTTCGACTGCTTTGTTACGTATCGAGTGTCGGGTCTGATTGTGCCGTATATCTTATAACAATTCAGAAGAGAAGTATACAATGCGTGATTACTCACATCTAATATCAGGTATATTAATGTTTTTTGACCGAATTGCTATTAATATGTTTCAATTTGTATAAGTTTATTACTAGTGCGCTAACACTGTATAAGTGTTTGTGTTTTCGTGTTAATTCAAATTTGTGATCCTTATACAGTCATGAGAAATGACATGAAAACGTATCATCAGATAGATAAACAATGATACACATACTATGATATGCATCGTCCCAGAACATACATATATCTTTATGATAGTTCACATACGCTAAATAATAAGAACTTTTTGATGGCTCCCATGAGAATTATATTGTTAAATTTGATAACCCAAACCATAGAGAATAACTATGAGATTATCTATTGCAAGCTCAATACAAAAATAATGTCTGCAATTTCCTAAATGACACGTTCCAATGATTTCAAATCTGTGCAAAGTGAAATATCTGTTCTAATAGAGCGACCAATATCTAGCTACAACACGCCCATTTTGAGCTAAGATCCGCCCATTCATGCCATTCTGAGCGCATGTTGGAAGCAATGTATATACGTTGAACACCAAATTCCCCAGAAGTCCAAGCTGGTAAAAATGTCAAATTAATTTGACTTGCTAGCAACATCGCCCAGTCAACTTAGTTCCAAAACATTCAACAGCATGTTTAGTAAATAGTAACTCCATCGAGGACATATAATAGATACACTAGGCGGGGTTTCCAATGTTCATGGTGGAGCTAGACACGTTACTATGCATTGTACAATTCGTACAATTAACCAATTCACCTTGCAGAGTATCCACCCAACATATAACGTCATAATCAACTACGTGATGTGTAGAATGACACCATAATGAATGGCGTCATGAATGATGTCGATAAGTACGTCAGGAACGCATATTTGAAGACGGTCTATGGGTTGTTGTACAAATTGTATGCCTTTACTATTTAATAAATATTCTGTTGGGTATTTTGAAACTAATTTGACAGGGCGCTGTTGGTGCTATAGTTAAATTAGTTACAAAATATGCAACAGCTTCCATGTATAGTTTTCGGGAAATTGATAGCTAGGGCAATCGGGGATCGATCAATCCCAACAAGGCGAGGTGTGGGTGGAACCTAGCTAGTGATGGGTGGGGCATAGCTAAAATGGAAATGTCCATTACCAGACTATCCCCACTCCATGGCTGTGTCTTCTCTGTCAGTTATTATTGAGATCACACTGTCTAGATTTTATGTAATTGAGTAATACGTCATATACGGGAATGAGAAATTGGATTACGCCATTATTTACCTGAATTTTGTGAACTAGCAGGCTCTTAACAGGGAGTGAAGGTCAATGGCTAATTAGTAATAGGATGTTACTATCATAGCCCATAAAGCAATGTAAGCAACACCAATAATTTAAACAAATTACTCCTAACTGCATTGCTGCATCTGAACTCAGATTCCATTATAAAATGTTCATGGGTGATTTTAATTTCTAGCACATACACTGGATAACCGGCTTAGTAAATTAGAATACATCCCGCCGTTATTTTCCTGTTTTGAAGCTACACCTGACTGCTATCTCTATCACCAACACATACGGGAGCATACCCAGTCTATAGCAAACCAACAGGAGAACATACTCGATCTAGTCTTTTTTAATGGCGGTTCGATACATATTGATACTTCTATCGGAAGTAGTGATCACTCTGTTCTGCACTTCAACTGAGTATGTTCTTAATAGTTTTACAAACAACCAAAACATACCAATTATACCGAGTGACTACACCTACATGAGACCTGCCTAGCTGTGAAATGTAAACTGGAATGAAAAGCTGAATAGTGACCGTAACAAAATTGTAACTAATTCGATGAATATATATTGTAGTGTACGCGTGCGATGTAGACAGCACTGTCCAACTGGCATTGTCGGCGGGCAGAGGGCCATCGTCGACCTCGGGTAGGCACTTCCTCGGGGTGGCGTGATGCGCTTGTAGCTGCTGAATCTGGTTGGCCTGCCCCTCGCTCGGCCTCTACAGGTTGGGCACGAGACTGTCTCCGTCAATATGCGTCACGACCATATATGATGTGTACATTACCATTTCTTGTGTACAGTGATTCTCCGACCTCTAGACTGTGAGAATTCGGGGTGCTGGAAGGCTTAGAGAACACGTACACGAGTATGAAGACTCGTCAAGTTCTCTGTTCTTGCTGCGGTCGGCAAAGCCGCAAAGATATGCTCACTGGCGTGCATCTGATTCCGTAATGAAGTTAGTGAGGTATCGAATGGAGCGTGGGGGCATAAGACGTCAAACGCATAGTTGGCGTCCGTCTCGCTATCAGTCTCATCAGCACGTTCCATTTCGATCTGTGGAGGAATATGTGCTGGGGTGCTATTGAATTGCATGGTGCATTCTATAGTACCTCCCCAATACCTAACTGCGAATTCAGTCATTGGTGTGAGAATAGGTGGTAGCGCTGGCGCAGGCAATGTCTCATTGACTGGTGATGAACTGGAATTGTTTGGCGCCACAGGTATTACTTGCCATCTTTGACCAGGCGTGTGTGGAACTTCTCTTGCGTATTTCTGACTGAGCGCACTAACAGGTTTGTATGAATGTGTATAAGTCTTGACGGACTTTACTGGTGGCACCGTAAGCCAGGATATAGAAAACAATCGGTGTGGGATTCAATATTCACCCTTTGGGCTCTCATGCGGGCGCCGTTGCAAGGAGTACAACCCAGGCTGGGTGCTTTTCTCACTACACGTACAGAGTGTATACAGATTCATAACAATGCAGTACAAATTGAAACTACCTCCGGAGCTTTGTTAGTCTCAGGGAATTGCGTCCTGGCATCCGTTTTATACCTCATGGAAAATGGCCTCATGGGGGATATGCCCATCTCAGGGGATTTATCGACCTTTAGATAGCTAGCATATGTACAAACGCTGTGTCTTGACGGCGCAACATCCTGGGTTGCTAAAACAGAAACAGAACGTGCAGTCACTTGACAGCTTCTACTGCGAAAACAGAGACAGGTAACAACGGCCTGCGTTGTGATAATGGCTAGCATTGTAACAGAATAACAGTATTCAGTTTAAGATAAGCCTGCACGTGTAGTTCCCTCTGCTTCCCAAAGCGCCACATTTCACGAAGTCTGAGCACAGGAGGCATGGCTCGCAATACGAACGCTTATCATGACGTGACTGCACACGCCTACCTTGAGCCATCGTGGCCACACGTAACAAGAAACGGGATGGTGTACTGACATGATCAAGCCGACCGGCCAGTGACCTAGTCGATAGCTATCACCACCTGAGCTCACGCTCATGGGCAACCGACGGTCTGATACGTATCCATCTTTTTAACGGTATGTGAACTTTGATCGTATTCCCTGGTTTCGCCTGCAGGCCATCTCTAATAAACACAGCGAAGATCTAGTTTGCCAGTGATGTCCTGGGTAGGGACTACCATCCCTGTACCACGCACGTCCACTTGCTGAGATTGTTTTGGCTCAATCTCAGTAGCCTGAACATATGCCGAATAGACGGTACCACCGTAGGATGTTGATTCATCCCTCATTAGAAAAGGATGCCTTCAGTCTCTCCTCTGCACTATATCACGTTGTAGCATCCAGGCGTACTCGCTGATCCGGAATATTTATCATAAATCACAAACATTCATAAATATTTCTCAAAATCCACTATCAAACATAAAGCCGTGATTGATATTCATATACATATACATAAGTAATACTACAACTCTAACAGTATAAGGGAGATAACTCTCTATCGCACTTAACAGTCACGAAAGCAGGATTTACCACTATTACCTCCCTTGAACTACTTCACACTGGCTGGATGTGCACATTCTGATGGGGAATATAGCGCCTAATCCAGTCAAATTAGAGTTACCCAACCAGTCATTCGACTGGTAACAATTAAAAAATAGTCTTCTCTTGACCTCCAAATAGACAGCCCTCAAGACTACTGCAGAGGCGACGTTACCATTGTAACGACAAGGTGACACAATCAATGTCAAGCTATGACTCGCCCATTTCTGGCAAAGGCCGCCAGCTTCGCAACAGATGTTGGAATCGATATAAAACTTTGAATCTTTAATTCCTAGAATCTAAAATTCAAGCTAGCTTCAGAAATGCTGTTGGAGAATTTGACAGGGAACCGTTGCAGTAACAGGTCTCGGTAAAATTAGTTTCACAATACTCAACAGAATGTGTATTTAATTGTAAAATCACCAAAGGAAATACAATTCGAACACTTTCGTGACGGATGTGTCAACATTGCTGACGAGCATGTGTTATTTTGATTGTGACGTCAGCTAACATGTGACGTATTTAATTATGAACCACCATCTCTGGCACAAGGGGTCGTATGTAACTATTACAGAGACATGTTCATTTAATTGTGACTTGTGCCTAGTATAAAGTGACCTGTCAATCTATGGTTTGGTTGGTTGTTTTGTCGGTCGGTCGAAATATTGTATGTAATCTAAAACGCAGATGTTCTAAATTTAGAAGGCGAGGACTTGGGATTATTTACTTTGTCGCACCAGTATCATAACCGCCCCCACCACCACCACCACCATCACCAACACCACCACCACCACCACCACCACCTCCACCACCACCACCACCACCGCCACCACCTCTGTTACGATACACATTCAGCACATGTACATTCGCATATTATATTCAGCTTCCGCGGAGATGTGGCAAACCACAGGAAAGACCCACTCCAGAACGTCGGTTGGGTTGAGGTTGAGTTGGTCTCCTATTTGCAATAGCCCGCCACACCACACACAACTGGATTATATACTACGGCTAGTCACTGGTAATGCGCTGAGTATTTAGTGTGGACCATGAAGGTTCTTGCGAGTATTGGCTTGATATCGATATGCTACAGGTTATTAGCTGGAGAATCAGGTGAGATAAGACATTTATCTAAAGATTATTTATCAAAGACCAAAACAACAACAACAACAACAACAACAACTCATACAGCAATAGCTGTTACAACAACAACAACAACAACAACAACAACAACGTCACAATCTAAATGCGTTATGAATGACATAGCTGTCCATCCTAACATTTAAAGGTCCTTCATGTGTCCGAATTGTATGTCTTTAATACTTAATAACCATTCAGTTGAATATTTTAAAACTAATTTGACTGAGCGAGGTGGCTGCAATGGACACCAACAACACCCAGATCAATTAGATTAAGACAATTAAAGCTTACAGCCCAAATCCACACATGATAATCTGAAAACATGAACTATCATTCCAGATTCAAACATCCGTGTACGCCGCGTGATCGGCGGAAGTGATGTCATTGAAGGGAGATGGCCTTGGCTTGTGTCACTGCAAGCGGAAATTCCGATACAGAGATTGCTTGGGATATTTACAATTCGGGCCAGAAGGGTATACTGCGGGGGTTCCCTTCTCAATGATCGATGGGTGCTCACTGCTGCACACTGTTTTGCGGAGCATGGGTATGTATGTATGGTTACTGTATTCTGCGGCTGTTGTAGTAGAAACAGCATACAGCTGCAATCAGTCCTTCTTCGCGGTGTCCTTGGCCAAAATATTTAGCTTCCTCCGGCCCATTCTTGATCTGAGAGTGTAACGGGTCCTGCTTTCTTGAGGTCGCCTCGCAGCCCGCTTAACATATGTATGCAATGCCGCCCTCTCATGGCTTTATAATTGCTGGCTCCAAGTAGGGCGAATTCCAAGGCTCTCTGCGCGTGCGTGCGTGCGTGCGTGCGTGCGTGCGTGCGTGCGTGCGTGCGTGCGTGCGTGCGTGCGTGCGTGCGTGCGTGCGTGCGTGCGTGCGTGCGTGCGTGCGTGCGTGCGTGCGTGCGTGCGTGCGTGCGTGCGTGCGTGCGTGCGTGCGTGCGTGCGTGCGTGCGTGCGTGCGTGCGTGCGTGCGTGCGTGCGTGCGTGCGTGCGTGCGTGCGTGCGTGCGTGCGTGCGTGCGTGCGTGCGTGCGTGCGTGCGTGCGTGCGTGCGTGCGTGCGTCTGTTTCTGGCATCTTTAGCGTGTACCATCTTTGCTTGGTGAATTTTACAGACATCGGCGATTTTTTTACATATCATGTATAGCGCATCGTGGGATAGATATGCAATGGTATGCTCTAATAAACCACATGGTTTTATGCTAACATAGTATCCGTTTGGCGGGTGTGCCTAACCTATGTACCATATGCGGCCATTTATCGTATCTCTTGCTATACGCATAGATACTATTAATTTTAGTTGGGGGCAGTAGCTCATTAGGCCACTACACCCCTTATTTAGTTGGATAGTCCGCCAGTGAGTCAGTCACACAAGCGTAATCCAAACTGTCGTTTCAAGAGGTTTTCGTATACAAACGCGACGTATGTATGCATTCTAGGTTTCAGGTGTGTTGCGTGACAAAAGTAAGTCACCGTGACCCCTGTGTGATATATTTTTTACATTTCATCCGTAGTTACCGAGGTTCTATGGACATGGTTATAATAATTATTTTCTTCCGGCAACCTGATTGTATTGGTGAGAAATATAAAAGCAGGAGATTTTGAATTCAATGATTAAGCGTAATTATAATTGATTATTGCAGTCCTATTGTGTTACATTCTTCTTCGAGCCGAATACCAATGAAAGGATACATTTCTGGCAATAATCCGCCCACGGCTTGCGTGTGTTGTGAATGATTTATATACTTTGAAGCATGACTTCAAGGTAACTATTCAGGTATTTTGCTGGATATTTTGAAACTAATTTTACTGGCTGCTGTTGTTGCCTATGAAGTATTCAACAGAATATTAATTAAATAGTGAATTCATGAGACATACAATTCGTGCATTTGACGGACTATTCCTGCGTCATGACGGGGTATTCTCCGTGACGTCAGCCTATATTTGCTGCCGACGACCTTTCCTTTGAATATTTCAAAATCAATTTGACTTAAAATCATTGCTATTTCTTTCTTAAATGTTGATTTATGGGTATCCAGCAATAATATACTTCACGACATTTTACCAAAGATACTAAATGCGTAGCGGTAAGTCGTGGTGTGCTCACGACCATTTGTACTTGCATTTACGTGACATGTTATCATTTGCAATTACATCTATATGCGTTTGCATTTGGATTTGAATAAAATTATGTACATTTACATTTGAATTCAAGAAAAATGCATTTGATTTAAAAAAATACTTTTAAATATATTAATTAATTAACCCATCAACCGCAGCGAGCAGCTTCACGACGTAAACCATGTGTCACAATGTCAGAATGCAATTGTAAAGCACCAGTAGAAGAATGGCCCTTTGGAACCAATGTTGCTGAAAGATGCCCCTGCCTTGCAGCTCGCACCAACATTAATTCCAAAGTAAACCAGTTGTTATATGAATCCGGATTGATATAACCCATTACTGATAAAGTTAATCGAAGCTGTCCTCTGCAGTGGTCTTTGACAATATCCGTTTTCAAATTTGGCTAAGAGAATCAAAAAATTTCCTCTTTGAATGTCGATTTGCAGGTCAAGAGAAGGCTAGTTATGAATATTTACAATTGGAATGACTCGCTGGGTTATCGACCCAGTCTTTAGTGTGGTAAATATTCAAATATGGTCTTCTACTGAGCTGCAAATCGTCATTCCTAGAGACCACTGCAGAAGCTGGCTCGGGCCGGATTCGTCAGGAAAGGATTAAGAGAATACGATCTGGTTTTATTCCCCAATGACTGGCTTGATTACCGGGGCTGCCATTTCAGTGCGAAAATAAAAACTGTATTGAGAGAAATGAATTGTTTGATTTTTACTCACGCAATAGCCGTAAAAGTAACGTGGCTTGCTGATACGCATCATGTCTTTGTTTGTTTCAAAAAGAGCTGCTATTGTTGTCTTCCTAGGGCAGGTGGAAGGAATCCTCGCAATTGGAATGTGCGAATGGGATCAACCGAACTTCGGGTAAGAATGAACTCTATAGCTATACGTTTAGTGAACTATCATATTTATGACTGTTTGTTTGTTAATTTATTTCGCAAGTCATCAGGTGGTGGTTGGCGTTGGTTAACATTTAATATAGAATTGCGTTATTTGGTTAAATGTTTGTTAAAATGGATATGGTGTTAATGATTAATAACACTCACCAGGGTATCTCGCTCCACGCTTGATCATAATCATCAGGGTATGTGCTTGGTCCACGGTTGATCATACTCATCAGGGTATGTGCTTGGTCCACGGTTGATCATCGTAGCACACAGCAGAGTATGTGTCTGGTCCACGTTGGCCCAGGGTTGATAATAATCATCAGGGTATGTTCTTGCTCCACGGTTGATCATAGTAGCACACATCAGAGTGTGTGTGTCTGGTCCACAGTTGATCATAGTAACACACACCAGGGTATGTGCTTGGTCCATGGTTGATCATAGTGACAACCACCAGGGTATGTACTTTGTTCGCGGTTGATCATAGTAACACACATCAGGGTATATGCTTGGTCCACGGTGGACCATAGTTACACACATCAGGGCATGTGCTTGGTCCACGGTTGATCATAGTAACACACATCATAGTATGTGCTCGGTCCACCGTTGATCATAATCAGCAGGGTATGTGCTTGGTCCACGGTTGATCGTAGTAACAACCATCAGGGTCTGTGCTTGGTCCATGGTTGATCATTGTAACAACCACCACGGTATGCACTTTGTTCGCAGCTGATCATAGTAACACACATCAGAGTATGTGCTTGGTCCACGGTGGATCATAGTTACACACATCAGGGCATGTGATTGGTCCACGGTTGATCGTAGTAACAACCATCAGGGTATGTGCTTGGTCCACAGTTGATCATAGTAACACACATAAGGGCATGTGCTTGGTCCACGGTTGATCATGGTAACGATCACCAGGGTATGCGCTTGGTCCACGGTTGATCAAAGGTTGTACATTGTACATTTTTTACATACGAATTGCAAACTAATAGAGGGAACCATGTCTAGCTATGCCCCGCCAATTTCTAGATAAGTTACACCGCGCATTTTTTTAGGGGTTGGAATCGATTTGAACCTTTGATGCATTAATTTCCAGTATGTAAATTTTAAGCTAACGGGTAAGAAGTTGAATATATTGAAACTAATTTGACAGCTCCCAGACAAAATAAATTTCAAAATATTAAAACAGAATGTTTTTAAAATTGTAAGTCCATCAGAGACATATACGTCCTAGATATTCTTGATAAACTTGTCGATGACGGAGCTAAGTCATTTTGATTGTGACGTCATCTATGAAGGATGATGCTCGAGAATGACGCCAGCTACTTGAGTGACAGACCAGATATCTCCGTTGACACTGGCACTGGTTACGCGTATATCGTGTGAATCGCAATGCTTTGTGAATGTATGAGATAGGAGCTATGACGTGTCTGGGAGATTTCTCAAAGTCCAAGTCTTTACTGATGACTGTTCCTGTGGATTAAAACTGTAGCGTGTCATAGATTGTGTATTTGAATATGTCTATGCAATTTGTGCATACCTTTACCTTTTTTATCTATGTAATGTCGTGATTGTGATAAAAGCTGCTAGTTGGGAGTATAATATGGTACCTTTCACTGGGCGCCATCTGAAAATGAGGCTAGATGTTAAAACTGTTTCACAAATCTGTGCATTTCCGAGAATTGAAGAATTCAGTTTCTCAATCAATCATATCACGTCATAATTGGTCACGCTGTACAAAGTGTATGCCATTTCTATTTAGTAAACGTGTTGTTGGATATTTTGAAACTAATTTGACTGTGCATTGTTGCTGCTATAGGCAGCAACCACGCCGTCAAAGACGTTTCAAACTATTCAACAGCTTACATGCATAGTTCACTGGAAATTGAGCTTCAGAGAGTGCAGGAAATGATCGATCCCAACACGGGCAAGGCGTAGGTGGAGCTTAGCTATAGATGGGCGGTACATAGCTAAAACTGGAAAGCTCCAGCTGATGACAGCTGACTGAACCTCTGAAACTAAGTTTATGTCCGGAAAAAAAGAAAACAGTTTGGATTCTCTTGAATCTGGTTTCTGTTACTGGTTTCATTACTCTTCATTCTGTGTGGTACTTTAAGAAAAATGTGAGCGTGGCTTACTATGAATGTATAGTATGGGGTTTTTGCTATACCAGACAACAGTTATGTGTGTTCCCCTTTGTAGATCTAACCCTGTATTAGTCCATTGGATGCTAAGAGGCATGCGTGTAAAATGATATCCACATGTTACCCTGCCAGTTTTTTGTCAGCCACCCAATACCGATCTTGTAATGGTATGCCACATTAGATTACTCAGAAATGTTGAAATGTTTAACGAAGAACCAGGTTACACCCACCGGCTCACGTATCAAGCATCTTTCGAGCGATATATGTACAGCACCACGTGCTGTAATGTCCAATAGGAAGCGTCTGAATTGCATAAAGTAAAATCATACAAGAGAACGCGACATATGCATGGTTTATTCAATAGTATAAAATGCACTACCAATATCAAGTGCCTCACTACTTTCCAGGACGTGAACCTCTATCCTGGTTTATAGTAATACATCTAGTACGCATGTCTGGAGAACAACGATACGAACATCATTGATTATCTACTGAAAGCTACTTTAGCGAATCTAAATATTCTTGCTATCAATAGTACTGGACAATTTCCTCTCTTCTTCGAGCTTGAATGGGACATCATGTTCTTCTTGTATTAAATGAACACAATCTGTCAGTTCATTTCCCAATAACACAATTTCTCTAAGAATTAATCGCCGTTATGGCAGCTATCTTCACAGATTGACTTTGGATGAGATGAATATATTGTTATTAGTGCTATGAAGCTAGTTGCCTGCTTAGTGATACAATCACTGATAATCGTAGTTGTCGGTGTCGGCGTCTACGTCTGTGCCACAAAGATCGGTAATAAGATGTATTTTTATATTTGTCTCCCAGGCTGGTATACGTGACAGAGTGATGGACGTTTTGGGTCGGATCTTCAGACGTGCTGAGTGGCGACAGTGGGAGAGAGATGTACACTCCATGCACATACACCCATTGTACGACAGAAACAGTATGTACATAATAACACATATTAATTACGACTTTATACAGAGTATAGCTAGGGACAGATTGTACTTTGCTTGCCTCCACAATGACATCTTGTCAGTGGCCAGCCCAAATGGTGAACACTCATGAATGACACATAATAGGCCTACAGTTAGGCCACAACATCATGCACACTCATGAATGGCACATAGTAGGCTACAGTTAGGCCACCAAACCATGCACAGTCATGCATGGCACATAGTAAACATACAGTTAAGTCACCAAATCATGCAGGCATGAATGGCACATAGTAGACATTACAGTTAAGTCACCAAATCATGCGCAGTCATGAATGGTACATAGTAGATATACGGTTAAGTCAGCAAATCATGCAAGTCGTGAAAGGCTCACAGTAGGCCTACAGATAAGTCACCAAATCATGCAAGTCATGAAAGGCACATAGTAGGCCTACAGTTAGACCACCAAATCATGCAAGTCATGAATGGCACATAGAGGATAATTTTTGAAAATGTACCAATGGAATGACTAGTTAGTAACAG
This sequence comes from Chaetoderma sp. LZ-2023a, assembly GCA_034401795.1. Taxonomy (NCBI): domain Eukaryota; kingdom Metazoa; phylum Mollusca; class Caudofoveata; order Chaetodermatida; family Chaetodermatidae; genus Chaetoderma; species Chaetoderma sp. LZ-2023a. The sequence goes on from CM067364.1 coordinate 83,537,182, forward strand.
AGCCAACCATTCCAGTTATACCTTTTCAAAAATGTATAGAATGGAGGCAATCTGTCTTACTAGTTGTAATATATACATGTAATACTTCATTTACACATTGAGCGTGTTCTCCTTGAACGTATGGGTTTCATCAGCGCCTTAGCACGCCATATATATGTATGACGTGCTAAGGCGCTGAGAAAACACATATATATTGCAACTAGTAAGACAGATTGCCTTCATTCTACACATTTTTGAAAAGGTATAACTGGAATGGTTGCCTCTGTTACTGAGCTAGTCATTCCATTGGTATATTTTCAAAAATTATCCTCTCCTGGACTGCACATGGTTTTGCCGGCTTCATCATGAAATGGTTAACCTTGCATTTGTTGCATTTAGTAGTCAAGATAATAAACCATGGGTTTAGCAATGGATGAATCCGATCTGTCGCTCAAGTGTATGGCGTCATAATCAATTACACCATATGTAGGCTGACGTCACACTCATAATTGACAGAAAATACTCTGTCATGATGTTGGAATAGTCCGTCAAGTCTACGAATTGTATGTGTATTGTGGGTTTACTATTTATTAAACATTCTCTTCACTATTTTGAAACCGATTTCACTGGGCGATATTGGTGTCATAGGTAGCAGGAGAACCAACTCAAATTAGTTTCATAATAATCAGCAGCGTATATGTATAGTTACCTTGAAATTGGCATTCATGGAATTCGGGGTTCAAACGATATAAATCGATCCCAACACGCGCAAAACATGGATGGACCTTACGCTAGGAATTGACAAGACATAGCTAGGAATGGACAGGACGTGGCTAGGAATGGACAGGACATAGCTAGAAATCGGCGACGCATAGCTAGGAATGGACAGGGCATAGTTAGAAATGGGCGAGGCATAGCTAGAAATGATCGGAGCATAGCTAGAAGCGGACGGAGCATAGGTAGAAATGGGCGAGGCATAGCTAGCAATGGTCAGAGCATAGCTAGAAGCGGACAGGGCATGGCTAGAAATGGGCGAGGCCTAGCTGGAAATTAGCGGAGCATAGCTAGAAATAGACGGGGCATAGCTACAAATGGGCGAGGCATAGCTAGACATGAGCGCAGCATAGCTAGAAGCGGACGAGGCATAGCTAGAAATGGGCGCGGTATAGCTAGAAATGGGCAGGGCAGAAGTATAGGGGGTTCTGTACGTTATTGTTCTTCCCAGCAGGGGGTCTTCGAGAACAATGGGTTTTTCAGGAGTTCAAAGGAAATGCTTGCGGAATGGAATGTTGAGAACAATGGCGACTATAACGACACGCATTCTAGAGAACAATGACGTACAGAACGCCACGTTTTTCTCGATAACAATGACGTCCAGCCGCACACGTATATTCACTCTGGAATGTTCTATTATTTTGAATTAGTTAACCCTTAAAAGTTTAAAAGTTGTGTATTTTTTGTTTAGACGTAGTGGCGGCGCGCCCCCCTCCGTGGTTATCTACCGTGGTAAAAATAATAAGAGAGTAATGCAAAATAATAGAGTTTAAGAGGTGGTCTGGTAATGGAGGTCGTAGGAGGAGGAGGTTGAGGATGTATGAGGAATTACGGTAGTGATGTATATTTTGAAAATAATTTGACTGTTTCGTCGCTAACGTTATTAGTAAACTGTAGAATATTTAGAGACTGCCTGTAAGCTGTTACTGTCTTAGCAACAGCTACCCGACAGATTAGCAACAAAATATTAAAAATAATCTTGTATTAATGGTATGTTCGGTTGGAATGGTTACCAAGACATGGTGGTGATGGATTGGATTGCATCATGGGTTAAACAAGTTAACCCTTTCACCGATGAATATATATCTCAGTTTCGTCGATACCAGAATATTTTGAAAATAATTTGACTGCCTGTGTCAGTTGAGGCGGAATGCTATAGTATTCCTCCTCAGTTGATATTGCTGGATGATTATGAGGGCGATGCTAGCGTACTTGTTTACAAGGTATGCATGATTTACGAATACTTTGATAATTTGTTGCTGAATATTTTGATAATTTGAGTGGTAGCTGAATATTTTGATAATTGGTTGCTGAATATTATGATAATCGGTTGCTGAATATTTTGATTGGTTGCTGAATAAATTGATTGGTTGCTGAATATTTTGAAAACGATTTGACTGTGTAAATGTAATTTCTTATTAGGCGATGTTAGGTAAGAGAGAGGTGGTTTTATAACGGAGGTCGAAGGAGGAGGGAGGAATGCTATCTAGGCCACCCTCTGCTCGGCATTTTTCTCCGCGCATGAGAGCCTTTATTCACAGGTGATGGATTGGATCGTATCATGGGTTAAAACAGTTAACCCTTTCACCGATGAATATATATCTCATTTTCATCGATACCATACAGGAACACTGTTGAATATTTTGACAATAATGTGACTGCCTGTGTCAGTTGAGGCGGAATGCTATAGTATTCCTCCTCAGTTGATATTGCTGGATGATTATGAGGGCGATGCTAGCGTACTTGTTTACAAGGTATGCATGATGTACGAATATTTTGATAATTTGTTGCTGAATATTTTGATAATTTGAGTGGTAGCTGAATATTTTGATAATTGGTTGTTGAATAGTATGATAATTGATTGCTGAATATTTTGATTGGTTGCAGAATAAAGTGATTGGTTGCTGAATATTTTGAAAACGATTTGACTGTGTAAATTTTAATTTCTTATTAGGCGATGTTAGTTAAGAGGGAGGTGGTCTTATAACGGAGGTCGAAGGAGGAGGGAGGAATGCTATCTAGGCCACCCTCTGCTCGGCATTGTTCTCAGCGTATGAGGGCCTTTATTCACCTGGTGGTCCTTTAAGAAAATGCAGGTGGTCGCTCAAAGAGGTGTCGCGAGGGATGAGGAGGATGGATGATGTATATGCTAGCGTATTCGCCGAGGCAACGTCTTGCGCGATATCTCTGTATGAATATTTCGAAAATAATTGATTGTAAGCCGCTGGTGGTTTAGTCACCATTAACCTCCTCCTTGGTTTAAGTCATTTTAAAAATGGCAGTCATTTAATTATTAAATTTTCAAAATTGTTATGGAAATGGTCATCGTTGACGATCGATGTTGTATAATATTATATAGATAGTTTTATCTACCATATTTATGTTGGACACAATGCATTCCTTGTTAATGGCAATGCATTAATCGACCACGAACAGTAGCGTACAGATGCCCATTTAGAACAGTAGCGTCCATCGACCACTTTTGACGGATCAGAATGTGTGCCTGCGTATGCATGTTTGAAGACGTTTGTTGTGTGTAAAAACTGTATTACATTATTTATTTTTTTGAACAGATAAAGAGTTCTCTTTCGAATGATTTGTGGGCCCTGAAAAGGGCCGTGTTTTGAGATAGGTCAGTCTTTGCAGATCCACACAGGCGTGGTTCTCTGTTTGGTAACAAACTGCGACATGTTTGCTTTTTGTATATCAGTCGGAGTATCACCGATTACAGGACACCCATACGGATACTGTTTGATTGGTAATAGACAATAGCACTCCTTGCAGGTGTACACCATCTCTTTAGGTTCTGTTTTCTTGATCATACGCCTACAAACCCTCTCGTGTTTCAACCGTCGGCATATGGTGTAGCGGATGTCGATGGAACACCAACGACACCGCACATACCCAGTGTCTGATCCGTCAAAGTTTGTACCGCTGGCCATTTTAGCCAAATGTACATTAACATTTACATTTATACCACATCACTCTACTACAAAAATATATATATATATAAGGAATATCACGTGAGATGAAATCTGACTGCCTAAGGCTACCTAACTACTCTGCAGTTACACATCCAACAACTTTGCGATGTTTAAACTGGAATGAGAAAATGGATTGAATTTGTACCGTTTATAGGAATATATGTACTGCGGCCGCAAATCCGCAACACGAGCCCGCAAATCAGCCACACGCCCGCATGCGGCCGCACATGTACGCATGCATTTTGGCGTGGTATACATGTTCAGGCATGTGCATATAGTTGTTGCCATCCGCAACACGCGCCCGCAAATCCACAACACATTTTAGCCGAATGTACATTAACATTTACATTTATACTACATCGCTCTACTACACAAAATGTACGGAATATCGCGTGAGATGACTAGCATCCTATCAAAAACTGTCGCATACTGGCCTCCATATAATGGCACATACATGCAGGCGAAAACCTTGGATATGTTCACGGGCTAGATGCGATGGATCAGTTTGTTAAATGGTTTATGCGCATAAAAATCTGTGCGCATTAAAAAGGTATCCTGGGAAATATGTTTTCTCTGACCACCTCGTTATTGTGCATAAAGCATCTATGATTCGCTTTTAATCCTTCAATGTGTATGCACACTCATTAACCTTCATCTAAAACCCTCAAACATGAAACTAAGCGGCTTCCTACCAGTCATTTAATTTTTTTTAAAGAGAGCGAAGTACATCTCTATGCAGGTAATATATAGCTAAGCCAAGCGATGTTGTATGCATACTATTATATAGATAATAATCATGCATCTCGTATTTAAGGAGTGCTCTTTAAAGCGGCAGTCATTTAATTATTAAATTTTAAAAATTGTTATAAAAATAGTGGGAACAATGCCCACTGTCTTCATCGTTGGCGAATAATGACGAGCACCCTTGTATCGTTTAATGTATTAGGTGGTCGATGCGATCCCTCGTGGTTGTAGTAAAAAAGGATTTTGAAACTAAGCAGAATCGTGGCTTCCTATGTCAAATTGTCGCATTGAACAGCACTTTCTTAAGAGTTTGTGGGCACGAAGGCGCTAGTGCGAATTGTAGCTTCCTATGACAAATTAGTATCAAAACTATTCGCTTAAACTACCAATGCGACATGATTTAGGTTTGAAGAATCAGAAAATAACATCCCTGGAATGAGTGTAGAGGTGGTCTCATAATTGAGGTCGAACGAGTTAGGAGGAGGAGGGATGATGTATGCTAGTGCGGTGCTGCCTGGCATGAGGGATGAGGTATACTAGCATACTTGTTCCGACAATGCGTGTTGTACGAATATTTTGAAAATAATTTGACTGAGGTGTTAGCAACAACTTTCTATCAAATCATTTCCATGATATTTAGTGAATATTTTGAAAATAATTTGACTGTCTGCATCAACTTTTGCTCAAATCGTTTCCATAATATTTTGCTAGGAAGTATATCCCCGGAATGTCTGAAACACCTCGCCAGTCAGCCAGTTAAAGGTAATAAAACTAGGAAAAATTACCATGTCCGGGTACACACAGTATGAATGCATTATGAGTACCTAGTCACTGAGACCCCCGCCAACAAAAATAATATAGTTGGCTAACCATTGTCTAGACATTGCGGCCGCAACCACCTACTACCAATACCGACAATCATCACCATCACCACCACCATCACCATCACCACCATCACCATCACCACCATCACCATCCCTCTATAACCATCAGCACCACTACCCACTAAGCACCAACACTCACCACCCAAGTATTAACCCCACCACCATCATCCACCACAACACCTATTTCCACCAACCGCCAACCCCACCGCCACCGCCACCAACAGCATCAGCACTCCGATTTGTATATCGAGGGATGTGGGGGACCTGGCTGGGCAGCTACAATCATCAAATCAACACACGCATAAAGAAGCAATGTTTTATTTGTATCCATATTTTTACATTGGAGTAAATATTGCATATGATAAAACGTATAGTTGCTGTATATAAACAAATAGTCAATGTTCTGGAGATCCATTTATCGATGACTGATCCCTTATGGATCAGATCTATCACCGTCAGAATCATCATCATTATCCTCAGCATCTAGATGGTTCCTTATGTAGTTCTTGATCAGAAACTTTCTTTTTCGAAAAGCTGAGAAGACTGCTTCGTCGTATGCGTACCCCTCGTTGATAAAATCTTTAATTTCCGGACGAATTATTTTAATGAGCGTAGAGTTCTGTAATCTTCTCCACTGGAACATTATGTTTATACACTTTGTAACTAAAGCATCAGCATATACGGAAATAGGCACATTGCCTACACCATTTGGATCTGTGTCCACTTCGCCATCCTCATCTTCTAAACATGATTGTTCAGCGTCTAAGACCTGCTTAATATTTTGGAATATGGTAAATAGTTCCTCATTGCCTATGTCTTCTTTTTCATCTTCACCTTCATCTTCACTCTCAGTCTCCGCTGAGTCATCACTGTCTTAACTCTCCGACTCTGCTGGTTCATCATCATCACTATTCATCTCTGTCATTTCTTCATCTTCTCTGTCTAGATTTTTGCTATCTTCATCATTATGGAATCGGATCTTATGCCGCTTCAGGTCATTTGACCTATTAAAAGTTGAACCACATTCAAAACATTTATGTCTCGGCATATTGATTATAGGATAAATCTAGCAAGTATTCAGGTTACAAGGTTCTTCAAAGAAATCTGACTGCCTAACAACTCTGCAGTTACACGTCCAACCACATTGCGATGTTTAAACTGGAATGAGAAAAAGGATTGAATTTGTACCATTTATAGGATTATATGTCCTGCGGCCGCAAATCCGCAATACGTGCCCGCAAATCCACAACACGTGCCCGCAGTACGCATCATGCCCCTGCAATCTGCAACATACGCCCGCAAATCCGCAAATGCAGCCCGCATGCGGCCGCACATGTATGCATGCATTTTGGCGTGTATGCATGTTCAGGCATGTACATACACTTGGTACCATCCGCAACACACACCCGCAACTCCACATCATGCGCCTACAAATCTGCAACATACGTCCGCAAATCCGCATCATGTGCCCGCAATCTGCAACATATGCCCGCAATCCGCATCATGCGCCTGCAATCCGCAACATACGCCCGCAAATCCGCAAATGCGGCCCGCATCCGGCCGCACATGTATGCATGCATTTTGGCGTGTATGCATGTTCAGGCATGTACATACACTTGGTACCATCCGCAACACACACCCGCAAATCCGCATCATGCGCCCGCAAATCTGCAACATACGCCCACAACTTCGCATCATGTGCCGCAATCCGCAACATATGCCCGCAAATTTGCATCATGTGCCCGCAATCCGCAACCTATGCCCGCAAATTCACAACATGCGGACCGCATGCGTTCGCACGTGTACATATACATTTTAGCCAGCAGAGTCAGTCATTCCGATGAACATTTTTCAAAAAGTCTTCTGGCGCACGCATGCACACAAGGGCGCACACCGTGGCACGCGCGCACGCACAAGGGTACAACGTATAACTAGCAGTATCGCGTATTAGCATGTGTGCATACGAGCGAGACGTTTATTAAATCCTCATGACATACCCTCTCCAACCTATATACCATTTTTCAGACACCGTGCTCTCACACATTATGACCACAATGTCTAGACAGATGGATAGCTGTCAGAGGCAGTCATTCCGATGATAAATTTTCAAAGATAGTCTTCTCTAGGGCTGCAAGTATGAATATGAAGAAATTCGCTATGGGTTGTCGGGTGGGTGGGTGTTGGTGGCGGGGTTAATGCCTGGTGTTGGGTGTAGGTCGTAGTGGTGGTGGTGGTTGTGGTGGGTGTTGGTGATGATGATGGTGGTTGGTGGGGGGTGTTTGCCGGCGCAATGACTAGACAAATGGATAGCCTGCAGTGCCAGTCATTCCGATGATAGATTTTCAAAAATAGTCTTCTCTTGTACTATGATGAAGAAAATGGACATAAATTCGAGGGTTAAATAAAGGGTTAAGAAAGTCTCTAGCGTCCATGTAATGGCGCAACCCAAGGTGGTCGCTTAAGGCAGGACTGAATTATATAGTAAAACACATGGTTATAAGTATCACTGCTCTGTAGCCAAAAGGATATATTTATATTTGTAGTAAACGGCCATCTATGATTATGCTACTACGCTTGTAATGTTGCTCTTAATTGTCGTATCTTTAAGCCTCGGTAAACAGCAATAGCCGGTGAGAGGGTGCAGGCGTTATTATCGATTTTTTACAAACTCTCGGCGAGGACATTGTAATATATTGGGCTTAGAACGAGACGTGAGGTACTAACATGCTCTTTCATTATTAACACATGGTATGTTTGTATCTCGATTCAAGTTTGATCTCACGGCTATTCAAGATGTATGGATAAATCATACGCACCAAATAATCTGTTTAGCATAAGTACGCTCGACATACAATTCTATAAACACACGGAACCCTCAGAGACATAATGACCACATTTTAACTGTCGTGCAACATCTAAAACGTCTGACGTTATTGAAATATTAAGTATTTAAAAACAATTTGTGCGTAATGACGGTTAAAAGTCAATACGTCTTCAACATATTCAACAAAAATAGTTTACTAATAAATTAAAGTTAGCAACGTCCAATTAATTTCAAAATATTCAACAGTTTTCCTGTATGGTATCGATGAAAATGAGATATGGGGAATTCATCGGTGAAAGGGTTAACTTTTTTTAACCCATGATACAATCCAATGAATCCATCACCACCAAGTCTTGGTTACCATTCCAACCGAACACTGCATACCATTAATACAAGATTATTTTTAATATTTTGTTACTAATCTGTCTGGTAGCTGTTGCTTACTAAGACAGTAACAGCTTACAGACAGTCTCTACATATTCTACATAATAGTATACTAATAACGTTAGCGACGAAACACTCAAATTATTTTCCAAAATATACATCAATATCCTACCGTTATTCCTCATACATTCTCAACCTCATACTCCTACGACCTCCATTATCAGACCACCTCTTAAACTCTATTATTTTACTATTATCAATACCAACGCTACTGTTCTAAATGGGCATCTGTACGCTATTGTTCGTGGTCGATTAATGCATTGCCATTGACAAGGAATGCATTTTGTCCATATTTTTGAAAATTTAATAATTAAATGACTGCCATTTTAGAGACATAAATACGATAGATAACACTATCTATATAATAGCATAGGAAAAACTACTGTGTACGTGTCTGATTTTTGAAAATTAAATGATTGGGGAACACATTTTGCTGGCCTAGATCGCATTCTTCCCTCCTCCTTCGACCTCCGTTATAAGACCACCTCTCTCTCTTACCTAACATCGCCTAATAAGAAATTAAAATTTACACAGTCAAATCGTTTTCAAAATATTCAGCAACCAATCAATTTATTCAGCAACCAATCAAAATATTCAGCAACCGATTATCATAATATTCAGCAAACAATCATCAAAATATTCAGCTACCACTCAAATTATCAAAACATTCAGCAACAAATTATCAAAATATTCGTAAATCATGCATACCTTGTAAACAAGTACCCTAGCATCGCCCTCATAATCATCCAGCAATATCAACTGAGGAGGAATACTATAGCATTCCGCCTCAACTGACACAGGTAGTCAAATTATTTTCAAAATATTCAACAGTTTGCCTGTATGGTATCGATGAAAATGAGATATATATTCATCGGTGAAAGGGTTAACCTTTCTAACCCATGATACAATCCAATCCATCACCACCATGTCTTGGTAACCATTCCAACCGAACATACCATTAAGACAAGATTATTTTTAATATTTTGTTGCTAATCTGTCTGGTAGCTGTTGCTAAGACAGTAACAGCTTACAGGCAGTCTCTAAATATTCTACAGTGTACTAATAACGTTAGCGACGAAACAGTCAAATTATTTTCAAAATATACATCAATACCGTAATTCCTCATACATCCTCAACCTCCTCCTCCTACGACCTCCATTATCAGACCACCTCTTAAACTCTATTATTTTACATACTCTCTTATTATTTTTACCACGGTAGATAACCACGGAGGGTGCGTGCCGCCACTACGTTTAACCGTAAAATACACAACTTTTACACTTTTAAGGGTTAACTAATTCAAAATAATAGAACATTCCAGAGTGAATATACGTGTGCGGCTGGACGTCATTGTTATCGAGAAAAACGTGGCGTTCTGTACGTCATTGTTCTCTAGAATGCGTGTCGTTATAGTCGCCATTGTTCTCAACATTCCATTCCGCAAGCATTTCCTTTGAACTCCTGAAAAACCCATTGTTCTCGAAGACCCCCTGCTGGGAAGAACAATAACGTACAGAACCCCCCTATACTACTCAGAGCATAGCTAGAAGCGGACGGGGCATAGCTGGAAATGAGCGAGGCATAGCTAGACATGAGCGGAGCATGACTAGAAATAGACGGTGCATGGCTAGAAATGGGCGAGGCATAGCTAGAAATTAGCGGAGCACAGCTAGAAATAGACGGGGCATTGCTAGAAATGGGCGAGGCATAGCTAGAAATGGGTGAGGCATAGCTAGAAAAGGGCTAGGCATAGCTAGAAATGAGTGGAGCATAGTTAGGAATGTATGGGGTATAGCTAGAAATGTGTCCCTCTTTTATTAACAGATAATTGGGAAAATGACATCGCTCTAGTGAGACTATCCCGGCCCGTGCCATCGCGTACCATGAACGTCCTCGGAACAGTTACCATTCCTCAACAGTACCAAATTGTGGCCAGACCAGGTGACAGGTGTATCGTCAAGGGATGGGGATGTACACGCGAAGGTAAACAGTCATACACAAATAATGACGACGACGACGACGACGACGAGGAGGACCACGACGATGACGACGACGACGATATTTCGATTATGATATTGATGGTGAATGCATTGGAATGGTGAGGACAAACTTCAAGATACATTACACATCAATCCATACCATACCTTGTGTAATATCATCCTGCCGTGCCCTCTAGGCGTCATGCCACACATCAATCCATACCATACCATATCTTGCGTAATATCATCCTGTCATGCCCTCAAGGCGTCATGCCACACACCAATCCATACCACGCCTTGCGTAATATCATGCTGGTATGCTCTCTAGGCGTCATACCACACATCAATCCATACTATACCTTGCGCAATATCACCCATCCGATGTTACGTTACCGTAGGAAAGCACATTCACGCACACGCGCGCGTACGCATGATTGTACTCACGCACGGACGGACACACACCCACACGCACGCACGCACGCACGCACGCTCGAACGCACGCACGCACATACACACACACACACGTACGTACGTACGTACACACGCACGGGGTGAGAAACGTATTTTGTCGTGAATTACATTTTAGGTGGTGGTGTTACATCTTCAGCGAGACAAGCTCATTTGAGGATATACCCTGAAACAGATTGTGCAAGTCTTTATGCCAGCGACATAAGAGAGTTACAGATGGAGCGTCGCTTGTGCGCAGGAATAAACGGAAGCAGTATATGCCAGGTAGGTTGAGCAAGGATTACTGCAGATACCATACCGCTTTATATTTCGAGGAGCACATATCACGATTTGTTGAACCAAAACCAGTCATAACTGAGAACACGTGCAGATTTATTAACAATAGTAGACACTGATTTGCTAGGAGTTGTTAGCTAAGAAACAGAAAGCCCGCTGATTATTGTGAGACAATTTTGAAAAAGTTGTTGCAACCTTAGTCAACAATGACTCAATAAAATTGCCCGAAATATCTTCAGCAAGTCTCGCAACATTGATCGCACTGCTGGTTACTTTGAGAACAATTTGATTGAAAGCTTTTGCATCAGCGAGTATTGGCCAAACAGTGTTATCAAATCTTTACCCAGTGACACGTGTATTATCAAATGATTGTTCTGACAACAATTTGACGGAAACTTGTTATAAATATATCTGTTTTCACTTGCACCATAGGAAATATACAACCAGTATTGAAATACGCTATGCACTTACAACGTGTTCAGCTTGGATGCCGGCACAAGAATGTCTAGCATTAGCATTACGCGAATGGTTTTATACCAACAACTGCTCACCGGCGAAGACTATAGAATCTAAAATAATGGCGCCAGCAAATGTCTATCTAAAATGGCGGCTACAGTTTTAGTTAGTTAGTGTCCATAAATTAACAAATAGTGCTACATTTAGCTACGATACGTATCTTTTAACAATATATTAGCACTTTAAAGAAAACAACACGTATAAGCTAAGACTGCTTCAAAATATTTACAGAATTTAAAACATATAATTTATGACTGGAAACTGGTGATGGTTTAAGACGAGACATCTCAGTAACTCCTCCTTAAACACCATCTAGGTAATGGTATGTTCTGCTTGTCTTACCTTGAGAGGTCGGGCGCTAGTTTAGGCAAAGTGTGCATAGAGTTGACCTCATTGTTTTGCTTTTCTAAAGCCCTGCATATGTCGAGCTACGACGCAACTCAACTAGTCGCTGATTGGGTTTTTAAGCAACACCCTAGATCTCACATTAACTGATTTTGTTGCCGAAGAAACCGACATGAGTATGCCTGCGATCTGTTTCACGTCAATCACCCAGAATCGATAACTAAACAATCGCCTGCCGCAGGGGTTGAATACACGCAACTTCTACGTCTAGTTATCTCGAGTCTAGGTCAGTAGCAATTGACTTGAGCATATATACGATTGTCTACAACTATAATTAATGCGTATAGTCAATCAACTGGCGGAAAAAAATCTTCTATAGCCAATTTGCGTCAAGATAACAACGTACTTATATATCACATTCAAAATGCCGAGAGAATGGAGTGCAGAAGGCGAGGAGAAGCTTATTCTACTCTACAGAGAACAGACGTGTTTGTACGTCATAATGGAAAAAAGCATTTTCCAACCGGACCTCCAAAAGAAAAGCAGATGCAGAGTACAAACAGATTTGACTATATTGAAACAGTAAATACCTGTTGCTAAGTATCTCAGGGTTACTGCTAGTCTTTCCTTTGTCCTGTCGCTGAATCATTGGCTAATCAGGAGATTGAATATCCAATATCTTGCTACAGGAAAATAAATATTCAATATCCTGATACAGGAAATTGAATATTCAATATCCCACTACAAGAAATCGGCTCACTGAAGTTAGTTGGATATTGAATATTGGATATTGAATATTCGATTTCTTGTAGTGGGATATTGAATATTCAATGTCCTGTAGCAGGATATTGGATATTCAATTTCCTGTAGCTGGTATTGAATATTCAATATTCTGTAGCGGGATATTGACTATTCGACATATATGCACCTGAGCTAATCAGCTGTGTGCATGCGTCAGGTCGAGGGGCATGCCCTTGTGCTGACGTGGCAGCACATGGGTCAACGCGATAGCGGACAGGCGGATGGATGGATGAGGTGCCTGTTCGGTCCTTTCGCGACAGCGTACTGCTCTGAGCGAGTACACTGACTGAGCTGTGCACCTAGGTGCACCTACCCACCCCATCCCAGTATCCGTCACCCACCAATCAACTGAATATTCAACCGAAGATTATATAATCAGCCATGCCCTTCTGCCATACTCTCGTTATGCATGGGGCACCACGGATAACCACAGCTCAGTCAGTATACTCGCTCAGAGCAGTACGCTGTCGTTAAAGGACCGAACAGGCCACGCCCCTCGACATGACTGACGCATGCACGGTAGCCCACAGCTGATTAGCTCAGGTGCATATATATTGAACAGTCAATATCCCCCTACAGGCAATTGAATATCCAATATCTTGCTACAGGAACTTGTATATTCAACATCCCGCTACAGGAAATTGAATATTCCATATCCTGCAACAGGAAATTGAATATTCAATATCCAATATCCAATAGCCAGCTAACTTCACTGAGTTGGTCGTATCCTCCTTTCAATTTCTCCAAACTGATAATGTGCCATTCTAAAATAAGTTCTGTATGAAGCAACATGGAAGGCTGTCAATTCTTGCACTAAATTCGTGTGGGTCCCCTGTGTATCGTGTCGATGCATCCAAAGACATTTCGAAGAACCCTTATTCCGCCTCTTTCTCCGTTCAGAGACAACAATGACTGCAGCTGCTGCCGCGCATCTCCTGTTAATGTGTGTTTGAATTAGAACCTTATGTTGTGGAGTGATCGTCACCCAAAATGGAGGGAATTACTATCAAAGATATGGCAACTTTAAGCGACCGGCCACTGTGTTAGGGCGTGGAATGCGGCTAATAATTTAATTTACTGATTGACACAAGAGCTGGGTATGTGCTATGCTTAATATTATTATCATTAGTAATATAATATGTTACCTACTATGCAATGGTTAGAATGGCTTCTACTTCCACTTCTACGAGATATTTGAGACGTCCTCCTCAGGATACTAGTCGATACAATACATGTCAGACCATGTAAATAGCATTTTTCAGTAATTTGTATTCTGGACCAACTCATTTTTATATTTTAATTATGGCGAAGCAGAAGGCGATATATAAAAAGGAAATTCAGTACTTTATTAAATTACTTCTGAACACATGGGATCTTATACTTATCATATTTATGCGAAATTTTAAGCAAACATACCTCGCTACTGGGCAGCGCCATTTTTTCCAGGTCATGTGATCAATTTAATCGGGGACCAGTCGGGCGTATGTCCGTTGAAATGGGCGCATGCACGACTTGGAACAGATGCAGCCCAACTAGTTGTGAAAGGTTCTGCGTAATCGCTTCAAGCCGACATAAGCTCACATTTTGCACGCGTTGCCGACAGTTGCGTCGTAGCGCCTAGAATCGGAGGTCGATATATGCAAGGGTTCAGGATATCTACATAGGATATTTACATCGATCGGCAATTGTCCCGGTCTACTAGAGGAACAGCGCAGCAGCAGCAGCAGCAGCAACCGCAGCAACAGCAGCAGCAGCAGCAGCAGCAGTAGCAGCAGCAGCAGCAGAAGCAGTAGTAGTAGTAGTAGTAGTAGTAGTAGTAGTAGTAGTAGTAGTAGTAGTAACAGTAGTATACTTCTGTATCTTTCAGGGTGATAGCGGTGGTCCATTAGTGTGTTATACAAGTGGTCGGTGGATCCAGGTGGGTGTGGCTTCATTCATGCACGGAGTCCGCCCTGACAGATTCCCCAGTGTGTTCACACGGGTATCCAGCTATAGACAGTGGATTGCGTCAACAATAGATTTCAATGAAAGGCGATATTAATTAATCGTTGTTATCCTTAATATTAAACATATTCTTGTGAAGTGTAATATTGTGTGTTCAGTTGCAACCCACAACTATGAAACGTCTGTCTGCCTGCCCATCTGTTTGTTTGTCTCGGTATCTGTCTGTTGGTCTGTTGATCATTTTGGCTACCAGTCTGTTAGTTAGGCTTTCAGTCAGCATATTGGTCTATCGTTATATCAGCACTTAAAACAATTTAAATATTCGCTTAATAAGAGTCGATCGAGTGGAAACGGAGAAGATGTGGCAACAATTGTGAAGAGTAAGAACAGGACATTGCTGTTACACTGATGGGATATTGGCGATAATTTTGGGAATTTGTATTTCCAAATGCAAATCTAGATTTATATTAAGATCGCCATGCCCTTGTTCTCAAAACATTCCAATGGTATTATTGTGTACGGGTCCTACTGCTTGAGATAACTGGATGACCAATGCTTAGTTAAACTACCTTAGTCTGAAATAAAGGCATGGCATGCGAAGCAGAGGAACATAATCTGTAAAAATCTACATTTTTCTCAAATGCTACAGTGACCTTGACTTTTGATTTCATTATCAGTATTCTTCGTCTGTTTGTTATAGTTTATTTCAAGTAGGGCGAGCCAATACCGAGATATAAGTGGTAGTATAGCCGGGATTAAACGGATACCACGTCCCGGAATAACGGGGGAAATCGTGAAATTCGCCTCCCAGGCCCTTAACAATTGAGGGCCACATGTGTTAGGTGTTTTTAGGTCCAGGTAGCGCAGGCCTCTAAAAAACTGCCGCCCCTAGGGGCCCCCCTTCACTATGCCAGCACGTAGTGCGACGTAGTGCGGCGCCACGCCCCCATAATGAAAGCACCCGGGAGGCGAATTTCCCGATTACCCCCGTTATTCCGGGACGTTATATCATTTTAATCCCGGCTATACTACTTAGCATATGGTCGTAACGTCCATTTAGAGACTAGCATACTCAGCGGTATACGAGCTGATCAAGCCCGCATTACAGGGTGTTAACGTCCATTTAGAGACGTCTCAGCGCCCTGCGCCACTGCTGTAGACGCCAGCACGAGCAATTCGATGAGAAGCATGGCTATATATGAAGAGTTAAACTGAACAGAGTGAACCCCTCGAGAAATAGCTGTGCCAGATCGAGCCCTGCTCCATCCGGATCGATAGTGATCTTCATCCCCTCAGGGGCAGGGGCTAGCTGCTTCACTCTGCCGCCGGCTAAGAAACGTAGCCCTAGGACTATATGAGTCGTTTGCGGGCTAGTGAGTCCCACTCGCTGAAGCAGTTTAACAGCACCCTTGGCTTTGGAGACATGTGACACCCCATCGACCCGTAGGGTGCCCTCCTGGAGGTTAACAGCTTCTTCTGGTCCATCGAATGGACGACGCAGCAGGAGCTTTCCACCTGTAACCCCGATCCGGTGACCCACCCTCGTCAGGGAGACACCTTCACCTATGTAGGTGAGGAAGGATGATCCCCGATTGTAGAGCTTTCGAACTTTCCCATCCCTTTTCACAACAGTGGAGAGGGTAGTAACCTCTATGTCAATGAGTGCCGGAGGCCTATATAGGGGCAACCATGGTTGCCAGTTACCCCCAGGTCTGGCGCGGTACCACACTTCTTTCTTCTCAAACATGAACTGCAGGTTTTTTGCCAGGGTCAATAGCAGGCCATCACGGACCAACGGCCGGGGCACCGCTCGAATAGGGTTTGACCAGGTGAAAGCTGATGTCGCTATTTAGGGTGTTGAGGTCTACCAGATCTGTATCCGAGAGCTCAATCAACGGCTCGAGGACGTACTTCCTCTTCGGGAAATCGTACCGAAACACGATCTTGTGGCCATCTATGTCGCGACCCAGGCGCCCTTTCGACACATCCTTGAGGTCTGTGAGCATCTCCACCCCATCACCCCCAATGGGGTGGAGGAGAATGCCTTTGAGCTTGCTTCGTACTGTAGGGCGAAGGACTTGCCATCACTCTCTTCTACCTTGGCAGCATCAACTGCGTACACATCTGCGAGGTCAGCAAGACCAGTCGAGTGAGCAAATATGGGTTCCATAGCACGCTTATAGGAGGGGTTTAAACGAGACATATAACCATGCCGATGGTCCGACTGCTGCTCTCCGGTGGTGAGAACATAATCTCACCCTCTCTAGAGGGGAGACGGGGAGTACAGTACCGTGTAGAATGGGTCCTCTTCGAGGTGCCCCAGCGGGGCACAACATACATACACGCCGATGTGCTGCATCAACCTCCGGGCCGTGCACACAGCAGCTCACTGGTAGAAGTCGGCCGGGATGTGATAGAGTATCTCCCAGGTGCCAACAGCAACCTATGGAAAGCTATCAGTCCAAGCCTGTTCACACCTGTAAATCACCTGTTTGACAACCCCTCCATTAACATATACGCCAGCACGGATGGGGTATCGGACGCCCATTTAGAGTTTACACTCTTATCACTCATTGACCTGACGACAACATGATATCATACCAGCAATATCTGACCTTTGCCGAGAAGCTGAAGAAAGAGGGTTGCCCCTTCATGACCACTGCACACAACGAACAGATGCTCGCACAGCAACATATCTGTCAACAAGAAGGAGAGCGACTACAGCGGGAGAACTGGTATCAACAGAACGCGCGCAGGGCAAGGAGGCACGGGGGAAATTTCCGTTACTGGCAGGCCCTCCTGGAGGAGAGTAAGCGGGATGCAGGAGTCTTGACAGACGACGATCAGCCAGATGTCTACGATGATGAGCCAGGTGTCTTCACAGACGAGGATTAGCCAGAGGGCATACAGTGGGAAGAGGAGATGGCGCAGAAGTGTAAGACCAAGAAAGCCATCCAGCGGTGGACCTACTATCTTGGTCATAAGGTGAAGTTCCAGATGTCACGGCTCAGAACGCTACTGGCACCCGACATAGTGCTGGATGACCACGTTCTAAGAGCCATCTGTCTCAAGACCAAAAAGCTGGCAGGGTTTGCCAGGCTCTCCAAAATGAACCCTTCTATGACTCATAAGCAGATTCTGCAGGTGATGCTGGTTTAAGCCTCCAGATATACTATGGCAAAATCAGAGTGGCGGAAGCAACCAGAACTGTACCCCTCCCTGACTGCTGACGAGGGCGTTACCATCCACGGCTGGCGACTCCAGCAGATAGATACCATCAGGCAGAATCTCGTCCATGAGGCAGAAAAGTACGGCAGAACGCGCAGTCGATATAGGACAGCCTACAACGTCCTCGCGCATACAACCACTGCTGCGGGCGTGATTGGAGCCAGTGCTGGTGTGGCAGCTGTGGCCACTCTCACTACAGGGGTGGGTGCCCTCATCGCCATCCCTCTGGGTGGCGTGACACTAGCCACCACTGTCTTGGCCACGGGCTTGGGGGTGGCGCAGCGGCAGATCACAAGGAGGTTGGAGAAGCATGCTAAGTACGTGACACTAGCACAGAGTATGCTACGGACTATCGACGAGTCTGTCAGCAAGGCTCTCGAGGATGGCCAGGTCACCGATGAAGAGTACCGCCATATATTGAAGGTCCAAGCCCTGTACCGCACTGAGAAACCTAAAGTTCGACAGCAATACCTCAAAGGCTCCAGCGGGCGGGTTGATATGGAGGAGTTAAAAAACGAGATGTTACGGCGAGGTCACCTCGCCGGTCTCTGGAGCGACTACAAATAATGTGCTGCGTTAGCTTTAAGAACACCAGTATAGATGGCCTTCCCACGGGACCTCACGACAGTCAACCGGAGCCAACCGCCCCTCCTGGGTACACTCTTGACTGGCCTGAGAGGCCTACTTGATGATATACCAGAGCTAACACCTTTCTCTATCACAGTGGATGGACGGGCCCGAATCAGCTTCTCCATCAACCCACGACCACTGACGAACCGCCCCATCACCATCAAAGATGCGAAGCAAGCTCATACTTGGATGGCTGCTCCAAGCCTCTCATACTGGAATCAGCAGCTGAACTTTGCCGTGTGGTGTGCCACGGCAGGCTGTGGAGTAAGTTCCACCATGCTTCACTCCTATTCTGGTACTCCTGAAGCTGTGCTCATCGCAAGCTGTCTCAGATTCCACGTGGGACGAATCCTCCATGAGCTGGGTGCAAGCCTCCCTGATACAAACGACTTCGATGCACAGCTCAACAGTCATAGCGTCTCAGCGGCCAGCAGACTACAGAGAGAGTTCAGAGCTCACCCAGACTATCGGTGGCATGGCGGCGACAACAGCGGTCTAGGGGTTATGTACGGTGATCCGAGACGTGACTACTCAGGATTCCCCTATCTAACACCCCGACGAGTAGGCCGTCGGAAGACAGCGACATTCTCGTTCGATACAGACTCCGATCCTTGAGCGATAGTGCAGAATATGCACATCACCGGAATCAAGCAGGACTCCCCAGATGTGTGGAAGTACTGTGTCCCACACACCACCTCGGGCCTCACACCAGCAGGGATCGTTCGGATCAACCAGTCCCTGGAAGCCCTGTGCTACTGCCTCCTTACAGTGCAGACCAAGCTGCGTCATTCCATAGATGGTGTCAGCGGAGCAGAGGTTCAGGCCATGTTCATCAGTCTCGTTGAGGATATGATCATCGTGGCAGATTCCAGCAGTCTTATTGCTAAGTTCCAGCAGGGGCTGCAGAAGGCCCATCGCAAACTTGACTTTGCTCTTTCACCACACCTACGGTTGATTCCGAGCAACATGATCGTGAACATCGAGGACCTCCAAGTCAGGGGCTATAACAACATGATAGTCATGGGGAGTTCTCCCGGTGTCCACTTCGGTTTCAACGCGGATATCAACACACCCAGACGTAATACGGGCCATACAGTCACCCTGACACTGCAGCCAGTCGACACGACACCAGCTTCTCCGCCACTGCAGCCGGTCAACACGACACCACTTCCCGTGGCAGCTCTACGAGTGGTGTCAGGCCTAACTATCGTGGTGCTTGGGATCAGCCTACTTCGCCGCTAGCAAATCAGCTATAAGACTATCCTGACTCTCGTCAGTAGCAGCCGTCTCGTCTGGGACCACAGTGAGACACTGAGCCAGCTTGGCCTGCCCAACAGCCCCTATACACGCTGCCAACATGCACATCCAAGGGCTGGAGGGTTCCGCAGTGCATCCTTTTTCCAGCTTGTCGTATTGCAGAGCCTTGTTCAGCTCTGAGTAAGGTGAGGCCATGGAGGTCTGCAACTGCTGGAACACATCTGACAGATACTCCCGATCCTTGTAGAAACCTTTAGTTCGCAGGAGCTGCTCGACGATACTCCCACCCATGATAAGGTCTTCGAGGAAGCAGATCTGCCCCTTTCCAAATCCTAGATAGAGCTTCACAGCTGTCAGCTCCTCTGTCAGCTCAGCACCAGAGAGCTGAGCGAGCTCATCTGGCGTCTTCTTCTTGTAGGCCTTCAGCTCCCCCTGGAAGACCTCGTAGTACTTCTCGCATAGCACGGACATGTTTAAGATGACTCAATAGAGAGATGAATGTTCCTGAGTACAAACCCGGACACCTGGCAGATGCAGACTGGGAAGATCTTATTAGCTCACTCGACAGGGAACACAGGCGTTTAACTGCATTGTATACTCAGGGTTTAAACAATGCCGTCAACGGTACAGATCGTGAAGCAACTGCCCGAGAGCCAGATGAGTCTTCAGAAGGTAGAGAACCTGCTGCGAACCAAGACACAGAAGTTACTGACACAGGCTAAACCTCTGGCAATCCATGTCGCCAGTAACGTGGCGGCGAAAGTGGCTGTGGTGAAGATGACAGGGGGAAATGAGGTTCTTCCTGCCGCCACTGCAGCTGTCCTCGCTACCGTAGTGAGTGGGGTGGCCGGCCACTGTCTCGGAATAACTCACCCCATCCCAAAGATCGCCCTCAGTGGTGCCTACTACACTGCCGCCGCCAAGATCATGGGTGAACGTGTTACACTAATGGAAGCCGCGGTGCTAGGGCTAGCAACGAGTGCAATGGCCGAGATCATCGTCGCCTATGTTTAACCCTTCTGAATAGTGAGAGATGGATGACGAGACCCCTGCAGCATATGAGGCATGGCGGGCTGGAGGGTGGTGTGTAGTCCATAGTCGAGCATGCGGCCTGAGGATTGCCAATGCCCAGGAATGGTGGACGCCCACAAGGCGTGCCCCTGCAGAGAGGGCCAGTACCCTGAGCACTGCTACCTATTCCCTTGGCCGACTGCGTGGTCCTCCTATGCCCAACTATTTCACTGGGGGTATGACTAGTGGGTTTAAGCCGTGCATATAGCACTATGACTCTGTCACTCATAGACCTAGAAAGCAAAGAGCTAGGCGATCTTGCTCACTTGGGCGAGGCACGCCTCGGTTCAGAGGACACTGTTGCCCCTATCTCCTTCCTAGACTTCGATGAGAAGGGAGACCCGCGGGAGATCCGAGGTACCATCCCAGCCCGAGATCTCGTCGGGAACACTGATACGGTAGGACAATCGGCCATTAACAAGGCCAAGACTGTATACAAGGGGATGGGCATCAAAGACAGGGCAACTATGCGGGGTATGCTCGGAGTCGACGATGCTGGTGCCATCAAGGTTATGGCTGAGTCCTATGCACAAGACCTGGTTAAGGATCTCCTGAAACCCCGGAGCTCTTTCCAACAAGACGGAGAGAATCTCAGGATAGGCACCATCGGCCTGAGCAATATCACGATAGATGGCAAAAAAGGTGCTACCGGCAGCCTCCAGCTACCAGAGGTGAAGAAGTCAGGGTTCTTTGGTTTGCCATTTAAGCTCACATAATAGTCATGACTTCCCGTGCATGTATCGTACAAATACTGGATGTGCTAGACACTGTGGGTGCTGACACAGGCCCTCTACGCTATCTTCTCAGCTGCTGCTGGAATTTCATGCTTGACGACTCCATCGCATCCTTCGTATCCGCCGGAGGTACAACGCTACCCACACAGCAGGCGCAAAAGCTGGTGCAGGAAGTACTGCCGTTTAGTCTCCCAGATATAGACGAGGCTACCGCCGACCAAGTGCTAACCATCCTTCGCGCACATGTCTGTACCATTCGACAGTAGGCCAGGCGATGCTAGCCAGGTGGTGCTGATCATTGCCCCGTCAGGCCACGGGAAAAACATCTTGCTGCGGGCTCTCCTGGCCGAACATCTACACTATCAATACATCCTTCTGGTGTCTGACTCCGCTGCTGAGGCGGTTGACAGTAATGATCAATGGTACAATGGTCCAATCACCAAGACGCAGAACCTGCAAGCCCTGATGGAGAAGCTGATGGCAGGCCGACTGACAGAACCACTTGTTCTAGTTATCGATGACCCTGCAATGGACCAGAAGACAGTCACCTACCTCAGCAACATCACCAGGCGCATCCGGCACACACAGATAACTGTCTTCATCCTCTTTCAGAAGTACACCCGCGAGATCTCTCCAGACATCCGCCACAATGCCCGGTTGCTATACTTCAGCTCCAAGTGTGGACGTGCCCTGCTCGAGACCATATATGACAGCCTAACCCTCAAGGAGCCCAAAGGGGGCTTTATCGCAGGTGTGCAGAGGGCAGCTGAGCTGTACCGCTTCATCTTCAGCAACAAGGAGACAGGTGAGCTGTCACACTTCAAGCCCTCTTTGGAAAAGGCGCAGACCTTCACCTACAAGCGGAATCCAGCCAGGAAACTAGCCTGCTCTACGCGTCATCGCTGACAGACTGTCAGCGGTCGCAACTTTTTTCGTTCAGGCTGCGCGGTCTCCACTACTTCGTTAGAAGCTTGAGGAACTTCGTTAGAAGCTTGAGGAACTTCGTCAGAAGCTTGAGGAACTTCGTCAGAAGCTTGAGGAACTTCGTCAGAAGCTTGAGGAACTTCGTCAGAAGCTTGAGGAACTTCGTCAGAAGCTTGAGGAACTTCGTCAGAAGCTTGAGGAACTTCGTCAGAAGCCTGAGGAACTTCGTCATAAGCTTGAGGAACGTCGTCATAAGCCTGGAGGAACTTTGTCAGAAGCTTGAGGAACTTCGTCAGAAGCTTGAGGAACTTCGTCAGAAGCCTGAGGAACTTCGTCATAAGCTTGAGGAACGTCGTCATAAGCCTGGAGGAACTTCGTCAGAAGCTTGAGGAACTTCGTCAGAAGCTTGAGGAACTTCGTCAGAAGCCTGAGGAGCTTCGTCATAAGCTTGAGGAACGTCGTCAGAAGCTTGAGGAACTTCGTCAGAAGCTTGAGGAACTTCGTCAGAAGCTTGAGGAACTTCGTCAGAAGCTTGAGGAACTTCGTCAGAAGTTTGAGGAACTTCGTCAGTTTCGTCAGAAGCCTGTCGCTGAAACTCTATCCACTGAGGGTCAGATGGTAGGACTCTCTTCGTCTGGAACTTCTCACGGAAGACCCACTTTTTCCATGCGCGATGAGCATCTGACTTGCGAGCCGTTTTGATGAGGTAGTCCTGGTAGTTATCTGGGAATTTCAGAAATGCTGACAGATTCTTGGCCAATCTCCTACGCCCTCTTTCATTGAAGATATGCTCAACAGCCGCCTTGCTGCCAACAGTGAACCCCTCTTGAGTACCTTTTGCATGACCAGTGTCATGGCTCTCCGCTACAGCGGCACTGACCTCCTCCCTGAAGTAGTTATTTGCCCCAGACTGGAGGCTATCCGGCATCTCTCGCTCTTCCTGGCTATGTAGGCTAAATACGGCAGCCCACTTCCCGACCGTTAGTAGATCTTTGGGGTCGACCCTCGCCTTTTGGAGAGCTAGAATAACAGGACTGTTGGTTTGGCCCACAGGTAGGTCGAGTGTCTTGCCCTGGGTGCTGTCAAACTTCCGGTAGAGTATCCGAGTCAGGAGTTCTTTTGTACTACGAGCCGGCGCTCCTTCCTCTATGGCGGCCAGTATCTCCGCATCCGTCGGCGGTGTAACCTTGACTCGCTCATGGATAATGTTGATGTCACGAAGCAGGCCTCGGACCCTGTCACTGTGGGACAGTGCACGTCCCGGCTGTCGTGCCGACTTGGCCTGCTGCCCAAAGATAATCTGCTGGAGAACTTTACCAAACAAGGCAGCCGTTTAACCCCTCTATATACCCAGACCTTAAACATGCTGCAGTATGTGCAACATCCAGATGGGGCCGTTGAACATGTGACATCGCACTGTACTGATCCTCGGAAGGACTGCCTGACGGTCATTCGACCCAGTATACACGATGATAACCCGTTGTCCGCTGCTGGGAAGTACATTGACTTTGCAATCTCGGCACAGATCCACGAGATCAAGAGCATGACACTCGAGTTCAAGCTTCAGAGCACAACAGAACAGACGGTAGAGCTCCCGCAGGTTCTGAACAGGTGGGAGATTGTACAGAGCAACAGCACCGTGGACACCACCTATGTGAACGATGAGTACCGAGTCCTATGTCCGCTGGCTCGTGACCCAACCTTCTATGTGAAGGGAAAGGGGTACTACGCTGTGGGTGAGGGGTTCACGGCATTCGAACTACTGGTAGGTGTCGAGAAGCCTGTGGCAGTTCCACTCTTCACCCTCCTCGAGAACACACACGTGAATCCAGCTGCCATGCAGGATAGGTTGTTCCTCCGGGTGTACACTGAGCCTCTCGCAGATGTGTCGATGAACGCTCCAAGACTTCATGTCTGGCATGACGAGAATGACCAGGAACTGAAGCAAACGGGATCCAAACAGCGGATCGTGCATGTGGAGCAAGAACACCAGCAGGTCCAAGGCACAGCTAACCAAGAGGTAGAGCTCACATTGCATCGTGGTGCATCGGACTGTGTCGCTGTTGCGGTCCTGGTTCAGAAGGGAGTCGTCATCCAGGAGGTGGGTAAGCTGGACGACTTCAAACTTGTGGTTGCTGGGACCAATGTTCCCGGTGAGGTACGTGAGCTGGCTGACTGCCAACTCTACAGACAGAAAACTAAGTCATACGCACTTCTGCGACTAACCAGTGGAAGCGACGGCCTCGAGTCAGCAATCGAGGGCCGTCACCACGTCGGTGGCAGGAACATCCCACCTAATCAGGGCAACCGGCTCAGTTTCAACATCGGAAACCTCATAGCTGGGACTCGCCAATTAGGTGTGACGGTACTTTACTTTGGCTATGCTAAGGTATGCGTATCGAACACATCAGGTATTCAGCTTGAGCGCGCGTAGAGCACGACCCCTGTCGTCACCGCTGCAGCTGCCACTACTACTATAAGCTCTGCTGTCTTCTGACCTGTCGATGCTTTATAGTCGAGCGTTGGCTCAGATACGGCCTCGTAGTACTCATCGAGACTCTCATCTGCCTCTTTGAGGCTCTGGTTGGCCTGAGCTCGGAGTTGTCGTCGGCGTGCCTCCCTCTGGCGCATATGCTCGAGTGCTTTGCTGTACTCAAACTTCTCCGTAGACAGCTTCTCCATCGCCTGGTTATGACGCTCACGCTCGACCTCTGCCGCCTTCTTGTCAGCGAAGCTGAGTCCCCAGTTCGCTAAGGCAAACACGCCCGCATTCAAGATTGCGGAGGCCATGCTATAGACTACAGTTTAAAGCTACTATATACGGATATGTATGAACCAGAGGCTTATGAAGATCCCGTCGATGACTATGATGAGGAGGATTATGATGAGGAGGATGCAGACGACTACAATGTAGCGGAGACCGAGGGTGATGAGCCTGAATCCCTCAAACTAATACACAGAGCGAAAGGAAAAGGTTCTATCGGTCCGCTGGCATCAGTTGGGGCTCTGATCGCTCTGTTCACAGCGAAGGCGGGCGAGACGGTCCGCAAGATCGCCAACAATGCTCTCCAGGGTGTGGAGAAGATTTCTGAAGCCATACCAGCCATTGCCTCAGGAGTAGGTACGTTCTTCGGAGTCGCAGGCCCTTGGCTACCGTATGTTGCCATGGCACTCGCGGCCATCTGGGCGGCCGAACATTTAAGCCGTAATATATAAGGATGGCGTCTCTGTATGACCTAGTCAAGACACTTAACTTCCGAGGATTAGTCGATAAGCTACCACTCAGCGAAGATCCAGCAGAGACTAGACGCCGGTGTACGGGGGTGTTTGAGGAGGTCTTCAGTGATAGTCGAATGCATAACGGCCGTCTGTTCGTCTGTGTAGAGTTCTCCGAGGCTGTGCGTGACAGGACGGGAGTGGACGTCAGTGATACCCTCACCCAGACCGTGCGTGACAGGACAAGAGTGGATGTCAGTGATGAAATCCAGGGTCTTTCTTGAGGAACTCTACTATCAGCCTGGTGGATATTACCGTGAGCCCCGCCAACTACTCGAGGCTGTACGTCGCAAGGGCCACCACTTCACCTTGGAGACAATTAGCCAGTGGCTCAGCCGCCAGGCGATGTGGCAGATATACAAACCTCGTCCACGGCACATCAGGTATGCCCATTTCGATGAAACTGTCCCGAATAGAGTTCACCAGGCAGATGTTCTATTCCTTCCACACGACTCGGTTGGTCGTAAGACCTACAAGTATGCCCTCACCATCGTCGATGTCGCCAGCCGGTACAAGGCTGCAGCACCGCTCACAGACAAGTCAGCTGGGCAGGTGGCCCAGGCATTCCAGGGTGTCTACGAGGATCCGGAAAACCCCCTCCAGTGGCCAGAATTGTTGCAGGTGGATGAGGGTAAGGAGTTCAGAGGCGAGACTGCGGCCCTCATGCGGAAACATGGTGTGGCAATTAGACGAGGTGAAGTTGGTCACTACCGTGCCCAGGCAATCGTCGAGCGGTGGAATCGGACACTGGCAGAGAGACTGTTCCCACACCAATATGCCCAGGAAATGGCACAGGCCGGAGAGAGGTCCAGGGTGTGGGTGAAAGGTTTGCCCCGGGTGGTAGAGCGATCCAATACTGAGGTAACTCGGTTAACTGGTAAGAAGCCAGTAGAGGCTATCCAACGATCCTCTGTTGCCCAACCTTCCGGAGGAGCGGACAAGGAACAGGTGTGCCTTCCATCTTATGCTCTGGTTCGGTACCTGTATGCACCTGGTGAGTTGGAAGGTGGGCGACGACGTGCAACAGATCCTAACTGGTCGCTAGATGTCCACAGACTTGACAGGTATGTCGAGATGGAGGGGCAGCCTACGCTGTACTATCTGGCCCGCTCAGAGAGCTGTCCCAAACGGCCGTTTGTTAGGGAGGAGCTTCAGGTGGTCCCTCCAGACACACAGCTACCACCATCGTCAGGTGCCTGAGGGATATGGTACTCGATTGGTTCGGTATGGACACCATCTGGCAACACATGCCGCTTATCGTAGTAGGCTGAGAGCCCGAGTTTTTCCTGTTCATACGTCACCATGCCCTGGTGGCGCATGCGTAGGCCTCGGTTTGTAGCGCTGTCCATGCTACCGTTTAGGGCACTGAAGAACCATTGCCAAGAGACATCGTTCTGGCGTTTAGGCATATCTTTGGCTGAGCATTTCACCTTCCCATCGGGGCTCTCCACGTAGTAGCACTTGGAACAGAGAGCGATACCACGGTTGCCTTCGAACTCGAGCGTGAACAGTCCCGGAGTCCGTCCAGACCACTTGTCCCACGCTAGCCACTCCCACTTATGAGCCTCATACTCTGCCCGCATCTCAGGGCGAATGACTTCTTCGAGGCTGGAGGCAGCTATTGCGATGTACGCAGAGTCTGTGTCCATCTGGAGGTACTCGAAGCTGTCACGAGGCACATAGTGATCCAGGAAGTCGTAGTAGAACTCCAGCATCCGCAGCTTCGCGAGCTCGTATACGGCTATCCCCACCTGGAAGGGCCGGCGAATGGTGATTTTTGCCTTGCGTCTCTGGATCTCGTAGGACTCGGCGATCTCCTCGAGATCCTCGAACCATGCACTGCGGAGGGCTCTATCTACCACTCGTTCATCCTTGGTGAAGGTCGTGTTGCTGTGGCGCTCTAGAGCCTCGATGAGCTTCCCATAGGCACTGGTGCCTAGTAGCTTGAACAGATCTGCCAAGAGCGATTTGCTCTTATCAACGTCTCCTGTACGGCGAGCATCGGTTACATTGTTCACAAACCACTCAAAGGGTCTCTGCGGCTTGTAGTCTATTGTCCGGTAGACAGCTGTAATCTCTAGCCCATGGGCGAGGTACCACTTGAGTGATGGTGCATACAAGAGCTTCCTCTTGGCCGAGAGTGCGCCGACTAGTTTACTGATTGTGGGGCGTTTCCTACCTGTTTTCTCTAGGTATGTGAGTATCTCAACAGATACTGCCTCAGCCGGAATCTCTCTGTTGTAGAAGAGAGGTGGCATTTCCTCGAACTTCGCCCACAGTGCCTTAGGAACCTCTATGTCCACTTCAGCGAAACCGAACCAGTGGTCAGCCAGCAGATCCTTCTTAAATCTGGCTACGTCGCTAGCAGCGGACCACTGCCGTACTGCCTCCTTACCACATGGCATCTCTTTAGCCATCGTAGACAAGTACAGAGCATTTGCGTCATAGCTGAGTAGACGTTGGCAGACCCGTTCACTCTGGCGGATGCGTGTCACACCTGCCTCGTGGTATCTGGTGAACACAATGCTGGGCCCTCCAACAACCGCAGCCTTCAGCATATCGTAGGCCTCCTTGCCCGGGGAGTAGAGGCTAACATCCGGCATGTGGTGGGCGGTTCCACGTAAAAGGTACTGCAGAGACACTCCTGGGAGAGACACAGCATCCTTGAGGATGTCTATTTCTCTTTCCGTGTAGAACTCCCGCATCCGCTCGAGGGCTTCGATGAATGGACTGACATCCAGGTTGTTATAGTACCGCAACCAGTCGGCGAACGTCTGCATGCCTTGGTCTCTGAATGTCTGTTTGCACTGTTTCCACTCCGACAGCCCGAGGAGGTAGCCACCTTTGAGCTTGGACCACCACGCTGGGTAGTCGGGGAGACCGGGGTAATTAAGCTTCTCGGGGGTGTCGAACCATTCATACGGGAGCCAGCTCTTCTGCTGTGTACATTCATAGGCTTTGATCCATGCCTCATAGGAGACTCCTGGCCCCAAGTAGTTAATCACATCGAGAAACCTAAGCTCGGGGGTCATGAGGAACATGGTCTTACTAGCTTGCTTGGCGACGTTCACTGTGCCAGTGTTGGTCAGCTCATCCACGAAGTGCTTCTTGATCAGGTTTAGGTCATAACGCCAGAGTTGAAGCCCAGCACCGGGACTTGGTCACACCACTCTGTAATCAGTCGCAGCTGGCGTTTTGGGAGCTTGTCCATGTCTGAAGGGATGAACTGTGCCCGGACTTCTGTACGGATTCTGTGTGCTCGCCTGGTAATCTCCTCCATGAAAGCCTTGATCAGAGCTTCTGGGTCAGGATTGCAGAGGTGAGTGGGCTCACTGGCGGAGCCTTCCAAGGAGCAGCCGACTGACACAGAGATCGGTATGTGGTTACTCTCAATCTTGAGAGTCTCCGTAGGATGAGTCTTGACGCCATCTAGGAGCGCCTCGAAGTAATAGACCCAACGAGTAGCCGCTGAACTGGCTGGTTGGGGTGGATAGGAGGCTTTCTCATGCGCAGACTGCGGTGCATCAACCTTCTCCCCAGGGCACTCTACGGTTGTTATGCCGCCTGTACAACGGTCAGCATAACGCTGAAGATGGCATGCCTGTGTAAACCCCTGCTGACAGTTCCCGCAGACTAGTGTATGTGCCAGCTTGGAGACGTTCTTTATATAGAAGGCGTGGTGATCGTACACCCCGATGGTCATAGTGTCGTGGTAGTGGGCCGTTTGCCGGATCAGGTGCCAGGTGCCCTCTTCAGTTGGTTCATACACGCGAATCCCGATCTTCGCGAAGAACTCTACCTTATCGAGCTGATCCAGAGAGGTTTTTGGCACGTCAGGCACAGGCCCGTCCAGGTCATAGAACTGTCTCGCGAGCTCACGCGCGGGCTCAGTACTTCTGTCGGATCTCGCCCCCTGATACACCGCTAGGCACCTCCAGAGACACATGTTATCCTTGTAGGTGTCAAGTGCCACCAGACTCATCTTATGTCGTAGCCAGACTGGGAGCGGTCCTGTCCCGAGCAAAGGTTGGTGGTCGATGACAGCCTTGACCACAACGTTGATTGATTGGACGAAAGCCCACTTGGTGTTGGGGCGGTCGATGTTGTCGGGGTCGAGGCGGTCTTGCTCTCTTGCCGCCACCCAGTCCTGAGCTGCTCCTATCGTGTTCAGCCACGGACTCCCTGGGGCGTTCTTGTGGAAGAGCATCACCCTACCATCATCGATGTGTTTGATGCGATAGGTGTGGGTATACCATAGGTAGAAGGCGTTCCGGGCAGTCTGCTGGATCTTACCCATGATCTGCCCTGTAATGTCTCCAT
>CM067364.1:83572583-83602583 GCA_034401795.1 Chaetoderma sp. LZ-2023a
ATTCTTTATCTGACAAAGAACTATACAATGGTGCTTGTTATAGACAAAATATAACAATCACTATCTCCCCTCATTATAGTTGGCATGCATCGACAAGCGTTCTGCTATTAATCAGCACTGTACATGATATTTCGCGCATTACGTAAGATACTGTTCGTAGCAGAATCAGAAGAAGTATCTCAAATATAACATAATAATAGTCATGCATCGTCTTAATGCAAGAAAAGGTTCAGATATTTGTTTACCTAATTGATTTCTGACAAACATCAATTATATAGATGCATACAAAATAATCGCACTACCCAAGCCCAAACAGCCACCTGGGCCCCCAACCAATTTGCGTCCCCATTGTGCTCTTCAACAGGATACGGAAAATCCTATCCAATGTTACTCTATCCCGCATCCGACACACGATTACTTCAACGGATCATGTCAAGGTGGCTTCAAACATGGACGCAGCTGCGCAGACATGGTATGGGCTCAACACACGCTTGTGTCGGTAGCCATGTCCAAACACTGGGACATCTACAAAATGGGCATTTACATGTCACGAGCCTTTGACACAATTAAACGCTCAAGGTAGTAGAGTCAGAATTAAAATGATACCACCTCCCTCAACTGGCAGCCGATCGGCGATCCATGGCCCCCACCGCCCTCTTAATCCGTGGGGACTTAGGGTTGTTGAGACATGTGGTTGGTGTTTGCCTTTCATTTCGGTCCTGATCGATACCACGAGACTGAAGTGATTTAACCCTGGTCAGAATTAAAATGATACCAGCGACCTCAACTGGCAGTCATTCAGCGATCCGTGGCCCCCACCGCCCTCTCAATCCCTGGGGAATAGGAATTTGAGACATGTGTATACAACTCCTGTTCGGACCCCACATGTCTGGGAGAACGTCCTCAGGATACCGGCCAGTGGCCGGCCTCTCTCTCTCTCTCTATTCTGACGGGTATCCTGAGGAGGTTTTTCTATCTGTGGGGCATTTTTGTACCTATCCTACCTATCCTACCTATTCCACCTATCTTCTACCCCGCCTATCTTCTACCCCACCCTGTTGATATTCAAGCCGGCTGGTGCATGTGTGTCTGTGGTGCTTTAACCCTGCACTGGGGAGCGAGAATTGAACCCAGTCTGCAGCCAGGAAATGCTATGCAATTCCACAACTCTATCGATCGACCCACCGCAACACCAGTAACATCTCGCCTCTTAGTAATCTTATCTCTGAGCGTGAGTTGTGCAATCGCTGTTATGCACCAGCACAGCAACGTGTGAACCCATAACTTATCAGCTACAGTAATGCATACATAGTTAATGTGATGCATACATGGCCGAGTTAATGCGTATTATACAATTGTTGCGCAATAATAGCAAAGATCTGGGACTGATAAGCGCAGAAATGAGAACACATAACTTATCAGCTACATTAACTAATGCATACATGGACGAGGTAGTTAATGCGTCGGTTCAAATCCTTCTTGTGTGCTATTAGCAAACTTAAAATCCTCACTATTAGAATTTGTGGATAACGCGGCCATTTCTGATCCGATTTCAAAATGGTAAACAGTTTTGAAATTCTCGCTTCATTCCGGTCCTGATCCGTACCACGAGAATGAAGTGATTTAATCCCCAGTACCAACTCGGTACAATAGAAGCATACACTCCCTCACAATACATAATAACGCACGGTCATCCCATACCCGGCCTAGCTGAGACGGCCCATACCCGTCACACATCTGACGCCCATTTAGAACCAATGTCCCATACCCATGGACGGCCCATTCCCATTACACATCTGATGCCCATTTAGAGACAAGCATCCGCTATCACATCGACGGACCACCCACATCGCCTTGTAATCAACCACACATAATAGGGTCTGAACGCCCATTTAGAGACAGGCATCCATTGCTTACTGTTGCACAGGTTCGCGAGGTTGTAAATCAATTCGGCCTTAGAGTAGCCTCTAAGGCCAAGAAAGCCGACCTTCTCCCGATGATCAGACAGGCCCGTGTCGAGGAGTCGCAGAAGCGCCTCTCCCAAGCAAAGAAGACAGGAAGGATCCCAGCGCTTACCAAAGATGATCCTTTGAATCCCCACAAGAAAGCCCGGCGGCTCCGTGAGCTTCGTCAGGTGGACACGGAGGTGACTGCTAGCTTGCGGGCCAAGACTGTAGTGAGGCAGATGGTGACCCATCCACAGGAGCGCTTACCTCCCCTACGCAGGATCGCTAAGCAAATGATGAGGGGGCCTAGGTCTGAAGCCTTAGCCCGGAGCATGAGGTGAGAAGCTGAACACATTCTCAACCACTGTCTTGGCGAAAGGGAGACAGAGGATAGAGGACGCCGGTGAGTATGCTGGACATTCTTCAGAGGTCTAGAAGGGGACCTCACAGGCCAGCTAATGCAAAAGATCCAGCAGACAGCCCAGACTGCCTTCTACCTCAGCTACACCCATACCTATCGCATCCGTCATATCGAAGACGGTAGGGTGATGCTCTTCCACAAGAATGCTCGTGGCTGAACATGATAGGAGCAGCTCAGGACTGGGTGGCCGCAAGAGAGCAAGCCTGCCTGGACACAGACAATATCGATCGACCCAACACCATGTGGGCTTTCGTTTGATCAATCAACGTTGAGGTCAGGGCTGTCTTTAAGGAGGAGCGCATAGCAGACCACTGGTTTGGATTTGCTGAGGTGGATATGAAGGTCCCTAAGGCTCTGTTGGCAAAGTTCGAGGAAATGCCCCCGCTCTTATATAACCGCGAGATCCCTGTAGAGGCCATCTCTTCTGAGATGCAGGCATATCTAGAGCATACAGGGCGGAAGCGACCCACCACCCAGAAGCTGGTCGGCGCCCTCTCTGGCAAGAAGTGGTTGCTGTACGCACTGACACTCAAGTGGTATATAACCCATGGCCTGGAGATCACTGCTGTATATCGCACCATAGACTATGAGGCCAAGCGCCCATTCGAGTGGTTCGTGGAGAATGTTACGGAGGCCCGTCGCTCGGGAAATGTAGATAAGAGCAAAGCGCTCTTGGCAGATCTCTTCAAACTCCTCGGCAATAGTGCCTACGGGAAGCTCATCGAGGCCCTAGAATGTCATAGCAGCACCAGCTTCATGAAGGATGAACGCGTGGTAGACAAGGCCATGTGTAGTGCATGGTTAGAAAATTCCGAGGAGATCGGTGAGTCATACGAGCTCAAGAGTCACAAACCGAGAATCACTATTTGAAGGCCCTTCCAGGTGGGGATAGCCATTTATGAGCTCGCGAAGCTGCAAATGCTGGAGTTCTACTACGACTTCCTCGATCGCTACGTAGGTCGTGACAGCTTTGAGTACCTGCAGATGGGCACTGACTCTGCGTATATCACTATAGCAGGCTCCAACCGCGACGATGTCATTCGCCCTGAGATACGAGCAGAGAACCAGGCTCATAAGCCGGACCGGCTAGCTTGGGACAAATGGTCTGGACGGACTCTGGGACTGTTCAAGCTCGAGTTCGAAGGCTCTCGTGGTATCTCTCTCTCTGCTCCAAATGCTACTACGTGGCGAGCACAGCTGCAAGTACGTGCGCGGCTAAGGGAATGTCAAAGTGGCAGAATGAGGTCTCTTGGCAGAGCTTCTACAGTGCCCTACATGGCGGGGTGGACAGAGCTAAAAACCGAGGCCTACGCATGTGCAATCAGTGTATGGTGACGTATGAGCAGGAAACACTCGGACTCGCCGCTTACTATGATAAGTGCCATGTGCTGCCAGATAGTGTCCATACCGAGCCCATCGAGTATCATGTTAGCACCCTAGGGGTGGTAGCTGTGTGTCTGCAGGGACTAGCTGAAGCTCTTCTACGACAAATGGTCGCCTATGCACTCCGTGCTGGCGGGCCTGGTAGTACAGTGTAGGCTGCCCCTCTGCCAGCACATACCTGTCAAACCTGTGAACATCTATCGACCAGTTAGGCTCTGTTGCACGCCGTCGACCACCTTCCAGCTAACCAGGCTCATACAGGTACCGAACCAGAGCATGAGGTGGTAGGCACTCCTCTCCCTTGTTCGGTCCTCTAGAGCTGTGATTGGCAACAGCAGAGTGTCTGATAGCCTCTATCGGCTTGTTCCCGAGTAGCCTAGTAACCTCAGCATTGGATCTCTGCACCACAGCAGGCAGCCCACTCTCCCATACGCTAGAACGTTCACGGCCATTTCCTGGGCGTATTGGTGTGGGAACAGTCTCTCTGCCAGTGTCCGATTCCACCACTCAACGATAGCCTGGGCACAGTGATGCCCTACCTCGCCTCGCCTAACTGCCACACCGTGTTTCCACATGAGGGCTGCAGTCTCACCTCCGAACTCCTTACCCTCATCCACCTGCAACAATTCCGACCACTGGAGGGGATTTTCCCAAGCCTCGTAGACGCCCTGGAATGCCTGGGCTACATGCCCAGCTGAATTGTCTATGAGCGGTGCGGCAGCCTTGTACTTGCTGACGACATCGACGATGGTGAGGGCATACTTGTAGGTCTTACGACCAACAGAGTCGCGTGGAAGGAATAGAACATCTGCCTGGTGAACTCTGTTCGGGACAGTTTCCTCGAAATGGGCATGCCTGATGTGCCGTGGACCAGGTCTGTATATCTGCCACATCACCTGGTTGCTGAGCCACTGGCTAACTGTCTCCAATGTGAAGTTGTGGCCCTTGCGATGTGCAGCCTTGAGTAGTTGAGGGGTCTCACGGTAATATCCACCAGGCTGATAGTAGAGTTCCTCAAGAAAGACGGTTGATTTCATCACTGACGTCCACTCCCGTCCTGTCACGCACGGCCTGGGTGATTTTATCACTGACGTCCACTCCCGTCCTATCACGCACGGCCTGGCCGAACTCTAAACAGACGAACAGATGGGCATCATTCATTCGACTATCACTGAAGACCTCCTCAAACACCTCCATACACTGGCGTCTAGTCTCTGCTGGATCCTCACTGAATGGTAGTTTATCGATTGACCCTCGGAAGTTAAGTATCTTGACCAGGTCGTACAGAGACGCCATCCTTATATAGCATGGCTTAAATGTTCGGCGGCCCAGATGGCCACGAGTGCTATGGCAACGTATGGTAGCCAAGGGGCTGCGACGCTGAAGAACGTACCTACTCCTGAGGCGATGGCTGGTATGGCTTCATAAACCTTCTCCACCCCATGGAGAGCATTGTTGGCGATCGTGCGGACCGTTTCGCCAGCCTTCTTTGTGAACAGAGTGATCAGAGCCCCAACTGCTGCCAGTGGCCTGATAGAACCTTTTACGTAAGTGCAATAGATTCCTTTTGCTCTGTGTACTGGCTTGCGGGATTCAGGCTCTACATCATCATACTCACCACCGACCTAGTAGTCTGCATCATAATACTCCTCATCATAGTCCTCCTCATAGTCCTCGTCTAGAGAGGGTGAGATTACGTTCTCACCACTGGAGAGCAGCAGTCGGACAATCGGCATGGTTATATCTCCTGTTTAAACCCTTCTATACAGCGTGCTATGGAACCCATATTTGCTCACTCTACTGGTCTTGCTGACCTGGCAGATGTGTACGCAGTTGATGCTGCCAAGGTAGAAGAGAGCGATGGCAAGTCATTCGCCCTACAGTACGAAGCAAACACAAATGCATTCTCCCTCCACCCCATTAGTGGTGATGGGATGGAGATGCTCACAGACCTCAAGGATGTGTCAAAGGAGTGCCTGGGCCGCAACATAGATGGTCACAAGATCGTGTTTCGGTACGATTTCCTGAAGAGGAAGTACATCCTCGAGCTGTTGATTGAGGTCTCGGACACAGAGGTGGCAGACATCAACACCCTAAATGACGACCTCAGCTTTCATCTGGTCAAACCGTATTCGAGCGGTGCCCCGTCGATGACCCATGAGGCTCTGCTATTGACCCTGGTAAACCTGCAGTTCATGTTTGAGAAGAATGAAGTGTGGTACCACGATGGACCTGGTGGTAACTGGAACACATGGTTGCCACTATATAGGCCTCCCACAGTCATTGACATAGAGGTTATTCCTCTCTCCACTGGTGTGAAAAGGGATGGAACAGTTAGAATGCTCTACAATCGGGCATCATCCTTCCTCACCTACATAGGTGAATGTGTCTCCCTGACGAGTGTGGGTCACCGGATCGGGGTTACAGGTGGAAAGCTCCTGCTGCGTCGTCCATTCGATGGACCAGAAGAAGCTGTTAACCTCCAGGAGAGCATCCTACGGGTAGATGGTGTGTCACATGTCACCAAATCCTAGGGTGCCGTTAAACTGCTTCAGTGAGTCGAACACAAACGACTCATATAGTCTTAGAGCTACGTTTCCTATCCGGTCGCAAAGTGAAGCAGCTAGCCCCTGTCCCTGAGGGGATGAAGATCACTATCGAACCGGATGGAGCAGGACTCGATGTGGCACAGATATTTCTCGAGGGTTTCACTCTGTTCAGTTTAACTCATCATGTATAGCCATGATTATCATCATGCTGCTCATGCTGGAGTCTACAGCAGTGGCACAGGGCGCTGAGACTGCCATGATATTGGATGCTGAAAGGGTCCACTTCCGGGATGCCACCCCCCCCCCCCACTCGGTACAATCCTTGGGTCGGCCCATTGCGGAGAAACATTTACGACCGCTTTCACCCACGTGAAGAGATCGAGTCTGTCTGCCGCTTCTATGGTGTGGAGAGGGTAGGACGTGGTTGTCTATTGGAGACACCTGCTCAGCACCAGATTCTCTGCGTGACATGTGAACATGCCAGATTCTGCCGTGGTGCAAATGCTAAGCACTTTGGCCTCCTACCAGGTGAGCGTGTTCAAGGTGGATGGAAGATACTATGGGTGGTCCCATCATGCCGATGCGAGTCTGGCAGAGACTACTTGTTTGTCTGAGCCTACACAGAATAGAGAGAGGCCGGCCACTGGCCGGTATCCTGAGGAGGTTCTCACGGACAGTGGTGTCCACACAGGAGTTTTATTTTCGCCACAGCCTTCCATTGTAGCAGCTCCCATCTCGACCACGAACATCACATGTCTCAAATTCCTATGCCCCAGGGATTGAGAGGGCAGTTGGGGTCACGGATCACCGGACGGCGGCCAGTTTAGGTCGGTGGTATCATTTTAATTTCGACCAGGATTAAATCACTTCATTCTCGTGGTACCCATCAGGACCAGATTGAAAGGCAAACACCAACCAGATGTCTCAACCACCCTAAGTCCCCAGGGATTAAGAGGGCGGTGGGGGTCACGGATCACCGATCGGCTGGCAGTTGAGGGAGGTGGTATCATTTTAATTCCGATTCTATTACTCTCAAAGATCTTAGATGCACTACGCCCGGCTAGTTGCCATGAAGATGAGCTACGACTAGTGAGACTACTACTTGCAGACACCAAGCTGAGAGTACGAGTCAAGTCAGTGAAGTCTGAAGAGTTTGAGACATCAATCGGCTCTCCACAGGGAGATGGGCTATCTCCGGTGCTTTTCACCTGCTACATTGCTGCCGCATTGAAATATGTGCGGGAAAGTTCCACAAGACGACCCATCCCAGTATCAACACTGGGCATGTCGCTAGAGATGGAATATGTCGACGATGTGGATTTCATAGACGCGGAAAAGAAACCCCTTGACGATCTTCTCCCAATAGCTGCAAGCAAACTAAAAATTGAGAATCTCTTTATGAATGAATCCAAAATAGAATTCACTCACTTATACGAATCGACAAAGCATGAAACTATAGAAAATGACGAGCCACTTCGTGGCGGCGGACCATTGAGGAAAAGTAAAATCCTGGGCTCACTGCTTTGCAGTACTGCTGATATTTCTGCATGCTGCGTCATCGCGAACATAGCTTTCTAGTCCTTCTGGAAGCTATGGATTCGTAGATCAAAGATGCCCTTGATAAAGAGGCTACATTTATACAATGCAACCTGCGTATCTTTGATGCTGTATAACTGTAACAGATGGGCAGCTCCAAAGGCAGCTTTAGACAAACTCGATGCCTGCTACCGCAAACACCTACGCACCATTACTGGACACCGATGGCCGGACAGCATAATTTCCAACGATGCACTATTCACAATGTGTAATACGTCGCCGCTGTCTGTAAAAGTCGCCCAGCAAAGATGATCCATGTTTGGCCATGTGCTAAGGATGCCAGAAGTGACACCAGCGCAGAGAGCCTTGGAATTCGCCCTACTCGGAGCCAGCAAATACAAAGCCAGGAGAAGACGTCATTGCATAAATCTGCTAAGCGTGCTACGAGGTGACCTCAAGAAAGCAGGACTCGGTGCACTCAAGACAAGAATGGGCTTGAGGAAGCTAAGGATTTCGGCTGAGTACAAGGCACAGTGGGTAAAGGATAAGAAGAACTGATTGCAGCTGTAGCATGTTTCTACTACTGCAGCCGCAGAATACAGTAATCATACACATACAAAATAATTCAATAATAAAAAATGCCAAATTTACTAATGTAACAAATTATAATCATATATTTCTGATTGCGACACGGTTCAGTGCATACACATTTTTTAATGTATCCGAGCTTATATTAATGTGAAGACAACACTTCAGTTGTCAATCTGAGCAAAACAGCATCTGTGGTAGTCTGGGCGAATGCCCACCTGCAGGCCAACATATAAGAGCATTTTTCTACATTTCTCCCAGAAAAGACTGGTTCGATGAACGATTCCAACCGAAATTCTGTTGTAAAACCAGAAATAGTTTTATACCATAACTTTAGTTTGGCAAATGACCTAATTTACCTTTTCGGTTTATCCATCCAGCAAGTGACGTCATATGACGTCATACTCAACTAGGTGACGTGTAGGATGACGACATAGTTGATTATGGCACGAATGACTCGCCTTTAATGTCCGTCTTTAACGCGTTGTAGTCATAGGTAGCAACAGCACCCACTCAAATTAGTTTGAAAATATTTAACAGCGTACATGTATAGTTTTCTGAACATTGATAGTCATGGAGTTCAGGATCGATCTATCCCGCTACGAGCGGAGTATGGGTGGAGCTTAGCTAGCGATTGGCGTGGCATAGCTAAAACTGGAAGCCAACAGCAGAGCCTTGCAAGTGCTTTCACATCTTTCACTCTTTCCACACACCCAGCAACATTATTTACTACACGAAGTGGCACCGCTGCTTTGTGCTGGAATTCATCCACAGAAAAGCACCAGATCTTCCCTGTCCTATGTACGTTTCATATATGACAATTTGAAAGACAAGCATACTTATAATCAGTAACGGTCATAAAAACGATTACGGACAGATTACTTACCAGCGAGATGTCCACTAAGTTATGTTCTCATTTCTAAGGTAAGTACTTCTAATAGTAAGCTCAGCGGATGTGGATGTCAACTGATAAGTCATAGACCGGTTTATGGACCAGCAATTTCCGGAGTGAGTAGTTCTTATCAATATTAAATTAGGACCCATTCTGCCGTGTTTCACTGCCGGTTGCACACAAATGTCCTGTACACGACCAGTGATTGATTGGGTTTTATGCTTTAACACTGCCCCTTATTTATTCTCCATATATCCCATTTTCAAGGCAACCATATAGGAAAATTGTTGGATATTTAAAAAATAATTTGACGTGAAGCGGTTGCTGCCTCAGAATACGTGTTGTATCGTAAAGAATCTACTTTCTCAATGATTTGTTGGTGAAAGGGTTAACGCCCGCTAAGAGTGTAGATGCCACGTTAAGAACCTTGCTTATGGATCGAAGTTATTTTTAGTAACATTTTCTTAAACAGATCGACATTATGAGGATGGCAAGTGGCCAGTAAGTATCATTGCTTTGAAATCCCTGAGTATTGAACATATTCATTGATGTGAACAGTAGTCTCCCCTTAACTGGACCAGTTGTGTCCGCATACGCTTATTGATTGCTATGAGACTCGTAACGCCATAAAGGAGACTAAAAACGATGGTGTAGCTATTAGAGTTATGGAAGCTTGTCATTCCACGTGGATGGAACTTACAACGAAGCAGGTAGCCATAGGCTGAAGGGATCATTCGTTAGTGGCCTACTTTGGTATATTCATAGTAAAATATTCCATTGGTTCTACCAGTAGAGTAATTGATTCCGACATATGAAAGCGCACTACCAGGAGAGAAGATCCTAGTCAGATAACGAGAAAGACAATTATACATATCGCCCGTGACAATGGATGGATGCGGTATGTCACTCAATTAGTTAGCGGACGTCAAAATCTAGATGATGTAAGTCAAAATGTATGAATTTGCAATTTATGTACATTATGTTGACTAATTTAAGACTAATTTGACTGGGAACTGTTCAACAGGTTCCAGTAAGATTAGTTTCGAAATATTCAACAGCTATATAGTTAGCTTTCATTTTATATTATGGAAAGTCAGGCTTCAAAGTTTCAAATTGATTCCAACACCTGTAACATGTGGGTGCTTGGCACAAATGGGCAGGGCTTACCTAGAAATGGACCACTCTATGTGTTAATCCATATTTAATTGTTCCGGCTTCTATGTTTGGTGTTCTATATTATATTACAATCATAGACCTATTATCAATGGGGCGCGCCGCGAAGAGTTATCTCCCCAGAGGGCGTGCGTGCGTTGTGAGGCATACATTTCCGCGTTTATCAATGGCGTGTATAGTAACCACGTCAAAATACCGTATCGTTGCATAACGCAAAGCCGGTTTAGATAACAAAATGCCGTTCTATTGTTGTATTCATGGCTGTAAAGTTAAGAGGTGGAAATAGATTCCCGAAAGATGCAGATATGCTATATAAGTTGCGAATAGCCGTGAAAGAATCGATACGGCGACGAGCAAACTGTGGATGCCGAGATCGACTGAGATCGTTGGCAGTGATTTACATGATATTACGCCGGAGTGTTTCAAAGAAACTAACATGTACGTTTAAAAAGATTTAAATTGTGACATTTTAATGGCCACATTGTAAGATACATGAACCAGTAGTATCTGTATCGGACACGTTTTCGCGATCGGCTCTTATCATACCAGGTTATGGCTATCAAAAGGTGATCTCTTAAGACAAGTCAAGTCAATATGGAATGTAAAGGTACAATGCCATGAATGGGGTAGTTTCTGTAAAACCAATGGTCGATCAGTTAACTAGTTTTAACACATTAATGCTAAAATTAGTTCCAGAAAAATGATATT
This sequence comes from Chaetoderma sp. LZ-2023a, assembly GCA_034401795.1. Lineage (NCBI taxonomy): Eukaryota > Metazoa > Mollusca > Caudofoveata > Chaetodermatida > Chaetodermatidae > Chaetoderma > Chaetoderma sp. LZ-2023a. Next base: position 83,583,780 of record CM067364.1, read on the forward strand.
TTCTCATAGAAAATATCCAGTTGAATACCGGGGTAGGCCCACAAAGAAAATTGATTTTGAAAAGGTTTCAAGGGAATGGCTGGCTGCAGGTGGACCGTTACATATATTATAACATTTCACCTCAGACATAAACCACAGCTACATCATAATGCATGTACATCATGGGTGTAACGTCAACTTTTCACCGTCAAAACTTACACATGTCAATTCCTAAATCCAATTAAGCAATGCATTTGAATCTCTTATGAGAACACCTGCCTTAAGAGACCACCTTTTAATTCTCCTTTGGGAGGTCTCTCAATGCAGGTTTGAAAGTATGTCATCAGTTTCGTTTGCTAGCACTGATGGGATCCACTTGTGTATAAACATTGTTCAAGATAACTATTGGTTAAGCAAATCAGAATGCTTGCATAGTCAATGGCCATTTTGCAGGTTAAGAGACTTTTTTTTAATTTCTACATGAATGACTGGCTAATAAAATATTCTTCTCTTGACCGGCAAATAGACATTTCAAAGCAGAACTGCAAAATCAACCTCCGCAGTGGTATTGAGGAATGGTTATTTGCAGCACAATGGAAAAGCAATGTTGGTAAATTTACCACATGAATGACTGCCTTGCCAGTCATTCCAGTTGTACATTTTCAAAAGTAGTCTTCTCTTCACCTGCAAATAAACATTTCATAAGTAAGTATTTACATTTTTTATCAAATTTAACCATTACATCATTAAAGCAGTGTTCTGTATATGAAATAGGCGTCGGGATCACAGCCGGATCACAGGCTCAGTGGCTATTTCTAGCCCTATTGAGAGGATCCATTGCTGGCCAGTAGGTTCCAAGCAAATTAGTTCCAAAATGATCATAAACTTACCTTATTGTTGTTGTGTTTTTTAAAATTAAAATTGGCCGAGCAGATAATGAGTAGTAGACTTTTAACACCATAACCTCTATATGCAAGAAAACAAGATGTTTTATATATGATGTATGTAATGCCCTGTTCAATATTTTGAGACCAAGTTGACTGTGAACTATTGTTGCTCCTTATGCCCTATTAGTTTCAAAATCCTCAAGAGCTTTCATGTATATTTATCTTGAAATTGAGACATTGGCATTATATATGTTAAAGGGTTAAAAGAAAAAGTTGACAGATGGAGAGTGACCATGGCATAAGCTCAGCCCACCCCCACCCCTTCTGGACAGTTGATCTAATAATGTCTGTGATCTGTTTTCTAATTATTTTACAGGTAACTACTGTAAGCGCCTGAAACCAGGTACTGTTTCAAATGTGTTCAACTTTGACACTCCATCTACACCATATGCTAAGGGACAGGAAAATACACAAAGTAATAGGAAACTAGTTCCAGATGTGATGGGTGCCAGTCTAAATATTGGAAATGAAGCAGTCAGGGAGACAATGGAGGACGGTGAAAGTACTTCATCTATCAATGACATTCACTTCCTGTGTAGCTGTCCAGCGTGACCTTTCGGACAGAGCCTGTTTGTATTCGAATTTCGATACAGAGATTTCAGGACAATCTGGATACAAGCAAATTTAATAAAGGCAGATAATTATGACGATTTTATGTTCAATTATGACTTATGAATGATAATATATGCTCAGTTATGACTTATGAATCATAGTAAATGCTCAGTTATGACTTATGAATGATAGTATATGCTCATTTGTGACTTATGAATGATAATATATGCTCAGTTATGACTTATGAATGATAATATATGTTCAGTTATGACTTATGAATGATAATATATGCTCAGTTATGACTTATGAATGATAATATATGCTCAGTTATGACTTATGAATGATAGTATATGCTCATTTGTAACGTATGAATGATAATATTTGCTCAGTTATGACTTGTGAATGATAATATATGCTCAGTTATGACTTATGAATGATAATATTTGCTCAGTTGTGACTTATGAATGATAATATTTGCTCATTTATGACTTATGAATGATAATATTTGCTCAGTTATGACCTATGAATGGTAATATATGCTCACTTATGACTTATGAATGATAATATATGCTCAGTTGTGACTTATGAATGATAATATATGCTCAGTTATGACTTGTGAATGATAATATATGCTCAGTTATGACTTATGAATGATAATATTTGCTCAGTTGTGACTTATGAATGATAATATTTGCTCATTTATGACTTATGAATGATAATATTTGCTCAGTTATGACCTATGAATGGTAATATATGCTCACTTATGACTTATGAATGATAATATATGCTCAGTTGTGACTTATGAATGATAATATATGCTCAGTTGTTACTTATGAATGATAATATATGTTCAGTTGTGACTTATGAATGATAATATATGTTCAGTTGTGACTTATGAATGATAATATATGTTCAGTTATGACTTATGAATGATAATATATGTTCAGTTGTGACTTATGAATGATAATATATGTTCAGTTGTGACTTATGAATGATAATATATGTTCAGTTGTGACTTATGAATGATAATATATGTTCAGTTATGACTTATGAATGATAATATATGTTCAGTTGTGACTTATGAATGATTATATATGTTCAGTTGTGACCTATGAATGATAATATATGTTCAGTTGTGACTCATGAATGATAATATATGTTCAGTTATGACTTATGAATGATGAAATTTGTTTAATTGGGACATATGAATGATGATATTTGCTTAATTGTGACCTATGAGTGATAATATTTGCTAACTTCTGCCTTATAAGTGATGGAATTTGCCAATTGTGACATATTAATGATGACATTTGCTCACTTCAACTCAACTCAACTGTAAGCTAGAAGTGATGAAATTTGCCAGATTGTGACTTATGAATGATGAAATTGGCCAAATTGTGACTTATGAATGATGAAATTTGCTTACTTCTGCCTCATGAGTATTGAAATTTGCTTACTTGTGACATATTAGTGATGAAATTTGCTAACTTCTGCCTTATGAGTGGTGAAATTTGCTTACTTGTGACATATTAGTGATGAAATTTGCCAAATTGTGACTCACTTGTATGAATGATGAAATTGGCCAAATTGTGACTTATGAGTGATGCAATTTGCTTAATTGTGACATTGGTGATGAAATTTGCTAACTTCTGCCTTATGAGTGATGAAATTTGCTAGCTTCTGCCTTATGAGTGATGAAATTTGCTTACTTGTGACATATTAATGATGAAATTGCTAACTTCTGCCTTATGAGTGATGAAATTTGCTTAAATGTGACATATTAGTGATGACATTTGCTAGCTTCTGCCTTATGAGCGATGAAATTTGCTTACTTGTGACATATTAATGATGAAATTTGCTAACTTCTGCCTTATGAGTATTGAAATTTGCTTACTTGTGACATATTAATGATGAAATTTGCTAACTTCTGCCTTATGAGTGATGAAATTTGCTTACTTGTGACATATTAGTGATGAAATTTGCCAAATTGTGACTTACATGTATGAATGATGAAATTGGCCAAATTGTTACTTATGAATGATGTAATTTGCTTAAGTGTGACCTATGAGTGAAAGTATTTGCTAACTTCTGCCTTATGAGTGATGAAATTTGCTTAATTGTGACATATTGGTGATGAAATTTGCTAACTTCTGCCTTATGAGTGATGAAATTTGCTAGCTTCTGCCTTATGAGTGATGAAATTTGCTTACTTGTGACATATTAATGATGAAATTGCTAACTTCTGCCTTATGAGTGATGAAATTTGCTTAAATGTGACATATTAGTGATGACATTTGCTAGCTTCTGCCTTATGATTGATGAAATTTGCTTACTTGTGACATATCAATGATGAAATTTGCTAACTTCCGCCTTATAAGTGATGAAATTTGCTTAATTGTGACATATTAGTGATGACATTTGCTAACTTCTGCCTTACGAGTGATGAAATTTGCTTTCTTGTGACATATTAATGATGAAATTTGCTAACTTCTGCCATATGAGTGGTGAAATTTGCTTACTTGTGACATATTAGTGATGAAATTTACTAACTTCTGCCTTATGAGTGATGAAATTTGCTTAATTGTGACATATTGGTGATGAACTTTGCTAACTTCTGCCTTATGAGTGATGAACTTTGCTTACTTGTGACATATTAGTGATGAAATTTGCTAGCTTCTGCCTTATGAGTGATGACATTTGCTTACTTGTGACATATTAATGATGAAATTTGCTAGCTTCTGCCTTATGAGTGATGAAATGTGCTTACTTGTGACATATTAATGATGAAATTTGCTAACTTCTGCCTTATGAGTGATGAAATTTGCTTAAATGTGACATATTAGTGATGAAATTTGCTAACTTCTGCATTATGAATGATGAAATTTGCTTAATTGTGACATATTAGTGATGGAATTTGCTAGCTTCTGCCTTATGAGTGATGAAATTTGCTTACTTGTGACATATTCGTGATGAAATTTGCTAGCTTCTGCCTGATGAGTGATGAAATTTGCTTACTTGTGACATATTAATGATGAAATTTGCTAACTTCCGCTTATGAGTGATGAAATTTGCTTAATTGTGACATATTAGTGTTGAAATTTGCTAACTTCTGCCTTATGAGTGATGACATTTTCTTAACTGTGAGCTAGAAGTGATGAAATTTGCCCAATTGTGACTTATGGATGATACTGTTTGCTCAGTTAATACTTATGAGTGATGAGATTTGGTTAATTGAGACCTATGCGTGATATTTGCTCAGTTATGACTTATGAATGAGAATATTTGCTCAGTTTTGACTTGTGAATGATGATATTTAATCAATTGAGACTTGTGAATGATGATATTTAATCAATTGAGACTGGTGAATAATGATGTTGAATCAATTGAGACTTGTGAATGATGATATTTAATCAATATTATAGTGACTTAGAAGGGATGTAATTTGCTCAATTGTGACCTGTCACTTATGAATTAAGCTTGTATGATCAGATCAAATTTTGGATCTATGATTCATATCTCAGAAACTGCTTGTCTGATTTTCTCAAATTTTAACACAAGAAAGAGTGTGATCTTAGAAATACTAGGCATCGCCAATGTTGCCCGGGCATGATCCAAAGAAATCCAGAAAATGGGGAAAAATTTGGGAACTCCTATTGGTTTTTAAAACTTGGGGAAAATGGCATTTCATTATATAAATAAAGAGTATATTCATTATTCCAGTGTTTCAGCTCTGTATGTTATAAAAAGGTTAAATAGAATGTTATATGTATCATAGGATGCATATAGTTAACCTTTTAATGGCTAAATTTGATCAAGAGCTGAATATCAAACCATTTGCTTATTAATGTCCATTTTTGGGCCAGGAAAAGAGTATTTTTGAAAATGTACCATTGAAATGACTGTTTCAGTTATCGAGTCAGGCATTCAAGTGGTACATTTTCAAAGGTTCTCTTCGCTTGGCCTGCAAGTGGACATTTCTCAAGACCACTCCAGAAGCCGTTTTTTGCCTTGACCAGTAAAGCATTAAAAGGCGGGCAAGCGGGCTGGCAGGCAGATAGATAGTAGACAGTATCCATCTCTACCATGCAGCAAGCAATAGGGAAGGGAGGCTATGTACATGCTAGATAGATAGATGATCGCTAGTATGACGTAAATGGTTGCTACTGCAATACATGACGTGACACCATATGAATAAGATTGGTCATACACAGGGCTGGGGGTGGTTGTGTGGGGAGGGGGTGGGTTGTAGAAACTATTGTTCTGAGTATTTCGTAGGGCATAACAACCTTTTTTGCTGGATTAATGAATGTTACCACTACTGGATTCTCCCTAGGGTCTGTCACCCTATAGCCGCGGCTCAATAGCCCAGTTCAGTACTTTTAACATATGTAAATACTAATGCACTTCTAGCAATGCTAGATGTAATGGATTGGATTGTATAGTAGGTAGTCCTTATACAAGGTTATACATACCGTGGTCTATGCACACATGTATGGAGTGTAGCACATACTGTGATACAATTAACTCATAGGCCCCCTACATTTTTGTATATTTGCCTAGCCTACAGGTCTACATACCCTCCCTTCCCAGTACTGGTAGAGATGATTAATCTATCTAATCTTTGCCCACTCCGCCACATAATCCTGATGACGCTCCTGCTTGTACATTTACACTATCTCATTATTTACAAGTGAATTAAATAATACACCGATGTCTGATTAGTGATTATTTGACAGCAGCGACATTGATTAGTTGACCGCGGCGAGATTTATGTGCAACAAAGTCGGTCCAAAGGTGATGCTTTAAATCGCCTAAACGTAGAACGCGTTTAAAAATCTCGAGTTTTGACACTATTAAATTCATTATTAAATACATATTGCCAGTAATGATATGGTATTAAACATAGTAACTAGAATCAGCGTGTACACGAACTATAACTACTTAAATAGACAAGATACGAATAACAAAAGTACAAACTCGCGTACTGTCAAATACGACCGCATTAGAGAGGATGCCTCACAACGCACCAGCGCCGCCTGGCGGCTGTTGCAGCGGTGCGCCCCATTGTGTGTTTCGCTAGGAGCCGCAACGCATTCCGTAATGGGTATATACTCATTTTAGCGCTAGGGCACACGGGGCACGCGTGCGTGCGTGCGTGCGTGCGGTGTGTTAACCAAATCTTATAGATCGAAAGTAGATGATCCGTTCTGAAAATAATCCATTGTTTCAGAAAAAGGGATCTTTATTACAATATCGTAATAGGTAATAGGGTGATAGGTAATAGGTAATAGGTAATAGGTTGATTGCGCAATTTTGGTGAACATCTTACATTTTAGGAAGCAGTCATCGGAAACTGTCAAAACACATTTGTACATTTATCAAACTGTGCTAAAAGAAGTATGTAGTCGTAAGCTCTCAAATAGGTTCACAATCAACGTTGTTCGGTAAATATCTTGCTATGCTGAATCTGAAGGTCCTATGTCCCGGGTGAGCGTTAGACCATTTGTTTTATCCTAGATATGATATGACATGATATTTATTTGTATTTTTGCCTGTTTAGGCAAATCATCATACATAACGCGAGACAATCAATACAACGTACAGTAATTAAAGGTGCATACTCGCGCCAGAATGCTTGCGAATAGAATTATTGAGATTATGTGCTTTTGGGGCTTGGATTGTGTACCTCGATGTAGTGGGGCGGGGTGAGCCATGGCGCATGATGATTTCATTCCATATAAATAAATTTCGTAAGTTTAGTTGTGATTTTGATTGGGGGTCTCGTGCCTATAATTCAATTTGGTAGCTTAAAGAAATTATATTAATTAATATGCGTAGTCAAATCATCGTGTGCTGGGATTTTTTTCGTTTCATTGCATCTGGGTGCACAGTTTAGGCCTCTAGGAGCATGTGGTTTTAGCAGTTTTGTTTTCGGGTATTCTGCTTTGGATATGCACCTTTAAGATCTATACATATATACATGATAAAATGGACCCTTCCAAGTATATCCCTTGATCATATGACGTCATAATCAACTACGTGATCTGTACGATGACGTTACAATCATGACGCTATGAATGCCTCGATATAGTCAGTCTTAAACGATTAATAGACTGACACGTACGAATTCATCATCTGACCTAGTATGACGTCATAATCAGTTCAGCGCGTGTATAATGACGCCACAATCATTACGTCACACAGGGTTCCATATAGAGAGTCATCAAATCTCAATGAGTCCGACACGTTGTATAAATTGTATATCTTTGTAATTCTGTGCTATTTAATAGACATTATATATATATTATATATATATATATATATATATGCGTGCGTGCGTGCGTGCGTGCGTGCGTGCGTGCGTGCGTGCGTGCGTGCGTGCGTGCGTGCGTGCGTGCGTGCGTGCGTGCGTGCGTGCGTGCGTGCGTGCGTGCGTGCGTGCGGTGTGCGTGCGTGCGTGTGTGTGTGTGTGTGTTTAAATGTACACTCAAAGGCCTATGGCTTATTGTGGAATAAATAAATCAATCAATCATTTTAAAATGCTCCTGACACACACATCCACCCCGCCACCTCCCCACAGACAACTCAAAATTACGGTGCCTAATTTCTTTATATTGGTGACGGACTGGAGGTATGCTTTCGTCTTTGCACCAGTTTCAGTCTTTTTCTACTTCTCGTTTTTTGTTCTTTGAGTCTCTTTTTTATTTCTTCCAGTTATACGCTCTTTTATCATTGGACTTCATTAATATCTTTCCCGTCGTGAAAGTACTATCCGTATATGATTCCCCGATCGTTGCACACGTCTCCATTCATATTCCTGATTGCCCCGGTCACTTCTACATCTTATATTTAGATTTCGTTAGTATTCTAGTCTTTTCGAGGACTGGCTCTGCTTTCATGTATATTTTCTTCACTTTCCAATGTTATTCGTAGTATTATTTAATTTCTGTCCTATTTTCATATTGATTGCCATACAGACGGATATAAGGACGCATACTTCTTCATATTCTGCTAATTCCTCTGCCCAGTTCATCCAGCCATCATATGACGTCATAGGCAACTAAGTGACGTGTATGCCGACGTCATAATCATGACGTCGTGAATTATCCGAAATAACCCGTCTTTAATGCTTAATAGTCAGACACGCTGTACGAATTGTATGTCTTTGCTATTTAATACAGAATCTGATGAACATTTTGAAACTAATTTTACTTAAGTCGAATTAGTTTCAAAATATTCAACATCTTACCTGCATAGTTTTCTGGAAATTGATAGTCAGGCAGTTCCGAGATCGATCGATCCCAACATGGACGTGGTGCGGGTGGAGCTCGAATAAGGATGGGCGGGGCATGGCTACAACTGGAAAGGTCCATCGGCTACAGCTTTTCTGTTGGATTTGTGCCCAACCTATGACACAGTGATCAATATAAGGAGAACGGGAATTCAAAATACAGTAATGGACCACACGTTTATTATGCGGATGGGTCATCGACATTTACCGAATTGTATTTCTATAGCATTTCTCTACTCTCCCACACCAAGCAAGACAGCACGCGTGCTTGCCAAACCAGAGTTATTTTGAGAAATTGTGTCTAAATGGTCATCTAGATTGCATTTGGCCATTCCCGCTATTGGCAACAACATTGGGATAAGTAAATGGTCAGCCCCGCAACTAAGTTACCTGTGAAAATAGCCAATGCAAAATGATGGCCCAATATCACCATACCTCAACAAGCACAGCCACGAGCGCTCGCACGCTCGCATACGTAAATAATTGGACATTAAGTTCGATTGACTGGTGGGATCTAGGGAGTAAATAACATAGTTCACATGTACAAACATCAGGATTCTGTATATGTATTTGGAATACAAATCACTGCACATTGCATATGACAGCATGTTCGTGTTCAGCAGTTAAGTGAGCCACTGGAACCGATAGTCGATGTGCTCTCTCCAACTCGGCTTCCAGTTTCATCAACGCAGTAACAAGCCGAGCCTCTGCATTGAACAGGCTCGCAGTTTCCATTAGGAGCACACATGTACGTGGCTCCATTGAGACCCGCCTGTCTGGCTACAATCCTTGCACGAGCACATGCTGAAAATACAAAACATCTCTTGTGTCACGTTAACCCTTTAATGGTCAAGCCTACCAAAACTACCCTCCGTGATAGCCTTGAGTAAAGGCCCTTTGCATCCCAAGATAAGAACAGTTTTGAAAATCACAATGGCTGTTTCTGTTACCGAGAGGCTATTTTTTGTAAATCCTTCTAGCAAATTTATAAAACAAACAAATAATCTTAACATTGTTTTGAAATACCAAACATTAGTCGGTTAATTGAGATAACTAACATTTAGAGCGGCTGTTGACACTCAAGGAATTAATATCAATGCATTATAAGGCGGAATTTAGAATCCGAATTTAATGACAGAACAACTTTCTTAGTTCGGCTACAGGCCATTGTAATATTTGACATTTAGCGCCTGCACTCTTACAATCCCAGTATCCCAATTCCATGACGCAGAAACAGGTAATATGCTGACCATGTGGAAACTAATTTGAATGGAACGTATTGCTGTCAGAAACAGATTAGTTTCAAAAGTCAAAATAATATTCATTAAATAAGAACGCATTGGTCATTTTCCTTTGGTTTGTAAGAATTAAGTGACAAGGAGGCGATGCCCCACTGATTAACAAACTTTGATTCTTGCTGGCATTCAAAATCTGAGTAAATTCTCTCCTTCCTCGATCTTCCACTCCAACCTATGTCAAGTTCAACAGGCTAACCCTAGTTAAATATTGTTTGCTATATCCCAATCGAACGTGAAATAGTTAACTAGCTAGTTAACTATAGTCGACCAGCCTCTGCAGACAGGGCCACGTAGTTAGTAGAAATTTGCTGTACAATTTAAAATGGCGGATAGGCTTCGCTTGCCACGAATAAATGTGCATTAATGTGAGATATTTACATAACTAACTTAGGTTTGACAAAATTATACTTTTCTATTGGATGTCAATGTTCCCAAGACCCATTTCCTTCCCACTTTTCTCATATGGACACCTTTTGGCGTCTTAGCGTACACACATACCCTTTTTCGTAGACCATCAACACAGACTCTGGAACTGGTTAATGGAGACTGGAACCGACTCCAAATTCAATCGGGAATAGGGTACTATCCTAACTTCAGTTTATTATCCAGCGTTCGCCTGGGCATAGCAAATGCGTATGCTCCGTAAACAAACTAACTGACTAATTTTAGTCAGTCAAACTAGAAGCTAGTTGGTGGGGCGGGGTATCAATGTAAAATACGGGCTTATTTCCTGATATGGATAGCAACGTCAGAAACTAGACGTCATACACTTATGGCTAAGCGAGCTATGACTAAAATGGAGTACATACACTGGTATGCGTGCCGACAATTAGACCGTGAAAGAATCTCAAAGTCATTTCGATAGTACACATTTTCTAGGGATAACATCAAGTAGTCGTCAGTTTGATGCTGGTTGGCTGCATGACCAGCGATCACTCCGATCTCTGGTATGGTTTCTGAGTCCACATGTAATAATGGTCACAACTTATACTGTCTATGGCATTTGGTATTTCGACGGGGATCAATCGACTCCGAACCCCGGAAACGTTAGTCCTTTATTCCAGCTGTGCGCAAGATAAAATACAGTGAGAAGTACTCACCACAATTCATTCCTTGGTTTTCCAAGCGGTGAACACTATGCCCCTCAAGCTGGCTTCCATCAGCCAATACGCAGTGGCATCTACAAACAAGAGAGCTATGCAAGAATCGATGTCCTGAATGACAATTACCCATAATCATATCTCAGCCATTCAGTTTACCAGAAATTACAAATCACTTCATCTATTACTAGAAAATATGATATAAGTTTTGAGGCATGACACACACAACGATGCACGAACCGCACACATACACACACACACGCACGCACGCACGCACGCACGCACGCACGCACGCACGCACGCACGCACGCACGCACGCACGCACGCACGCACGCACGCACGTACGCACGCACGCACATCCAAGTTTCTAAATAGCGAGATTGCACAAGCACACTACAATGGCTGGGTGAGGGAACGAGTCATACGTAACCCACATCAGGAGCATATTATTGACAGATCTTCAGAATAGTAGTTAGACAAACACTAATGTATAATAAACTAAACTAACATTCACAATTACTTACCCTGATCCCTGGCATTGCACGGGACTGTAAGTACCATCCGGGTCACATCGTGGGAGGTCGCTCCATAGGGGAGGAATACCATGTTCACGAATATGTTCTTGTATCTGTGCAGTTATCTCTGCGTGTCTCTCTGCGCATGACTGTCCCGCTAGAATATACAAACGTTGCAACAACACTACGATGATTCAGAAATTGAAAGATGCCCCTAAATGTCACTAAGTGGATGTTGACGCTCAATGGTCTAACAGTGATACGTATGCCCCTACCTGCTCTACAAGTAGATTGAGTAATCAAGTTTTTCAGTCAATCATATGACGTCATAATCAACTACGTGCCTCGTAGGCTGATGTCAAAGCCAATTATGCCATGAATTATTCCGTCTTAAAGGCGTAATTGTCGATCACGAAATGTATGTATTTACTATTTACTAAGCATGATGTTGACTATTTTGAAACTAATTTGACTGCAACAGCAGCAGCGCCCAATCAAATGTGTTTCAAAATATTCAACAGCTTACCTGCAGAATTTCTGGAAATTGAGATTCAGAGAGTGCAGGCCCGGATCAATCGATCCCAAAACGGGAAAATCGCGGGTGGAGCTTAGCAAAAGATGGACGGGATATAGTTAAAACGGGATTCTCCCATTAAATGAATTTTCAACATAGCTCAAATAGCTAGCAATGATGCACTCTATGTTGCCTAGATACCTTATTCTATATGAATATTCTATTATTGGTTCTTATCGGAAAATTATTATTTAAAAATACTGATAAATTGACCTTGTTATGATACGGATGAACGATTATGCTCCCACCCCTTAACCACATTTGTCTAATTTAGAAGTTAGCCGCTCTACCTAGTAGCTAACATGCGCTGTTACCATTCCATATTGACTGCACCATTCAAATGTGATCATAGATAATTTATCGAAACACAGCCCGTCATCTGATTAATTATATTATCAAGCACACCAAGTTGCTTTAAGATGATTGTGGCAATAGCCTACCAAACCTAGCGACCACACCCGTGTTAGTTGAATTATAAAGTGTATCCGTAGAGCACGGTCATGACTCTTGCTATACATTTCTCAAATGTGTATTTTGATTTTAATAAGCCTTTATAATACGCCGACGAGATACCATTACAATGCATTATATATCCAGAGAAGAGTACGCTTTGTACGGTTTACATTGCGTTGGCTAAGTTTGAGAAATGTGTATGTAATACGAATCTGGTGGTAATTTGGCGTCGATAGTGTTCGAGATTTGCGAGGGGAATGGTGGCGGTGAGGGTTGGGGTGGAGTGGGGCGGGGGTGGGGCGGAGGGGCAAAGGTTTTGTAGTAACAGATAAAACAGGGTGAGGGTAATGGAATACAAATTGTAGATGTCCATGATAGAACTATATTGATGACGACTCAACATAGCTTGCCAGACAATCAATTTCCTCCCGTAGATATATAGAATTGGAGTTAATATTACTAATAATAATAATTAAGCCATAATTCAATTTCAAATTTATCAACCTCGTTTACTAAATACCATCTTAAGAGAGCTAAAGCGTGCTCAAACGGTATTTACAAAACGAGGTTGATAATTTTCCTAGCGAATGGCAATACGTTTCTGATTATCTATCTCGGAAATATCCTCATATGATGTTACATAGACTGAGCGCCTAGCTTGTTACTCTTATAGCTATGATTTCACAATAAAGAAATCCAATCTCTCAGTCAAATATATGGCATTATAATGAATTACGTCATATGTATGTTGATGTGACAATCAATTACGTCAAGAATGGTGTATCTGCATCCGCTGTAAACGCTTAATAGTGCGTCAAGTTGTACATAGTGTATATCTTCACAATGTTATGAGCATTCTGTTGAATATTTTGCAGCAGCAGCACCCAGTCAAATTAACTTTTTTAAATATTCAACAGCTTACCTGAACAGCTTTTCGAAAAGTGGGATTCATGGAGTTCAGGGTTCAATAGATCCGAATATGGGCAAAGTATTAGCGGAGCTTAGCCGGAGATGAGCGGGGCGTAGCTAAAACCAGATTTATCCATTGCCCGCATTGTACGAGTGTTAGAGTCGAGTTTAACACTGGACTCAGGATTTCCAAAATCACAAGTTCAAGGTATGTATACAGGTAAGTCGCTGAAATCTTTGAAAGTAATTTGTCTGTGAGACGTTGTTGCCTAGATAATGTTTTATTAAATTGTGAAATTTACCAAATATATACCATTCAATTGTTCAAACGGATTCGTGACGGACGTTTCACCTTTCTTGACCGGAGCTACGTGATTTTGATTGTGACAGCGAACATGTGACGTATCTTGATTATGACGTCAGGTATTTGAGCGGCGGTTCGGAGCCATGCATTAACGTGACAACGAGATAATCATGGCTATGAACAGTTCTAGTCCTTGTGCCTTGCGTCAGTGCTACGACCCTCTCACACTGTCTGGACGTGACGTTGCATGTTAGTCCCTGGCCACACTCGCTTCTCTCATAAATGGTGGCGCCAAGGAGAATGTTGCTCAGGTCCAAACAAACATCACCTTCAGCTAGGAAATTAAACACATTTTATATGTTTATAAGGGGTGTGCTTGCACTCATTTATTATGAGTTTTCTTACCACCAGGATTTGCCTTCTTTCTTCTTCATGATAATTAAACCTGGATATAGAAATGCCACGTGTCATGCCGAATACACTGGTGAAAGGTCAAACTGAACAATTGTAATAATAATAATAATAATAATAATAATAATAATTATTATTATTATTATTATTTCAGAATAGCGTTAAATTAACGAATTTTCGTCATTGCTAGAGGAGAACTCCCATTTCTTAAACAAGTAGACAAACAACACTGAAACTAATTTCTTCTTAAAAGTGTCTGATCAATATGTTATCATTCTTTCTACTGAGTATATTACCATTGTTTCTACAAGGTAGACTTAGTTTATTTTAAATAGCAAGCCAATACCTTTTTAAATTTGCTTTGTAGTATGACCAGAAACAGAAATAATCTCCCGCAAATGTGTTTCACAAAGGTGCCAGTTTTTGTCCTTGGTGGAAAATTGTCAAACAATGGATAGATAAGTTGATATTAGAAAGTTTTCAAAGAACCGTCGGGACTACTATTTTTGTTCGTGAAAGAGATTGGCACACTTCACTAGATAAGTTGAAACCATTTTTAATTGAAAGTTAATAGATTTTGTCCTTGGCAGAAATGAATTCTCATTGACTAGACCAATTAAAACGATTTTTTTTTCAGGACAACGTCATACTTGTAAAGAATAAAAAGTTACACGTTTTCAAATTTAAGCAGGAATCCAATAGAACTTGAGATTCTGAGTATGTGAAGCGTAGTTATAGCATCACATATGCATTTGTTATAAACATAAACAGTTTGTCAGACAAGTAACACAGAATCACGGACACACCATCTATCAGAGAAACCAAGTAGCTTGTACCTACGGGACAGGATTAAGATCACAGCCTAAATATCAAAGCATTAATGTTAACATTTTCTATTTTGGCCGAAGTGTACTCCCGCGATCAAATATATTGAAATAAAATCATTACATTAATGTTATCTTTTTTATTTTTGGGAAATGGTCTCTCCGAGACCAGACAGAGAGAATAATAATAATAATAATACAGCATTTGTAAAGCGCCAGGTGTCAATGTCAATTTTCAAAGGCGCTTGTGAAGAGATGTGTTTTTAATTTTTGTTTGAAATCATTAATTGATTGGATGGATTTGATGTGGACAGGTAGCTGGTTCCATAGTCTCGGAGCCACAACACTGAAGGCTCTGTCCCCACAGGAGCGTAAATTCGATCGCGGAATTAGGAGCAATAGCTTATCCACAGAACGAAGTCTGCGACATGGATCATATGTCAAGAGAAGTTCCTGCAAATAGTCGGGAGCGTTGTTGTTTAGACATTTCCAAGTCAAGAGCAGAATCTTGAACTCAATCCGTTTCCGGATGGGGAGCCAATGAAGATCTTTCAAAATTGGTGTTATGTGATGACGCTTTTCGACCTTGACTACCAGACGAGCCGCAGCATTTTGCACATATTGCAGTTTATCAAGGGATTTTTCGGTGATGCCATATAAGAGACTGTTTCCATTGTCCAATCGTGATGTGATAAACGCGTGAACAAGTGTCTCTGTGGTCTGATATGTCAGCACATTTCTGATGGAATTAATGTTACGCAAATGGTAAGTCGCAGATTTGCACACAGAGCTTACATGTGCATCCATATTCATAGCCTGGTCTAGATACACGCCCAAGTTCCTAGCGGATGTAGTTGCCGGGATCACGCTGTCAACTAACTGAACTTCCGTAGTGCCGATTTTGCTGCGTTGTTGATTTGTCGCTATGATAAGGAACTCATCCCAGAATACTATGTATTAATAGCATCAAAGTCTTAAGATATCAAGAGATATGAACATCCCATGTTTAGACATGTTGCAACAAAGGTTGTGGAAAGATGTGCTCAAAATTAACAGTGTCCCGTCAAGTGTCCAGTTCCCTTGATCAGAGGAGCGATGAAGGGATCGGTGAAATATTTGATTATAAGAAATATACATTATTGGTGGGGCATTGGCCAATTGACACGGTTACTCTCAAGAGTATCAGTCTCCAGTCTCGCACATATGTCAAGCAGACGTACCATTACTTCAGTAAATGTGTTTCTCTGCTATCCTTCGCGGGATGCTTATGCTCTTCATCTCCCACCATCCCGTCTCACGCTCGATCGTGTCCTGCTTCCACAACAACACACCACCCCTCATCTCTCTCTCTCGCACTCTCTCTCTCGCTCTCTCTCTCTCCCCCTCTCTCTCTCAATCTCTCTCCCTCTCTCGCTCTCTCTCTCTCTTTCTCTCTCTCTCTCTCTCTCTCTCTCTCTCTCTCTCTCTTTTCTTTACACCTCCATCACTGTCTCAGTCTGCTGGATTATCTCGCTATCACCCCCTCTCCGTTTCTAGCTTCATCCTTTTTTCACTTTTTCGCCCTCCACCTTCGTTCTATCCATCTCTTCCACCCTCCCTCCATTCTCCCTCTTTCGCTATTTATGTCTCTCTCTCTCTCTCTCTCTCTCTCTCTCTCTCTCTCTCTCTCTCTCTCTATCTCTCTCTCTCTCTCTCTCTCTCTCATCTATCTCTCTCACCATCTCTCAATGTTCAAACATAAGTAATTACCGAGTGTAATGATACAGAGTGTGCAACAGCCACACGTTCCCCCGCCGCTTGGTCTTAGTTCTCCGTTACAAACTCTGTTTGGACAGTTAATGCCAAATTCATGACATGTGCTCGGAAGGCAGTAGATGGCCAGCACAACAGGCATCGCCACGCCCAACAACAACAGCAATCGTGCATACATTCTGGTAGACTATAATAACAATCATTATCATAGTAAGAATAACAATATTGAACATAATACTATTATTAAGTACATCATACTGCTGCTTCTACTGATACTGAACATAATACCAATCATACCACTATTATTAAGTACATCATACTGCTGCTTCTACTGATACAGCTACTATACTGCTACTGCTAGATTACTGCTGCTGCTACGAATGCTGCTGATACTTTACCTCTGCCGCTACTACTACTACTACTACTACTACTCATACTACAACTTTTACTACTACTACTACTACTACTACTACTACTACTACTACTACTACTACTACTACTACTACTACTACTACTACCACTACCACTACTACTACTACTACTACTACTACTACTACTACTACTACTACTACTACTACTACTACTACTACCACTACCACTACTACTACTACTACTACTACTACTACTACTACTACTACTACTACTACTACCACTTGTCAAACTAATAAACGAAACGAAACTACTAACTCTGATTATATTCACTGGGCAGAGGAAATATCAACCAAAATATACACCCACTGGCTGCATTGCGTAGATGTAAACTAAATTCGGGTCAAGGTCATAATCACCCAGAAACTGGCTTAGGTACTAATATTGTTAACCTCATTGGCACGCCATTAAGTGAATCAGAAAGATCACTTCTAAATTACGGACTAACCTTTGTTCCAACACCTAAGCCGAAAACTGGGCTAGCGCCCTACTGGATAATGGTACATGAGAAATTGAGGAATTTAAGCACCAAATTAAATTAGCAGACATATTTTGTAATACTACAAGTGATTTTCTCCCTTTTGTAGACAACCGAAACTGGAACTTGTTGATCCAGCCATCAGTGACAGTGTAACAATCACAAAAGATCGAATAGTTGGGCTAATACCCACATCAGCTTTATATGCACAGGAACGCCAGACACTATAAGGTGTACGCGGCAATAATACGATTATCATCAAACCAACATATAAGGGCTCGGCTACAGTTATAATGACAAAATCTAATTACATACAGGAAGCTCTGAGGCAGATGAATAACGCAAAGCACTACAAAGAACTGGATGAAGCTATTTGGCCACACAACTATCCCATATTTAATGACATTCTTGAGGCATTACTAAAAAGGATACGATCACTAAAAACAATTTAAGTACTTGTCTGCCAAATATGATTCCAAGCCACGTACGTTCTACTTCCTGGCTAAAATTCACAAACCGATAAGCTCTTGGATGAATCCCATGACACCACCAGGTAGGCCGATTATTTCAGACTGTGGTTCTGAAGTATACAGAATCAGCGAGTTTATCGATCATCATCTACAGCCCATTGCTAATAGGCACCCGAGCTTTCTAAAAAACACAGAAGATTTCCTAGCAAATCTGGCCCAAATCAAAGTCCCACCGAATGCATTCCTAGTAACTCTAGATGTAGATTCAAAGTACACAAACATTGATATTGAAAAGGGTATGAACTCGGTACGACGGGCCTTTAAGAAATACCCAGATATTCAATGGCCTGATACTGAGATCTTATCCCTAATAGAACCTAGTCTAAAAGGCAATGATTTTGAGTTCTATGGAGATATCTACCAACAGATTAGTGGTTGCGC
The DNA here is from genome assembly GCA_034401795.1 of Chaetoderma sp. LZ-2023a. NCBI lineage: Eukaryota > Metazoa > Mollusca > Caudofoveata > Chaetodermatida > Chaetodermatidae > Chaetoderma > Chaetoderma sp. LZ-2023a. The sequence continues at coordinate 83,602,507 of CM067364.1, forward strand.
CATGGGCAGCCTTTTAGGCCAAGTTTCGCAAATATGTACATGGCAGAATGGGAAGACGCAGTCCATAAAAAGTGCAA
>CM067364.1:83607583-83659204 GCA_034401795.1 Chaetoderma sp. LZ-2023a
CACTAGCTGACGTAACCACTGCCAGTCACCCAGTGCTGATAATATTTATCCAAATAATAAGATGCTGGTAATGCATCTAAATATAGCTCTCGCTGACCAGTGCTGGTCATATCTAAATATAGATGGTTACGTAGTGCTGCTAGCATATCTAAATATAGATGATGATCAGCGCCGGTAACACATCTAAATATAGCCGATGATCAGTGCATCTAAATATACATGGTGACATAGTCTATTAGCTCACCTGGTATTCAAACATGAATTTCACTCAGGACTTACTTGTACATATAAGACGTCCAGTGGGGTCATGACTTCCAACAAGACAGTCCCATATCTACACATGCCCCTCAACCGAACTTAATTAACCGTCTCTTAAGGCCTAAAGAGAGTGATAATTAACTCGTTGTGTACCATCAACAACCTAAACCCGCCATAACAGAGTCCTCCAGACTATGTCCTACACCACCATCACATCATACCGTAATCCAACAGTATTAACTAAACATGTCCGGGTAACGGAATATCATGCACAAATCGCCGTCCCCGGAAACATAGGAACACAACCATAATCCTATACAAATTCCAAACTTGTCCGGGTAATGGAATATCATGAGCAAATGACCATCCCAGGCAACACATTAATAGCATCATTAAGATATAAATATAATATTCTTAATACGATACATTGGTACAATATAGAATCCACAGTGCAAATACCGTTACAAATCATGTTCAATTAATAATCACAATATTATAAAAGCCAATTCCTACCACGAAGTGTTCCATATAAAGCATATAAAGTTCACTCCAAAATGTCATTGGGATGATTCCAAGCACCCCTCAAGGTTAACGTTAGGTTCACCAATGTCATTACACAGCTCCACGTCTATCCAATCGTCAGCCGTCGGGTCGATCTGAGTCCTGGCAACAGCATTAGGTGATGACCTGGCCAACACCTCCATCATTACCGGCAGGGCTGCAGTTCCCCGCGGTCGTGGAGAACGAATAGGACGTGGCGCACTACTATGGGCCGCAGGTGGCTTGCATTTAATCCAAATCCACATGCGGTTCAAAATACCACATTTATATAATATAAATATCACCACAATTACTACAACAGAGGAGCCCGTTGAATATGACACGAACGAACGTACTCCAATGCCATCGACCAGCGCTGGGTCGATCGCGGATAACGGTGCTAGCGGCACGTACTTGGACTTTTGTAAATGGTTCCAGGGTTGCATTTTTAAATGATTTACAATCATGGACTGGTTAAGAACTCCGGTCACATCCAAGTGGGGCATCTCAATGGCCAGGCTAACCCGGGTGTACGTCCTACTGTAAGACGCAACAGGCTCGAATTGCCAGCCCTTCCCACTATAACCACATTCACCCGACATTAATGCGTACACTCCATTACTCACCACGCACCGGTCGGTCAGTCGTCCGTCGCAGTGTATTTCCATTGTCTCACAGAATGTTTGCAACACAACGCCTATTTTCTTATTGGCAAATAACTTACTAGCGGTTATGTTGGATTCCGATAGTTGAATATTACACTTACTATCCGTGGTGTTTGTTAATATGCTTACAATGCAGGGCACGTGGGTCTTATCGACCCTCTGAGTTCACCCCCGTGGAACCAAAGCCACTCTCCCCTCTCACTGTCTGATCCAGTGCCACACACTCTACTAGGTCCGGTATAACTATCATTTCCATTATTAACTGGGCTATCCGGTCACCTTTCCGCACGTGAAAACTATCCCGGCCAAAGTTAAATAGGACCACACCTACATTCCCGCGGTAATCCTGATCGATCACTCCGGCACCCACATCTATGAAATGTTTAGCCGCCAACCATGACCGTGGCGCTACTCGTCCATAACACCCCTTCGGGCCCGCAATCTGAAGGTCCGTTTTCACGACCATTTTGTCTTTAGTCGGTATCACGTAGTCATAGGCGCTATACAAGTCATAGCCGGCAGCGAATTGTGACCCTCGCGTTGGCGGATACGCAGTACTCGTTATCCGAGCGAACTCGAGCTTAACTGCCTCCCACGCCATGTTCTAAGTCTTCCTAACCGAATCACTGACGGCTACACTATTGCAAGGTTTACTGGTACCGTTTATTACTCCGAGTCTTAGCTGGAAAAATCACTAGCGGCGGCTACGTCACCTTATAACCGCCTCTATACGCTCGATGAAGTCACCGTACAGGGCGCGGCCGAACGCGCCAATCCTGAGTTGCTTGCTGTCAGACTCGACATCAGGTGCATGACTGCGCTTGCGCAGAAAGTAACGCGGCGCTGGCAGCATTTCCATTGGCTCCGGCATAGATTCAGGTACCTCCTCCGAGGTGTCCGTCATCCCCGCCGGCGGAGTCACGTGAGTTTCCATCGGTGACTCATGGTTTCGAGTCTCACTCGTACCAGGTTGACTCATGTTGTTATCAACCATCCTACCCACCTTGCTCACCCCTGGCTCATCATCAGAAGCTGGTCGCTTCCTACGAGCGCTCTTACTAGGGGTTGCCTTAGGGTCGGATCCCGGCCCTTCTTCGGAACTGGGGATCATCATTACCCTTGGATGATGGCTATCTTTCATACCCTTCGCAGAGTTACGAACAGGGCGTGGCCGTACCTTGTCCCAGCACATTTCTGAGTTGACTACGTGTAACTTGGATATATTCAGTACACGCACCTTCCCAGACCTACGATGCCGGGCATGCGCCACGGGCCTGTTGATCTTAAAGATCTCATACTCTGGGTCACTGTGAGAGGTCAGCTTCATTCGTTTCTCCGCCTTTACGACCACCGAATCACCCACCTTAAATATACCAGTGTTTGCACGCATGTCAATCTGCTCCCGGTGGACCTTACGAGACTTAGCCGTTTCCATACGAGCACGCAGTAGGGCATTGTTGAGACAGGTCAGCCTCTCCCCAAGATCCTGCGATGCGTCTATTGGAATAGCAAACGGAAGTCTTGCCCATCAACCGCATGTCAGATAAAATGGCGTATAACCAGTCGTGGAGTGACGAGTACTGCGGTAAGCCGTAAGTGCCGCACCCAGTTCGTCCTCCCATGCGCGAGAAGCGTTGTTAACCCCCTTCTGGATCAAATCCTTCAGGGTTCGATTAAACCTCTCGGTACGTCCGTTAGTTTGTGGATGGTAGGGACTCGACCGCCTATGATCGATCCCGTGCTCCCTGAACCTCTCCCCCAGAGACTTAGAGCAAAACTATTTTCCCTGATCTGTTATCACTATCTCAGGGACACCATGACGGGCGACGTACTCATTGAAGAACTTGTCCTCAACATTTTGAGACATCTTAGCTGGAATCGGATATGCTTCCACCCACGCAGAACAGTGATCGACTATCGTCATGATATACACGTTACCTCTACCCGACTCCAACAGTGGACCGATTAAGTCCATACCAATTATCTGACTCGGATAATTGGCCATGGGCATCTCACTGTACCGTGGTCAGGTAGTGACAGGTCAGTTGACCTGGCACGTCGTACACGTCTCCAGCATAGGTACCACGTCTTTTCTTAAAGACGTCCACACAAATAAATCCCTTACCATACCGATGGTCTTCTGCAGACCTTGGTGACCGGCTCGTTCATGAGCCATCCGGAGCACTTTCTCATGGAACAGGGTAGGTAACATGAATTCTGGGGTACTCTGTGTGCAACGCTGAAGGCGTAATTAGAGAATATAGTATACCGTTCTTGACCATATACTCCTCCGGTGTGTTCTTGAACAACTCCGTGTATTCCTTGGTCTGCTCGGCACATAATTCGTCATAGGGAATGTCAAATACCTCCAGAGGGACATGCGGTAACGCACCCTCGTCCACATCCGGTATGACAAAATCGCCTGTGTCTAAGGTGGTGATCTCCACTGGACGACGTAACCTGGACAGCATGTCCGCTCGAATATTCTTCGAGCCTTGGATGTATTCTAGCTTACATCTGTACTCGGCAATCGGCACCGCCCAGCGCTGAACTTTCGTGTTTTAACCTCTCCCACAAACAAACTCTTTAGGGGTTTGTGGTCAGTATACATGGTGAACTGCGCGCCAAATAGATAAGGCCTAAGCTTCTTTAATGCATATATCACAGCATAAGCTTCCTTTTTTATTACGGGCCAGTTTAGCTGACTGTCCTTCAGGGTAGAGCTTACATACTGTATCACTCGTTCTATCCCCTTATCATCCACCTGTACCAATATCGCACCTATCGCATAGCTATACACATCAGTATAAAGCTTCTGCGGAGCATTTAAATTCGGATAGGTGAGAACCGTCTCACTACACAGCAAGTTTTGCAATTTCTTAAACGCTTGCTGTTCCTCCTTACCACATTCAAAATGCTTATACTTCTTAGTTAACTCTATCAAAGGCTTAGCAATTTCGGCATAGCCCTGCACACAGGAGCGGTAATAACCGGTAGCTCCAAGGAAACTTCTCACCTCACCCACATCGCGTGGTTGTGACATTTCTCTTATGACCTTGACCTTCTGAACCTGAGGAGCCACTCCTTGTGCAGATACCCAATACCCCAACAAATCCACAGACTTACAGGCGAATTCGCATTTCTTTATCTTAATCTGCAAATTGTATTCTTGAATCCTACGCATAACCTTACGCAAATGCTGTGCATGCTCAGCTGGATCTCTTGAATATACGACTACATCGTCGACAAAAACATGCAAATATTTTCACACGAATTCTCGGAAAATATCGTTCATTGCCCTCTGAAATACGGCACCTGAGATGCAAAGTCCAAATGGCATCCGAATCCATTCGAACAACCCTTCACTGCAAACGAACGCTGTTTTCTCTATGTCTTGGCTGTCCATTGGTATCTGCCAATAGCCAGACTTCAAGTCCATAGTCGAAAATAGTGTTGCGCTGCACATCGAGTAAAAAATATCCGTTATATTTGGTAATGGATAACTGTCTTTACGACATACAGAATTCTACTTCCTGTAGTCGACACAAAATCTCGTGTCCCCGTCCTTCTTAGGAACTAACCTAATGGGCGACGCCCATGGTGACGACGACGGTCTTATGACGCCCACTGCCAGCATCTCGGCCACCTGGTTCTTGACCACATGTTGCTTGGCAAGTGGTAGACTGTAGGCTTTCTGCCTTATAGGAAACGCATCTCCTGTTGGCACCGTACATTTTACTTTGGGAATCAAACGTAAAGTGTTTGGACGAGCCGTCTCAAAGTTATCCGCAAAGTCCTCAAGCACTTTGTCGATAGCTGTATATCTGGTCGTTTCCTAGCAACTCTCATATACATAATCTGCTTGCTCCCTATAGGGATACCTAAAGAGATATACCTGGCCAAACCATACTACAATTTTGGCCTGATAGTCAATCTTTGCATTTCCCAAGTGCAAAGCATCCACACCAAGCAAACATTCATGCCGCATTCTCGCTACTACCGTACTCGGAATAGGCCGGGCGTTCTCGAATTTTACCTGGGTCTCCCCCAAAAGTTCTATTGGGGAACCATTTACTGCCAAGAGCGTCTTCACTCTTTTTAATGGCCTAGCATTCAACATGCTACGCCATATATCCTTGCGAATCAAGGATGTACTAGCACCACTATCCACTAAGACATGCAAGTACTCACCCTGATCCATTGGACCGTTTTTATCCATTGTCAGACGGATTAGAAACCGCTCGGTCGGCGAATTCACCAACGGTTTCCTCCGTCATCGTTTGACGGACTCCTCCATCCACTAACTACCTCTGCATAACTATTTCTTCGGGAGGATGAGTCCTGTCCGATACCGTATGAATAACGGCCCCGCTCATCCGTCCCTTCTCCGGTCAGCACGAATCCATCGCGGTCTTCATACTCGTCCCGATCGCGCAACTGATTGCTCATGTCTTTCCAGAGGTTCCGCGAACAGTCACGTGGGGTGGTGTTCCGCTCCTGCTGTCGGCGGTCCACTATGTCTATGTCCAGATCTTTGGTGCACGGCCGCTTGATAGCCCTGCGGCCGGTTGGACCCTATTGTTGGGTCCAGGCGGGACAATTCTGTGGAGGACCACTTACGGAATGTCCATACTGTGGACAGTCTCTCACGTGGTGGCCGTCTTTGCCACACCCGAAACACTTTGTGGTTGCGGCGGGAGTGGTCTTCCTGTCCATGTAGGTACCAAAACTGCTATGATATCTACCACAGTCTTGCGCCATGAGCCCCTCCTTTCCGCACTGAAAACAAGTCATGGGCGGTGCTCGTCTCAGCTGCCTGGGTTGTGCGGTAGCCATCCTGTCGACATTCACTCATGGCTGCATCTCTCGACGGCAGTCGCTCTTGTAATGGCCGACCCTTCCGCAATTGTAGCAGGTAATATGTTGTAAGTCTCTCCCTGCGCTGGTTGGTCAGGGCGATGGTGATTCGCGTTGCTTTGCCGGCATTGCTGTCTTCTTCTCGGGCTTGGCGGCCCTGGTCACCGGCTTCTTCTCCCTCAACTGCAGGTCACTGACCAAGCCACACAATTGCTCGATCATTTTACTCTGCTGGGCAATCTGCTTTTTCAAGGTTCTAACCACGCTCCAGATCTCTTGCTCTTGCGCGGGCCTACCATATTTATGTCCATACTTTCTTCCTGCCGCTCGTCTATCTTCATTGCCCGGAGCAGGTCATAGCACGTGGCTTCCTCCTCGGCGATCTCAATAGCCCGGGCCAAGGTAGTTGCCTTCTTCCTGACAATTTTGTTACTCAGGCGGTGGTCGGACAGTCCCTTGAGATAGATCCCCAATATGGTCTGACGATTATCGGCGTTCTCGACAGGGTAAGCGCGGGCACTCAGTTCTCTGTACCACCTGTTAAAGGTGATGACTGTTTCGTTTCGCTTCTGCCACACTCCCTCCAAATCGTACTTTATTCTCTCTCCTTCATTGGCCGAAACAAAATTCAGCGTGATGTACTCATGGAAGTCGTCGAAGGTGACATCTTCTCTAATTTTCCCTACCAAGAACCCATCAATGGCTCTTGATAGCTGTCCTCGTGTCGCCCGGGTGATGACATAGGCGGGTATGCCTTCTAATCGACCCTCATTTGCGACCCATGCTCGTGGGGTCTCGTCCAAGAAGGTTCTCACCTCCTCCGGCACTACGCCGTCGCAGGGTTGGATACGGTAGATTGTATCCCTTATCTCCCTCCTGTACACCCTCTCGGCCTACAGGCGGGTGCTGCTCTCCACGATGGCCCCCGCCATGGCTACTCCCATCGTCTGCATGGCGGCAATGGTCTCGGGTCGTAGCTGGGGTGGCTGCGGTACATCTATGCGTGGCATGGACGGGTCAGCGTTTCGCTTGGCTGATGTTGCCATTCTGCTGCTACTGATAATGTAGACCAATGATAATTCGTTGAAGACGGGGCTGCTCGGGGCAGACTACCTCTGTGGTTATCTTTACGATGGAACTCTCGCGATACTCGCGGTGCTGGGTGATCCGTGTGCTGTCGGATAACTTCGCTGCATCCAGGAATACCTGTATGCGGTCAGCGACGTCTTTCAATACTATTGCCATATACTTTAGTTACTCACTGTTGAACTCCGGATCCTGGCAGGTGAAGCCACTGAAGATTTCCCGATCCTCTTCACTTACTTATTCTTAGGCTCCTCCCTCTCCGATACAACCTTGTATGTTTGGCTGCTGCGACAACCGGTTCTATCGATCAGGAAGGAGCGCGACAAGAGCTCGCCTCGAAGGTAATGAGACCTAACAATATTTCTAATAGTGCCGTGGCCTGATCTGACTTCGCGTTTCAGCGTGATCGGTTCAACACAGTGATTCTCCGTGTTCTCCAGAGTTAACAACAAAGTATACCAAACTTTTGCCTTGTATTACACCACAAGGTGATCGTTTTATTTGCTACACTTAACTGTACAATAAACCTACAAAGGCGGTAACTTGTACTGTTACCAGTTTACGTATTTACAACAGATAGGTAAATTAACTCAATGGCTCCTAATCTTCCCTAAACTTGCATCAGCTTTTGCCTACTTAAAGCCATTCAGCAAGAACTGTTCATCTAGGTGCGAGGCGGACCAAACAAACTAGCTCGTAACCATCCTCCTGACAAAAGGCAAAGTGCCCTTTATATACTACTCTCAGTTTCGATTCTACCTCCATCTTGGTTTCATACCGCCGGAGGTTGCTCGGACTCTCATTGGATTATGACATTGATTCGACCAATCACCACTCCGACCCTTCCTCCTAGGGAGGGTGCTTTTTACCTAGCACTTGCGGTTTGGGCTGGTTCTGGAGTGATGGGATCTGTCATCTCCCTAACTATATTTAGGATTCCAGTTGGTTTAACCTGTCATTTATGACGGAGCACATGCCAAGAATGACGGATGCTTGATGTTTGATAACAAGGATTACTGGTGGATTAGCACGCCTCTATGTTCGATATGTTTTTGATAATAACTTTCGATTGTGCACCTAACGCCTACACGACGCTACAATGCCCATGTCCTGTCCATTGCCTACTAGCTGAATACCTGTAGAATGCTAGAGTTAATTGGCACACAAGTTACCATTCATCATAGCCGGATTACATTTGGCTTATCTTGTCACACGCTTCCGTGAGAACTCAGACCGCTTACGTAACTAACTAAGTCCATCTGTCATATCTAATCCCTTGATTTATTCCAACTTGGTGCTAACCACCATGACTCATCCTCGATTCAGTTTCTGCGAAACTGTAACTGCGCACTAGCTGACGTAACCACTGCCAGTCATCCAGTGCTGATAATATTTATCCAAATAATAAGATGCTGGTAATGCATCTACATATAGCTCTCGCTGATCAGTGCTGGTCATATCTAAATATAGATGGTTACGTAGTGCTGGTAGCATATCTACATATAGATGATGATCAGCGCCGGTAACACATCTAAATATAGCCGATGATCAGTGCATCTAAATATACATGGTAACATAGTCTATTAGCTCACCTGGTATTCAAACATGAATTTCACTCAGGACTTACTTGTACATATAAGACGTCCAGTGGGGTCATGACTTCCCACAAGACAGTCCCATATCTACAATATGTTTAAAAATAACACTATTAAAAAAAAAAGTAATTTGAAAATAATTTGACCAAACGATGTTGGTGCCTTCGGCAGCAACTGCGCCAGTAAAATTTGTGTACCAATATTCAGCAGAGAATTTCCTACATGTTAACTTTCTTTGGCTTTATTTAGTTTTTCGCAGCTGGGTGTATTTCGGCCTCAAACTGTTAAGAAACATAGGACTACAAGAAAAATAGAAACATTTATTTTTCGTTCAACCTGACAAACAATCATCGTCATCGCCAGTTAAGGTCTAGTTTTAGTTTCAGTTTACGTTTCAGTTTTAGTGTCAGTTTTAGTTTTCTTTAATCACTCAGGATATTTACGAGTACAATAGTATATGGCATATATTGACCGACGTCACACACGTAATTGACATAAATACTCCGTCATGAACTTGGAATAGTCCGTCAGTTGTACGAAATGTCTACTATTTAGTAAACATTCTGTTGCCACTTGAATATTTTGAAACCCATTCGACTTGGCGTTGCCATAGTTCGCTGGTCTGCCATCCCCTGGTCAAATCAGTCCCGAACGGCAGGGTCAGGGTTTCAATACAGCATAGGATCAAGGTGGTATAGAACATTAGTTACTTCACTAATATAAGGCATTTAGAGTTGATATATAATAAAAAAAATCATGTTATGGTCTATATGGATGTAATTCAACTCCTAAAGAATGTATGCTATTTGGACTTCCATGGGCCTATCTCCAGAAAGGGCAATATGCATTGGCCTAAATAGAGGCATCAATTTGTACTTTGCCCACTTTGGGCTAAGCTCACATATTGCGCGTGTTGTGATCGATTTATATCTTTTGATCCCTGAACTCCCAGAATCCCAAAATCAAGGTAACTATACAGGTAAAATGTTGAATACTTTGAAACTAATTTGACTTGGTGCTGTTGCTGTGCATAGCAGCGCCCAGTCAAATTAATTTGAAAATAGTCAACATAATATTTATTAAATTGTAAATTCATCAAAACATACAATTCGTATAGCCAACGACTTTTCTCACAGAGTTATAACGCGTCATAATGATTGTGACGTCAGCATACATGTGTAGTAAATGATTATGACGTCATATACTTCAGCAGCGAATCAGATCCCCTCACGGTGTTGTATTATACAGGTAACAACTTGAGGCACTAATTCCAGAAGTCCTGCAATCAATACAAACCCGTTGCTTATTTTAAAACTTAATTGACACGAATATTGACGCTGCAATATGTGCTAATAGCTCCGAATCAAATTAGTTTTAGAATATTCAATAAAATATAAAAATTATATTAATGCACATAGAATGAACTCATCATTGGCAAATTAGTTTCGTTTCGTTACATCTAAGCACACAATTTAATTTTAAGTATACTATTTTAACAATTTTATTTTCAGGCATTCTGGTGTCAATATGCCCTTTTAAATCGTACATGATTTTGCTACTTGTGTCATTCTCGTTCGAGGTGTTATCTAGAGGTCCTTTACGTAATAGATGTATCCGATATGTCACTCAAGTATATCACGTTATAATCAATTACGACACGTCACAGATATGTTGACGTCACAATCAAAATGCGGCGTAATTAATGGCGTAGTCCGTCATGAACGCCTAATAGTGTATGACGTGTATGGCTTTACTATTTGATAAATATTCTACTAAATATTTTTATAACTAATTGGACCGTTCAAATTAGTTTCAAAATTTTCAACGGCTTATCTGTATAGTTACCTTGATATCGGGATTCTAGGAATTCACAATTCGATCGAGTCCAACACGGGCAAAGCGTGGGCGGAGCGTAGCTAGAAATGGGTGTGGAATAACTAAAAGTGAATTCATACATTGCTGTATAAAAAATGAAAGACTAACATATTAAAACACGTCAAGTCAAACAACAAATGTCATTAACAAATGTTGACAATTGTTTGCAGACCTGTGCCAGACATATATCCGATCAGTTAAATATGCACCCGCGTAGACAACTCAATGTTCTATAAGGAAAGAAAAGTAATACAAACTAGCTGCATATCTATAATAATACGCTTGCAGATGGCCCTATTCTTAGTTTCCAGACTCATTCACCAATAGTTATATATAATTCTTATTGTTGTCCAAATTCATCCAGGAGGAATTCCCAATAAGCCGCCGTTATCAATAGTTATGCTGAAGGTGTAAATAACACGTCGTAACTCAACATTCGCTAACATCATGCGCCTTTAAGGGAAGCTGACTTTGGTCAAACTCATTCTTTGTATAGCAAAATATGTAGTCAATAAATAGCCATACTATTCAGAAACACATCCATAACCTTGTCGAATTGTTATTTTCTTCTGAGGATAATAACATGGTACACGCTACAGTTATTAGAAATTCGATGTGAGTATACTTATCTTTCATCGAAAACAGGTCAGGAATAGAGTAAACCAAGACTAGATCCATTGTTGCAATGTTGCACTTAGTTAGGAAGACCCCTGTCATGAACATGTTTCTGTAGAATTTATCTCTACTGTAATCGGAGCTCTCCATTTGACCTGGAACTCCAGATTCCACTAGAATGCTTCATTTGGCTTGAAACTCCGGATCCCACTGGACCGCACAATTTGGCCTGCAACTCCGGACCCCAATAGACTTGTACATTTGGCCCGGAAAACCAGATCCCACTGGACTACTCCATTTGGCCTGCAACTCCGGATTCCACAAAATGGTCCATTTGGCCACAACTCCGGATCCCAACAGTACTGCTACATTTGGCCTACACCACCGGATCCCAATAGTACTGCTACATTTGGCATCCAACTCCGGATCCCACTAGTCCTGATACATGTGTCCAAAACTCCGGATCCCACTGGTACTTCTCCATTTGGCATACAAATCCAGATCTCACTAGTACTGCTACATTTGGCATGCAACTCCGGACCCTACTAAACTGGTCCATTTGGCCACAACTCCGGATCCCACTAGTACTGCTACATTTGGCCTGCAACTCTGGATCCCACTAAACTCCACTCACATTTCACGGGCGTGTGAATCGATGTATATGGTGTGAGGCCTGTATTCCCAGAATCCCAATTTCACGGTAATTCTAGGTGGGCTCTTGACTATTTTGCAAGTATGTTTACTGTGATCATTGTATGCCCAGGACAGCAGCAACTGCCAGTAAAATCAGTTTCTGAATTGAAAATCCATCACATACATACGTTTTGTACACTTTCATGACAGACATTTCGAGATTCCCGACAGAAATATGTCATTTTGAACGTGACGTCATCTACTAGCGGTGTAATTGAAGTCAAGTACCTCAGTAACAGATCGGATCTCCCATGGACATCAACACATACATATCTAGACAACCATATCTGACTCAATTCCAGAAGTTTCATTTCAACCATTTTAATTGCATTTGGCGGCAGATAATTGAGTGACGGATCACAGTCTTCCATTATGCTTAAAGTAATTCTTGCCTCAGACAGAAGATTCCCTTGCTGAGGTTAATTGTGCTGGTAAGAACACTCCATCTCTAGATAGAAACATCATGGTGTGGCGGGGTCATTGCTCGCGAGAACCAATATGTATAGGGTCTAGAATCTTTGATAGGTTTAAGAATCACATACAGATTACGGATTTCCTGCATTAGATGCGTGATGTAGATTTCTCAGGGTATCTATATTCCACTTTTAATCCAATTTTGAAAGGCTAGTCTGGCAACCCGTAGGTGATTGACAGCTGGGGGTTGAATTGTTTGCCCGGTATCACGGTATAACAACGAACGACACCATTGTCAAATTTTTACTAAAATAACAGGTCTTCCCTAGGGTGTGTACATCTGAATTATCATAACAGTTTGGCAATACAACCACGTTGCAATGGTTCGCCGTCCTGATGAATTAACTAGAATATTATAACCTGCAAAAATGCGCCTGTCAAATGAAGGCTTGATTATGGCAGGAACGGTGAGTGTGGCGAGAAAATGTATAGCTTTGATACAGGATGCACATATTTCAGATGGGCCAATCCACTTAAACAAAAAGGTTTTCTGTGGAAGCTTTCAGACAATTGATCAATTAATTGCACGGGTGGATGTATATAGGATTATGGATAGTGTGGAACCAGGTTCCGAAAGCCACAGAACTGATAAAAGTGAGATATCCATTGATCGGCAAAATACTGTTCTCGATGACCAACGAGGGTATGCTCTAGAAAAAAATTTAAAAATAAAGAATGTTTAGTTCTTGACCACATGACATTGCAATCGTGTACACCAGCAGATAAACACATACGGAACCACACCTATTAAGCAAACATTTAAACACATCCCAATACATCTGAAGGAAGAGGTACAAAAACAACCACAAGGCATGCTGAATAATAGTATAACATAGGAGAGTAGAAGTGCATGGTCCTTCATTCTTGCATTAGTTAGAAATAAGGATGGACCTTTGCGTCAGTGCATCGATGACAGGTCGCCTGAATTCTATAACTCACAAAGATTCATTTTCAATTCCATGTATCGAAGATTGTCTAGAAGCCTTGTTAGGGTTTGTAGTATTCTCAGTCATGGATTTTGCATCCAGATACTGCCAAGTAGAGGTGGACCATAAAACAGCATTCTTGATAGACTCGAATCTATAGAAATTTAACGCAATGGCATTTGGGGTGGTAACTGCCCCAGTTACTTTCCAAAGGATAATGCATATGGTATCGGCTGCCTTAGATCGGGACTAGTGCCTTGTAGTAGGGATAGTACGATTCTCTTCAGCAAACCATCCAGAGAACACGTGATACTACTCTGAGTAGTAAGTGAGATCTTAGGCCATAATGTTAGCGGAATTGGCATAACACCAGCTCGAGCTAACGTGCAATGACTTCAGAGTTTCACGGTTCCATCTTCTGCTAAGGGAAGTGGGATCATTTACCAGGTTGCCAGCGTATTACAGGACGTTCATACAAGACATCTCAGAACATTACGCTGTATTGCGTGAGTTAACAACTAAAGACAAGCAATGTGATTTCCAATGGACATATGTTAACATTCTTTTGACTTTTTACACGAGCCCTTAATCAACCCACCAATACTCAGCTTCCCTGCCCAAAGAACCTATTTGCCATTTATGCATATGTCTCAGGGGAGACAGTAGGTGTAGCACATTTGCAACCCAGGAAAAAATAGGAGAGCACGTTTTGCTATATGCTGGGAAAGTGTTAGACGCAAGTCAGAGGAAATGGTCAGCATATGACAGTGAGTTGTGGGCTATACAGTCTTTTAGCTCCTATGTGTATGGTCATCCATTTGTTGTAGTAACACATCATACGTCTCATGTTGGACTGAAGGACCTCAAGGATGGAAAAGATGTTACTGACAGACTCTGTCTCTATGATGTAGCTACCCATCATAAGAGTGGAGTAAAGCAAATCGGCTCGTCTCTCGAGACATTTGTTCGTTAAACTGTGGAAGACAAGCTAGTCAGAGTTTAAATGGCATTGTATCACAACTAAAGCCATTGCAAACAGAGTCAGATATGAACACATCTTATTCATCAGCCACTCAGAGCCGGAGGGAAGCTCAATTGAATGGCCCTGTCATAGGTCAAACGTTACGTTGGAAAGGAAATTCAACATTTAGACCCACTATGTCTATCATTGCATCAATATCGCGGACGTCTTATTGGGCTCAGCGGAATCAGTTGATGACAATGGATGGACTATTATATCGCAGTTTTGAAAATACTGCAGGAAACAAGGACAAATTACAGATACAAATACCTCATACTAAGATGCAATTTGTAATTCAGGAATTACAGGGCTCAACTACTGCTAGACATTTGAGATTAGACAAAACACTTGCCAAGGTTTGGCAAAGGTGTTACTGGTATGGGTTGTTCATGGAGATCTAGACATGGTATCAGATTTGCTTGCGGTGTTGCGCAGAGAAGCTCACCCCTCCCTACACCCACCCACCCCCCACCCCCCTCAAAAGACGCAACAAGGGCCAATGCAATCAATTGCATCAGGGTATCCAATGAAGATTATGAGTATAGACATAGTCGAGCCATAACCGCTGACAACTAATGGTAATCGATTTGTACTGGTTGTAACTGACTAATTGAGTAAATGGTCTGAAGCGTTTCCCCTTAAAACCAAAAAGTCTTTGTTGATCAGGTATTGTGTCACTTCGGCGTACCTGAGCACTGACCAAGGCTGTGATTTTAAATTGAAGATTATACGACAACATTGATCTTTGATGGGAATCATCAAAACAAAACCGACACCATATCATCTTATGTCAGATGAGTTAGAGAAGAGAATGATTCAGACCCTGACCAACATGCCGAGAGTGTATGTCAGTTACAATCAAACTGGCTGGGATGAACATATTCTGCTGGCATGCAAGGCTCCTCGATCAGGTAAACAAAAAACAACTGGATTTACACCATTAAGAATAATGGTAGGCCGAGGGATGTGCCTGCATATTGATGCTATGCTTGACGGACCTTCACATAGCATCAGTAACTGTGAACAGTATGTTAAAGATGTGTCCCCAATCATCGAAAATATATTTATCAGAAACAAGCTAAATTCTCAAACGGAACAGCGAAATCAGAATGACTGGTATAATAGAGGGATGGTTGAATCACCATATAAAGCTCATGATGAGGTTGTGGTGCACACACCAGCAGTAAAACCAAGGGAGATCCCCAATAGTCCGTGAGCCCAGTGATATTTAATTAGACATTTGCGTACAAAAGGTTTGATGGTAGAAATTTAATTATGGACCAGTGCTGGGCTAAAAATTGCCTTTCTTAAGTTTCAGAATTGGTGCTTAGGGCAGAGGGCACCACTAGAACATCCCGCCAAAATATGTTTTAATCAAAATCTGATGTATAAGCTTCATTTTTTAAGAATTGAATGCGGTCACGTAATTTGCAAAATTTTATGACTTAAGGATGAAAAAGCTGGTGCAGCATTAATTAAGAACGGTGCTAATTACTGTTAATTAGTACTTTTAATTACACTTTTGAGTACAAGTTTGAAATTAAGTTTACAATGTAGTCTAAGTTGCCAAGAAACAAAATGAATTGCTTAAGATCAAATTTTATGGTTCATACTAAGAACAGGCCGAAGGTCACCAGTCATGTGACCGCTTAATTAGCACTTTTAATTAGACTTTTGAGTACAAGCTTGAAATTAAGTTTACAGTGTAGCCTAAGTTGCTAAGAAACAGAATCCATTGCTTAAGAACACATTTTATGTGTCATGCTATTCTTAAGAACAGGTCAAAGGTCACCCACTGATCACATGGCTGCTTAATTAGCATTATACGAAGACTCTTGAGTACAAATTTGAAATTAAGATTGCAATGAAACCCAAGTTGCCAAGAGCCAAAATACATTGCTTAAGAACAAATTGTATCATGCATTATATACTTAAGAACATAGGTCACCAGTCACACGGCCCATTAATTAGCATTTTAAATTACAATTTTAAGATTAGATGGTAGCCATAGTTATTAAGAACGGTGTTAATTACTGTTAATTAGCACTTTTTATTAGACTTTTAAGTACAAGTTTGAAATTAAATTTACAATGCAGCCTACGTTGCCATGAAACAAAATCCATTGCTTACCAAATGTGTATGGTTCTTACTATGCTTAAGAACAGATCAAAGGTGCAGGCACGTAATCAATTAATTTGAAATTGAGAGTGTACGTCTGAAATTAAGTTTACGTCTGAAATTAAGTTTAAGAGGTAGCCAGTGCAACCAAAAACCGCAATCCATTGCTTAAGAATGAGTTTTATCATGCATTCTAAGCATAAGCGCATGTCATGGTCACTAGTAACATGGCAAATTAATTAACCTTTTTAATCAGAATCGTAATATTAGAGGGTAACCTGAGTTGCCAAGAACTACAACTCATTTCATAAGAACAAACAGCGCAAAGGTAAACATTACTGATACATTAATAGTTTTATTTATACCTTTGAGGTACAAAATGTATACTGATTCCCTAGGAGTGGTGTCAAATTACACGCATATCAAGATGACCATAAAAAGGTATCTCAGTGCTTCACGTGAAGATCGCTAATGTATGTTCAGTGGCATATGGCCTACATGGAATCACTATCTTCTGAATAACTATCGTTATTACCAGATAAACGTCCGATATCAAACTAAGGCCATATCAAAATGACAATAAAAGCTATCTGTGTACGTCACATGACGATTGCTATAGTACGTGCGGATTTTCAGTATCACGTGGTCTACTCGGAATTATTATAATTATTATGAAATAAACATCCGATATCAGATTACAGACATCAAATTATACACATATCCAGATGGCAATAAAAGTATCTCTGTACCTGACGCGGAGCTTGTTACAGCATGTCCATTGACATGTGGCCTACATGGAATCATTGTCTTCAGAATCAGTATTCTTATTTTTTGATAATAGTCCAGTATCAAATTACAGACATCAAGTTATGCGCATATTAAGATGACAATAAAATGTGTCTTTGTACTTCACGTGAAGATGGCTATGGTACGTCCATTGTAATAATAGACGTGAAGCCATGTACTAAATGGACTGATTTATCTGATATTGCTGATGAGTAAACTACAACTCCAGAATCTTTGTCCAGAGGAGAGTGTATTTTCAGCCTGCCACTTCTGTAGTAAAATGTTCATCATCTGTGGAGAAACCATTCTCACCAAAATCTTCACCATACTTCCAATACTGTGCGCAATCTGAGGACAGAAATTCAGGTCTTTATGCAGTTATGACACACTTTTCTCGGAATATATAGTTCAAAGCTGTTAGAAATCTTTCTCTGCTTAAAGTGACCTGCTAACTATAATATGTTCTTAGCCTTCAAAAGAACAACTTTTACACAACTGGTGATATTTAAATTCTTTCGAAATTAAGTCAACTCCAGAGATTTGACCAATGATTTGGTCATCCTTCAATACATGGGCAGTCTTTCTAATCTAATCATCTGCAGCCTTTGTTTCACATGTCCCCAGATTTTCAAAGATTCCTTGCATATGGCAACAGACTTTGTTACCGAACACGTATTTTTGTCCCTGACGTTTCACCTGACGCATGGGCGGGGTTGATGACCGCAATGTTACAAGAGGGCTCCCGATAATAGCTTGCACATTTGCTGGGGTTTCTTTAGCAGCAGCCGTTTTATAGCACTTCATATGCTGTCCAGCTAATTAATCTGGTTCATTTGGTAATGATTTCACAAACTTGAAATATGTTGAGATAATGATGTTTTTCTTGGCTGATCTACTGGATGTAGCATTGTGTTCAGCAGTCCATTGAAAGTCGTCTTTAAATGAGAAATGTACCTGAATCTGGTTTGTCACTGGTGATATGCAATATATAGGTATGATTACTGTATTCTGCGGCTGTAGTAGTAGAAACATCCTACAGCTGCAATCAGTCCTTATTCGCTTTTGACCACTGTGACGTGTCCTCAGCCAAAATATGTAACTTCCTCAGATTCGTTCTTGATCTGAGCGTACAGAGTCCTGTCTTTTTAGGTCACTTCGCAGCATGCGATTTGCAGTATGCAGCGAGGCAATGATCTACAGGCTGAGACCTACTGGAACACGTATTTTGGCCAGAAACCGAATTGGTCTTGATTTCAGACTCTGTTATGATATCCTTTGATGCTGCTATAATCAGTGAATGAATAGAAGCATAATTCTCATCTGAATCCATGTTAACAGATCATAATAGCTCTGATAAGAATTAGTTTCCGTTGTGTAACTTAAGCATGCATTTTTTTTAGTAAGAGAAAGATTCTTTCAATACTTAGAACAGTATTCCAAATGGCGATAGATCTAAGGCACAACATGTTTAGTCAGAAACCCTCATGAAACATGCTATAAATAGCCATGATGTTGCAATTTGACGTTGTGTCACAGATTGGAATCAATAGATCCATTTCTAGCTATGCCTCACACATTTCTAGCTAAGCGTTGCTAAATTTGTACATGCGTTTGAATGAATCCTAACACTTTAATTGAACACTGAATTACCAGAATCCCAATTTCAAAAAAAATATACATGCTAGCTGGTGGACATTATGAAACTGATTTGACTGAGAACTGTTGCTGCCTATGATACCAACAACTTCCAGA
This sequence comes from Chaetoderma sp. LZ-2023a, assembly GCA_034401795.1. Lineage (NCBI taxonomy): Eukaryota > Metazoa > Mollusca > Caudofoveata > Chaetodermatida > Chaetodermatidae > Chaetoderma > Chaetoderma sp. LZ-2023a. Next base: position 83,626,845 of record CM067364.1, read on the forward strand.
CAAATTACTTTCAGACTATTCAACAGCATGTTTATAAAATTGTAAATTTAAAGATATACAATTCTGACATTAGTTACTGTTGGGCCATTTCTTCGTTTGTGGTATCGTCCTAACATACGCCCACTCATATAGCTCCGCTTTATGTATGGCGGAGCTAGATAGCGACGATGGTGCAATAGGACGATGCGTGTGTGGCAGACCTAGGTCTGTTGATTATGACGTCAGCTACCAAGTCACAAAGTGTATTTATGATGCCAGATACTTGAGTCACAGATATTTCATGGTTGAAAGAATAAACGTAGAGTTTCTGAGTGAAGCTGCATTTCGATAAGTTTGAAATCCAACTGAAAAAGGCTAAAAACTATGGGCGAAACCGAAACTACATATGTGTAGGTGTTGGAGAACAAATGTCGCGAGTAACCAATCCTGGAAATTCTTTGAGTTTACATTTCCTCAGTGTACGTCGACTGCATTTCTGTAGCCAAAATCAGTTGAAATCTGACGTAAATGTGTGTCGATGCTGGTAGGAGAAAGGACACAGGATACCCTTATTTGATGGTGGGGTGGCACCCGCTTCAGCCTCCCCTCTAGAAATGGACCTTCACGTGGACACACATGCACATGCAGCATTCGATGCACTGCCCATATGAAGTATAAATTAACAATAACCGTTAATAGACCTGGTAGCTCTCTATGAGACTGTGTTATCATCATTTTAGCTCACATGTGTCTGTGAAATGGCTTATTTTTATAATCCCAAAATGTGTGATTTTGTTCAGATCGTAATTAAATGGGGTTTGTATCAGGATTAGAAGGTACACATTAATGATGCGAATAACAGTAAAAACAAATATTGTATGAATTCAGTATCGACATCGTCAGTGGCGGCGGCACGGGTGGTGGTGGTCTTGACGTGTGGAAGTGGGTGGGGGAGAACACGAGGCGAGAGAAATGTTCCGTCTAAGACTGCTTTGTACATCCCATACAAATGTGCATGAAGATAGTTCATATGGTTATTTTATTTAGTAATAAAGCAAAATAAGAATATTTCTTATCATTCAGATTACAGGAGATGGCTTCTCAGAGCCTCTAATTTTCATGTTTTCTGGGAGAGAAGCACCCGTATTTTGGGATGGCACCATCCCTCCCACACATTCCACTAACCTTGCCCCATGAGACAAACATGCCCTCCCCTCGCCCCACACCCCACTCCCAACAAACATTTTGTGGCGCCACCGCTGAAAATCCACACACTCCGGCCTCCCGATAAATGTGCAAATTACCCACGCAAGGTTTGCACTAGATGATTTCTGTAGTTTATTAGCAGATTTTAGAGTCAAAAAACTAAAATGAGATATCTTTTTGGATTAAGCATAACTCAAGATGTTCCTGGACGATTGCTAATAGTTGGTAAACCCTTTAACCCTCGAATGGTTTTAAAATTGTCAATATTCCCAGAGAAAATGTCCATTTGCAGACCAAGAGAAAATTATTTTTGAAATTTGACCACTGGAATGACTGGTACTGTTATCGAGCCAGTAATTCCAGTGGTAAGTTTTCAAAAATAGTCTTCTCTTGGTCTGCAAATGCAAATTTCTTCAGACCACTGCATAAGCCGTGTTTGGCTGATATGAGTGTTAAAAATAAGAATCTGTCAGTGAGTCTATATTTATACACAATAACGAGCTTGCACGCTGTTGATAGTCTCCGCTTCTATTTATGACAAATTACGCTATGGCGGCAATGAATGCAGGCTAAGTCTTATGTTAATTACGCTATTACGTGAACATGTAAAATGTGAATGGCTCACACCAGGTCTTATTTTACCATACCTGGTGACGTTTGACGCGTTCTTAAGCATAGCATGAACCATAAAATTCGTTCTTACGCAAGGTATGTTGCCTCTTGTCAACATAGGAGAAATTGTAAACTTAATTTAAAACTTGTGCTCAAAGGTCTAATTAAAATGCATATTATTCGGTCATATGACTGGAAGCCTTTGATCTATTCTAAAGCAGTGTATGAACCGTAACATTTCTTCTTAACCAAAGTATGTTGCTTCTTGGCAACTTAGGCTACATTGTACACCTAATTTCAAACTTGTACTCAAAAGTCTAATTAAAATTGCTAATTAAGCGGTCACGTGACTGATGCTCTTCAACCTGTTCTTAGCATAGCATGAACCATAACATGTGTTCTTAAGCAATGGATTTTGTTTCTTGGCAACTTAGGCTACATTGTAAACTTAATTACACACTTGTACTTAAAAGTCTATTTAAAATGCTAATTAACAGTAATTAACACCGTTCTTAATTAACACTGCACCAGCTTTTTCATTCTTAAGTTACAAAATCTTGCAAATTACGTGCCCATTCAATTCTGGGAGGAAAGCACTTAAGCACCAATTCGGAAACGTAAGAATGGCCATTTTTATCCCAACACTGGTCCATAACTAAATTTCTGCTATTAGAGCTTTTGTACTCAAATGTCTAATTAAATGGCACTGGGCTCCAGGACTACAAGCTTCAGTATCCTGCAATCGGCCCTACAATGGTATAAAGATAGTAAGTGAGTTGGTTTATAGTTCATGGTAGGGTAAAATCTATGAGGGTGATACATCTCAGTAATTTGAAACGAACACTAATGAAACAAACACAGAACAATTTTCGGATGCACTCAAATAACAGATAGAAAACAGCCCGAACTACAATCCGCTATTGGTAAACCAGCAGGTGAACTGGTGATGGATGGACCTGTGTGGCAATCTGTCCATGTATTTGATGGGGCTGGCCCTCTTTGTAATCACGGTGGGATAGACCCAGTGAAACGCAGGTACACGTAGTAGTACCTCTCCAGATATATTACAGCATGACGATACGAGTAGCAGGACAGTGACACTTTGTGCAGCAGCAGCTCTGGGATGGAGAATTGAAATGAAACCCAGCATGTTTTAGCTACTAGACTATTGCTTTCTGGTTACAGTACCTGTGAGATTCAATGCTAATATTATTGATTAATATAACGACTATCTGTATTTTCTCTGTTTATTGTGTTAGATTACGGATTTCGTATAGAGCACAAGTCGGGTTAGACATCTATGCGTTTCCAAGGCAAATCTGACTGCAAAGCCCTCCGCAATATTAAATGAGCTTTGTGTCATAGCAAGTCATGGCATCTTAAAAGGTGTGTTGCCACATTTTAATGGAAGCGTGGGTTTCATCGCTGGCATTCCTGATCTCAATCACAAACTTAATAGATTCCTTAAGAAACGTCGATATCTTTGATAGGAGGTAGGACCTAGGAGTCGGGATCATACACTGCTAGCTAATAATCATATTGGGAAGCTTTCCAAATGTAAACGAATAATTAATGGTTTGGGTCGGCGAGTGGCATATGTTAACTCACATTCATATCAATCAGAGTATGGAAGCAAACCTGATTGGAACAAGGAATGGCATTAGAATTTACATTCCCAGTGTATCCATCCATTATCTGACTTCATAACCAACCACGTGACGAGGTAAGGTACGCCATGAACGCATAATTGAAGAGTTGTTATACGAATTGTATGGCTTTACTATTTAATAAACATTATGTTTTATGTTTCGAAATTAACTTGTCTGGACGCTGTTGCTGTCATAGGTCAAAGTAGTTTCAACATATCCAACAGCTTACCTCTATAGCCTTCTGGAAATTGATAGTCAGGGCGTTTGGAGACCAATCGATACCAAACCGGGTGATGCGTGGGCGAAGTATAACTAAGGATGGGTGGGGCATAGGTAAAACTGGAAAAGTTCATTGAAGCATGAACATGAATACCAAGACTACTAAGTGGCTTTTGAAATAATAAATATGGCGATGCTGACTATGAGCAATAGTGATGGGATTTATACACCATTACGCCTCTCAACAATTAATCATTGCATGGGAACTTACTTCGGAATGGAGAAGTTGAAACACAGATATAGTAGTTTACATGATGTAGTTCACATTGGGGAGAGTCGGTCCTTGATCGATAAGGACATCTCTATAGCTCAACGGAAACCTAGGAAAAATGCAATAGATGGGGTAAATGAGTGGGTTGGTAGTGGCTATAGATAATGGGGCATCATTTGGGATACAGCACATATATGATGGCTGAGAGGGGGTTGTGCGTAACTGTAATTAATGATAGCAATGCTTCTTCTTTAGAAGCAGATGGTGAAAAAATCGGGCGCCGGAATATTGTGGGATTTTTGTAATGTTTGTAAAAATAATTATATAAATATAAATAGTTGTACAACATTGATTACAGTTGTGAAACGGTGTAGATGGCATGGCAAATGCCATTGAGACTACCTGCTTGTATGTTGAACAATGTAAGTTTGTGAAAACAATGAATGGTGTACATATATAAATCATGCCACCATATATCAGGTTTAAATAATAACCCACATAAACGACTCAAACATCAGATCTAAACACTAACCCGCAGTTTACATGTACCCACCCCATTCAAGCCAATTATGTGGAAGGGACGAATGTGATATTGAGTTTTCAGAGCATTAACATTTCACTTTTAACTGAATTGTAAAAGACCAGATGTTATTGACAGCTAGGGGTTTCCATGTTTGCATGGGTCGTGTGGCACCAGTCCGTGCTGCCACTCTGATCGCACGTTAACCTAGGTGCATGTACACCAATAATATGAAATAGGTATTGTTGTGTTTAGGCCTTGATTATCGAAGACCACAGATGTTTTCCAGCAGAAAAATAGGAGAAAATAATATTCCGTTTGGACAAGATGAGAGTAGTAGTCAAGAGTTGTGAGCAATCACGCACTGCTATTTGAAACAATGGATAATTCATAAATAATGATAGATGTTTCACTGATCCTCGGAGGACGGAACATCTACACGTAATTACACATATGAGGAGCAAGTGGTGCTGATCGAACCGAATTTCTTAGCATGGTATTAGCCCACATTCAACCTATGAACTAGACATTTTACCTCATACATTTCCTAGGAGAGATTTATTAGGAGGCCATCTTTCACGATTCCGTCGGATGTTGTTGTTTCCAAGACACCTTCTGGCTAACCAAATTGCTCACAACGTGTTAGCCTCAATGGCCAACTATTTCCTCTAGCGGTACATCGTCTATCCCCATCTGTGACAGTAATATTACTTTCGAATTATGGTGAAAGCTCTAAGTGCTAACATGTTTCCGGTAGTGTGAGTATGTTTGGAAATAACTGCACATGCGTACGTATATCCCAAGTCTCAACCCACCCACCGATAACTGTTTTTTCTGTTACGGCTTCACAACGTTGCTCATAACAACAGGTTCCAGCTACAGTATACTAAACAAATATTTACCAACTTTGGAGGTGTCTTAGAATTTGACGCACTGCAATTTGAAGCAATATTCCCAGGTTTAAATTGATGACGAACTGAGTGTTGTGGGACGAATTGTATGTCTTTACTATTTAATAAACATTATTTTGAAACTGTTACAAAATCACCGAGTCAAATTAGCTTCAAAATATTCAACAGTTTACCTGTATAATTTTCTGGAAATTGATAGTCATGAAGTTTATGGATAGATCGATCCCAACACGCGTGAAGTGTGGATGTAGCTTAGCTAAAGATGGGCGTGGCATAGACAAAAAACAGGATTCATCCATTCATGCGCAAGCGATTGCTTGTTATAAGCTGAATGTAGACTGATGATCAAATTTCTTATCTACTCCATTAGATAGCAGCTCCATAGCTTATCGCGTTATCTTCTTAGGACATAGCATATGCAAGATATCATCTCGTACGGATTTAGCAGCAAAGCAGTAGATAACTGGATTTAGTGCGCTATTACTAAATTCCACATATAGTAGAAGAAGAAACAGTTGGTCGCCATATGGACTGTAGTTTGTTATGGTTCGTGACTGAATCAACGTACACGTGTGGTATGGAAACCAGGCGACGAAAAACAAAACAATAACTATGGTAACGGCAACAGCATCATCGTTCTTCCGCACTTGGTGAGTCGCGAGAGATGAGTCGGCACGTGATACTACAACATATTTCACGACATGCATTATCAAGATGGAACAACTTGGAATTATTGTTTTGAAGACCTGAAGTAATATGTACTGGAACTGAAAGTTGCCAAGAGTGCATATGCAATTGCGGAACTGAAGGCGATGACAAGAATAGCGACGCATCCCTTAAAGACGAACATACTGCTTAGTCTGGCACGGGATTTAAGGGATTTTGCTAATTGATAAAATCGGAGTGCAACGAAAAACACAAGCATATATTCAGTACCCGTCGCATCAAAGGACACTGTGAGACTCAGTAATACACACAGTACTTTTGCAATCTCTGGAAGAGAAACGGCAGGGTAAAGGGCTGCCGCGAAACCAACCCAAGCTAGGCAGGTCAAGAAATCGGTAACCGATACAAAGGTAAACAGCAGGAAAGTGATTGATCTGTATTTGCGAGATTTCAGGAGGTATGTTATAAGCAATAAATTAAAAATAGCACCCACTTAGCCGAAAATAATCGATACTTCTTTTAGGAGAATGATCGGTATGTTTTCGTACCTATTAACTATTCTATAGATGTTGGTATCTGATGTATTCCATATGCGTATGCTTGACACATAGCTTGGGCTCTCGTTTAGCGAAGACGAAATCGTTGCATTGGGTTGGTTGTGAACGCGGCTCAGGGATGTCATTTTTTATCGCGCAGCACAGAGTTAATCACTAAAGCAAATGTGTAAAGGTTGCTTCGTGGATAACCTCCTTCACACACCAAACTGAAAATAGGAAAACGAAAGTGCGCGTGCCTTCAGTTTGAGGAATGTTTTCAGAAACTGCAACCCAATTGACCTTTCCAGTTTATCTATTCATCACATTCCGTCATAATCAACTAGCTGACGTGTCGGATGACGTCATAATCAATTACAGCATGAATGACTCGGTTTAGTCCGTCTTAAACGCTTACTAGCCCGACACGTTGTACGAATTATATGCCTTTACTAATTAATAAACATTCTGTCGACTATTTTGAAACTAATTTGACTGAGCATTGTTGCTGCCATTGGCAGCAACATCACCCAGTCAAATTAGTTTCAAACTATTCAACAGCTTACCTGTATAGCTTTCTGGAAATTGATAGTCAGAGCTATCGGGGTTCGACGATCCCACAAGTGGTGAAGCGTGGAAGGAGCTTAACTAGGGATGGGCGTGGCATAGCTAAAACAGGAAATGTCCATCTAAAGTAACGTTTTCCAGAAGCGGCCCCGTGTGCTTGATGATCCCAGCGTGATGCATCGGTAAGATCGTTAACGCGCTCGGTAAGCGTCCGCCTAGTTTACCTGAGCCACAATTGCTCATCTTATATTAATTGGATATACAACCAAAGGACCTTTCCATTTTTAGCTTTGTCCCGCCCATCTCTAGCTAAGCTCCACACACACATCGCTCGTGTTGGGATCGATCGATCTCTGAACTCCGTGACTATCAATTTTCCGAAAACTATACAGGTAAGCTATTGAATATTCTGGAACCAATTTGAATGTGCGCTATTGCTGCCTATGGCAGCAACAACGTCCAGTCAAATTACTTTCAAAATATTCAACAGCATGTTTGTTAAAAAATAGAGACACAATTTGTGCCAACGCGTCGGACTATTAGTCCATTTGACGTTTATATGTACTCAATACTCAACCTACAAATGCTCTATCCTATGAAGTGTTTTGTTGATTTGCACTCATATGGGGTCCTAGAATAAATTCAGCTTTATTGCCGAACCGACAACTTTGGGCAAGTCTGGTAATTTGCATTAATCCAAGATGGCCGCCGGTCGCCATCTTGAAAAATGAACTTTTGATCTACTTGTCCTAGAATGATGTACAATACCTCTTTTAAGGTTTTTGATGGTGTGTAGAAGACATTTCTGATGCTATTTTGTAAGTTCAGGGTCAATGCCATGCGCTAAAGGGCAGGTGAAGGTCAAAATACCTGTGTCACAGAGGTCAAATATTCACAATTGTCATAGAGACTTCAAATTAGGCTCAAATGAAGGGATATTTTATGCTAAATAATATTCTAACACAATCTGGCATGAATACTCCTGCTATTTGCCTGGCTTGTTTTCCCTCGTATTTGAGGAAAATCCACTGGAATGACGTCAATGTTATTAAGGCGAATTTATGCAAATTTCTTCCTATACCATATTAATTCTAATATTTCTTGTGCATGAGTTCTAGATGGCTGATGCATCTGTTGATGATGGGAAGTGCCTCCTCCCAACCCGCAGTAGGTAAGCATTCAAACTACGTAGAATCAAGAACGTTATTGAACGTGCAATCGATGGGCATGGCGTTGAGTGCCGTACTAGAATGAAGGCTATTTTAGATTCTTAAGGGGAGCTCATAAACACTGTTATTGTTCTTTCACATCGAAGGAGCATGTGAAAACCCTTGTGACTAAGAAGAGGAAGGCTGGTTCAATGCTTCAAGGCAGCGATAAACCACCGGTTGCCAGAATCAGAGGGTCACACGTAAAAGAGTTTGATATTTAACAAAATGTCTGTGTGAACCTGTTGATCCTAAGCATCCTGATAGGTGGGGCAGAGTAGTCCAGTGTGAAAGAAAGGGCATCGCGCGTGCTCCACCTTTCAAGGGTGTCATAATGGACTATTGTGATGATCCTACTGATGTATTGGGTAGGGATGTTGCTATGCATTGTAATAGTCTGAATGATTTCACTGCAGCTGAAGAATAATATCATATTCGCTGTTATGATGAATTCAGGACCATTCCTGTTTATGCTGACCAGACCTCGATGATTGTTGACTGTCATATGATGAGGTGCTGCAGTTCATAAACTCAGCGGCGAAGTATGTCAGTGCCAATGCTGCCACGCTTCACCAGATGATCGTGGTACGTCAAACAGTCGGACTTGTATTTGGCTGGTTAACAACTTCGACTTGCTGATATCGACTTCGAATGATCGGCGTCAGACGTACGCTAGGCAACATAATTTCAGAAGCACCCAGCTGTGAGTATTGAGACTGGCAGCACTCAGACTGGTATCAGTACTCTCGCAATCCCTCTCCTCGCGTCCAAGCAGGCCAACTCTGTAGGCAGTAACAGGGCCGTTACAATTATGCACTATACTGGACCTAAAAGAAGATTACATACACCGAGGCGTCTACTCGACAGGCCAATCTTGTGGCTGTCCATGAGAAAGACCCACAATAGCTCAACAGTCTGAGTCAAGGGCAAGATACTATGGATTGGAATGGCTTCAAGAATCAGATAATCAGGAGCCAGGGCGTACTAAAACCTGCGAGCACCTATATGTTCGGCCCACTGATTGGCGACTCACCTCTCACCCTCTCATCCGAACACCATCCTCACAAGATTCACATACATGCACGAGCCACTTCTTGACATGGGGATGACATATGCCCATCTTTCCATTGACATGGAGCTGTTTGCAGTAACCAAAACAGCTGTGCTGGTACCAGCCCATACAGTTCCAGAACGTAATCGCCCGTCAACTTCCTTCCCCCAACACTCCTAGTCTACCAGTTTGCGTGTACAGATATATATATATATATATATATATATATATAGGAGGGAGAGGGGGGAGGCATATCTATTTGAAGGAGCTGACCATGGGGCGCAAGATGAAGTACTTCTTCCTCGCTGGTCATGTGCAGTACGCCTGCTATCTGCCTAGTACCTGCTGGAGATGTGTGTAACTTGTGTCTGACGGCTTGCTCTGTTGGAACCATGACAAATACTGGAACGCTGCCTCAACTGACCAGTTTGGTGAGCATACTGCCACTAAGATCGGCAAGGGAACTCTGTCTGCTGAGCTTGTTTTCCACTGGATTGATGCCTTCGCCATCACCGTGCACGTGTCAGACCGTGCGGACTGTATCTACTCCACTAATCTAACAAGATAGTCTGCAGAGAAGCAGCGCATTGATGAGTTGAGGCACCGGCGAGTGTTGAATGCAGATGATCAGAGTCTTATTGATGCAGAGGTCGATAAGTACCCTCACCCTCTAGAAGATAACTGTCTCCATCTTTACAATCCCGTCACTGGTCACATTGCCCCTTCGTATGTGGGAGAAAAGATGGAAAGTACGTACATTGCCAGCGAGACTGACGGGTTCTACGACCCTATTAACAGCCTCGCCAAGACGATGTATATTCTCAAAAAGCACGTCAAAGTTAACAAGGTCAGGCCAGTCATCAACCTTTAGAACATTTCTCTCTGGCTCTTGGTGATTGGTCAGTGGTGGCAGATGGAGGTTGGGAATCTGTTTGCCTACGATATGTGTGCAGTGCATGCCTCAATAATTGACATGGGCATGGCTGTCTCCGCAAAGCTAACAAGTGGGGCTATTTAAACGCATTGCTATAGTCTAGATCTCGCCAACAACTGGCGGCATTGTCTTCCTGGCTGTTTCACAGCTCTTCTACCATATTGTGTGGCCACACGGCGGGTGTCCCTCAGATCTGATTGCGTCCATCCATGATGTCTATGCTAAGGCTCATGAGAGAATGCGCGTGCACCTTCGATCTAGGAGAGAACGTGGCAATGGATATTCGGGATGATGGTGTTTTTGGTCATGATGAGGCAGATATTACAATGATCTCCTATGTTCTCGAGGCTGTCAACTGTGACAAGGGTGTGATCCGTGTACTTAGCGATGACAAATATGTCATTACTGGTCTATTGGGTGTATCGGGATGAGCTTGGGTGCAAGGTGCAGATGGAGCGCAGGGATGGGACAGTGTTGGATATCACCGCTTCCTGTGCTGATGTAGGACCAAAGTATCTGGAGTTGCTTGGCATGCACGCCTTCTTCAATGCTTTGTATGGTCAGCCACCGGGGATGCCCATGGAGTCTTCCAGATTCACACACTTCACCAAGAAGAAGAAAACTCCCAAGGTCATGGATCTGCCTCCAGCACACGCCAAACTGTTACTGCATGTGCTACGGGCTCATCTACAGGTTATGCTGTGGGAAGTGGCATCCAACCAAGACCCACCAGCTGAATCAGCCAACATCTCGCAATTTGGGTTATAGATGCAGGATAATCCTCCCACTTCTGTTATTGCTAAGAGTGACCCAGCTCCACCAGAGCTGAGTGATTTGATTCAGTGACAGTGTAACGCACAATGTAAGAAATGCAGCACTGAGTGCATGGCTGTCACAAAGCACATCTTTCGTGCTTGTCGCACTGTAACGGCTCTGGCGAAGAGGACTGCTGCAATCCGTACAATAAGATAGAAAAGGCTCGGGCCAAAGACGAGGAGGGTGTCAAGATAGATGATGTGATGGAGGCGGGTGTAAAGGATGAGGGTGTAGCAGGAAGAGCGTGAAGGCCATGAGGATATTGAGGATAGTTTAGCTGATCTTGATTATCTGGATGATGAATGGAAGTAGGTAAAAGATGAAGCTTATTAGGCAATATCTGAAGTTCCTTCCCCTTATAGCATAAGATTGTGTAAATCGCCCGTCTATCTAGAGCTATGAATATTACTCCTTATAAGATCCTTACACTGACTAAAAACTTTCGAGTTTTCATCGCAAAGAATTAGTAATACGTATACATAGGCAAAGCATTATGTGTTGGTTTCAGAGTTATCTAAGACAATGTTCCTAATGATCTTTGCTCTATACACTACATGATTAAGTGTTTCAAATATGGCTTTAAAGCAGTGTATGGTTCTCTATTTCTGCGTCTGAATAAACGTAACTATCATTTAGTTGAAGTTTCTATTCGTTGTCAGCTGTGCAGCCAAATTTGACATTGACTTGCCTCTTAGCACCGATCTTGACCTTGAATTGAAAAAATAACATCGGGAATGTCTTCTACACACCTCAAACACCCATAAAAGACGTTTTATACATCATTCTAGGTCAAGTAGCTCAAACGGGTTTTTTCACGATGTCGACCAGCTCACATCTTGGATCTATGCAAATTACCAGAGTTGCCCAAAATTGCCGTCTCGGCAAAAAAGCTGAATTTGTTCTAGGACACCATGGTAGTACGAATCCATAAAAAGAAATCAGACGATAGAACATTTCTAAGGTCGGCAAATGACTAATGGACCTAATTAAGAGTTAAAGACGGGACATATAGAATCATTTATGACGTAATGATTATGACGTCATCCTACAAGCCGCTTACCTGATTATGGCGATTATGGCGTCAGATGATAGCTGGATTCTCTGGAAAGGTGAACTCCGTTTACAGTGGCCACTACACAGGCAATCGATTAGTGGTCACTAAAGATGAGCGGTGGATTTATATAACACGTCGACGAGGATAAAATAATAGGCTTTGACGCCAATTGATGGGTGTCTATAACAGACTGGTTGTTCCTTGTCTTAACCCCTCTCGCGTGCCAATGGCGTCTCAAAGCTCTCAAGTGCTACTTTTATCAAATAACCATATAAGTTGTCAAGATTTTTCAAGAAAACTAAAACAATTTTACCAATTTGGCCAAGAGAATTATGTTTTTGTAAATTTACCTCTGGAATTTAGGAAAATAGTTTTTTAAGAGATGGCTGTGGCCCCCAGCTTGACGACTAAAGGGGTAATGGTCAAGAACATCTAAATTGTTGCTTCGTCAGAGTCCATTTGCAGGCCAAGAGAAGACTGTTTTTAAATTTACCTTTGGTATAACTGGCGCGGTAACTGAGCCAGTAATTCTAGTAGTACATTTTCAAAAAATAAAATTCTCTTGCCATCCAAAATGGACTTTCTTCAGGATGACTGCAGATGCTGTTTTGGCCAATTTGACGATTAGTGAGTTAGGTTGACACAATATGGGTTAGGAAACCGCTGTTATATAACATCAACGACAAATGCTCGCGCTGAGGGACATGTTTGATCGCATTAACAGCTAAATGCTGGATTTATTGGAACTAATGTGAGTGGGTCTGTTGCTGCACCTAGCATCAGAATACAGTCTCCAATTAAAGCAACCATTTAATCCTTACAAAACAGAAGCGGTAGGGGTTTATATGACGTAAGGAATAGTATATTGACACATTTGAAACTAATTTGAAAACGAGCTGCTATTGCTTATGCTAGCACCTGCCACGAGTCAAATTAGTTTTAAATCAACCAACATTGTTCATGCATAGGGTACCTTTGACATCGAGATAATAGGACTTTAAGGGTCAAATAGCTAAAACATTTCAAAATAATGACCTGAATGGATGGCGTAGAATTGGTAGTCTAGAATACGTATACTCCAATGTTTATTACAAAATAACTAACACATTGCTGCGCAAGAAATACCTCTGTGTTATTCAACCTCGTGTTGCCCGTGGATGTTAGCAATACGCTACTCATTACATGGGCTTTGTACTCGATTATTAATCGTCCGTAAAGTGGCGACTTTGATCTCAGATCACATCCTCACGTGAGGCAAATATATGATCGCTGCCACTTAGTTTCAAATATTATTGATATGGGAGAATCCTCTCCCCAGACAGAGCTACCATAGGTCAGTACATCATTGATAAAATACATCCAGCAATATATGCCTTTATAATTAGCAATCGCTTATCTGCCCATTATAATGAGATTAGGTGTTCGTTCAGTTTGAGAGGCAGAGCTATGCGTTCACTTTGTATACACACAACATAAAAACATAGCAGCTCCATTCCACCGGACAATACTTTCAATGGACACTAACTCTGGGTCTGCTGAATATTTTGAAAACAATTCCACCGGAAGTTGCTGGAGGTGGTTTAGCCACCAGCAACTTTCAGGCAAATTATTTTAAACATATTCAGTGTATCCATAATTAAACCACATGGAAAACGTAGTTAGCAGAAATTCAGCAGGCATACACACAATGGCTGGATCAATGCAATCCTTGCATTTATTGTTATGATAGATTGTAATTTAGTTTTCCTATATCTTATCTATGTCTTGGTTAGGATGCGAAGCCTCGCAGCACATGGGCGTTATCAGTGGTCACGCTTGAGGAATGAACCTCGGCGTCATGGGAGGACCTAAAAGATGACGGCGATAGATCACACACGTTTTACAGAGTTAAGGATACACATCGATGACAACATGAGGCGGACCATCATTATAATAATAATTTTGTCTTCATAGTAAGACAACAGACCTTTCCTGTTTTAGCTATGCCCCGTCATCTCTATCTAAGCCCAACCAAACACCTCGTCCGTGTTGGGATTGATCGATCTTTGAACTCCCTTACCATTCATTTCCAGAAAACTATACATGTAAGCTGTTGAATATTCTGAAACTAATTTGACTGGTTGCTGCTGCTGCTCATCTACATGTTTATTAAATAGCAAAGAGATACAATTCGTACAACGTGTCGGACTATTACGTGTTAAAAACCTACGATTGAGAATCACTCATGACGTCGTGATTATTACGTCAGCATACACGTCGCTTAGTTAATTATGACGTCATATGGCGTCAGATGATCGACGGATACACTTGGAAAGGTCCATTATAATGGAAAGACTTTTTTTTAATTAATTCGTCTGGAACCTGTTAATAGGCGGAAACAGTGCCAAGTCAAATAAGGTGCAAGACGTTCAATAAAATATTGCCTATTAGTCTATGAACTTAAATCCGAAATGGCTCAAAATAACGATGACGTTGAACCCTAAGTGGGCGGAGTTAACTAAACATAGAGTGGTATAACTAGAAATGGACACATTTATTGATTTAATATCATTTCTAAAAACACGCGAGAAACCAAGACGTGTGTACGGAGAATAAACATAAAAAACATAAAATGTATACGAGCATTCCATGGCCACAATGCTTTGACTATACGGGCTCCTTAGCAATGTGTGTAAATGGAGCGTCTTGTCTTTGTAAATGGAAGCTTGTGAATCGTGGTGATCATGTACCATTGCCATAAATGTATATGTGATAGTAACCGCATCTACGTCTCACATCCTAGCTTGGAGAGAAACGCGTGTGGCTGTACGTGCGTGAGTGGATACAGTGCATGTATGCGTATGCTTCCAGTCATATGCATGTGTTTGTGCCAGTCCGTCGGTCTGTTCACCATCTTTGAATCATTCTTGTGTTAAACTCGATATCTAAAATTATTTGACTCAATATTAATGGAGTTTTCCTAGTTTTTTAATAATACAATCGTTTACGAAAGTAAAGAGACTTTGTGACTGCGCGATGAAGGCTGCTGGCGACCACAAGTTGTGCCACCACCGTCGTTTTGCTCCAAACGTAGGTCTCTGTTACAGATATGTACTTTGTTAGATCTCTAATGAGCGGACATTCCATGCAGACATCGCTGGTTTACGTTATCACATGGTTAAGGTAGAATATGAATTTGTAATATTTTGCAAGATCTTCTACAAGCAAAAGTAGTTAAAGTACTTGGGTTCATCGATATTTTAATTCGTGTACATGTTGTAGTAGACACTGTACTGATATCTGTGTATGTAGATGTTGTGCACACACCACCAGCGTTTTCGCTTTCTTTGTTTCGTTTGATTTTGAATTAATTATCACGATTTCATCGTTCTGAAGCACAGACTGGTGGAGCCTGGACAACGTTTGCAGGCGTTTCGCCCCTTTGCTGTCGCCAGGGACATCAACTAATAAAACGGTCGTTGTGACGCTTATATGGAATCACATACGGTTTACCTGTTACTGAAACGCACGCTCTTCTCGTCTCCCCCGCCCGCGCCCTCACAAATGGAATCCTAGCCTTAGACCTCTTTCTTTACAGATTGGGTGCCTTTACTGAAATGTCCCGGATGATCATTTCACTGCCCCCCCCTCCCTCCCTCACCCACCCCTACCCCACGCCCTACACCAACCTCCCACATTACATTCCCACCCCAAACCGACACCCTCCCACATCCGAACTCGCACATGTTACACCACTGAAACAAATAAAGGACATTCAGCTAATAGGGCAACATTCTCGTCTGGCCGAGTAAATACTACTATCCAGACAGGAACGACCACTCGTGACGAATTCCGATTACACTATAGACACGTGGCGAGTGATCTCGCCTGAATACTGGTCTCTACAGTAGCTACAGTACCATATTAACCCTTTAATACAGAGCACGATGACTGAGCCAGTCATTCCAGTGGTAAATAGTCTTCTCCTGCTCTGCAAATAAACACTTTCTATGAGAAAACTTGAATTTTCAGGACAAAATCTGGCCATTAAATGGCTAAGCAACCCGTCTAGCACGGCTAGTATGGACTGTCGTAATCATCTAAATACGAATGGATACGGC
Source organism: Chaetoderma sp. LZ-2023a (assembly GCA_034401795.1). NCBI lineage: Eukaryota > Metazoa > Mollusca > Caudofoveata > Chaetodermatida > Chaetodermatidae > Chaetoderma > Chaetoderma sp. LZ-2023a. The sequence continues at coordinate 83,643,141 of CM067364.1, forward strand.
TAGTATGAACTGCCGTAATCATCTCAACACAAAAAGATACTGCTAGTATGGACTGTCGTAGTAAAAATCATCTGAACCGGAAGAGATGTGGCTAGTATGGGTTGTCGTAGTAAGAATCATCTAAACACAAATAGATAAGGCTAGTATGGGCTGTCATCGGATGAATCATCTAAACATGAATAGATATGGCTAATATGGACTGTCGTAGTAAGAATAATCTAAACACGAATATATACGGCTAGTATGGACTGTCGTAGAAAGAATGTAGAGCAGATCAGCGGGACAGCTTGGCTGGGTATGGGACAGCTGTTCCGGGTACGTTCCCAGCACACCCCACCTTGGTAGGATGGTACGCGTATATATCAAGTCATATACGTCTGTAAGATCGCGCAGCGCGCATACGCGCGCGTCAGAGCTTCCCTGACAACACACGTCAGCGTTGGGAGAGAGTGCATACTAAAAATATACCGAGTTGGTGCATATAATTTTTTTTAATTATGCCATCCTTGCCATTCTTGGTACCTATCCGGATCGGAATGAAACGAGGAATCCAAAAATGTTGACGGTTTTAAAATCGGATCGAACCGAGTTATCCTTATTTTTCTCCCAAAAGTATGCTCAAAATATTGAAAACATCGTAAAACCCGTGTATGAACTGAGTGAATAGGGAGGATGTTTATCACATGATAATGTCGCACGCTGATTGGCTACAGATCGCACGCTGATTGGCTGGGCGTTCTCGTTATGTCATCATGAGGAGTATAAAAGGATTGAAGAAGTGAGAATCGAGACCAACTTCAGTCGAGAGAGAAGGTGGAGGGTTGAGTGGCCAGAGAGTTACGAGACGCTGGAATCTGATTGCTGTCTGCTGGTTTAATCGTAACTGCAGCAGTTCCGCTCGGCTTTGATATCTTGGATCTTTGGCCCGCAACCTCCACATCCACATTCTATCTTTTGAATGCTCTCGGGAAGATAACACCCAAGGGTAAATACGCTAAACGAAAAGAAGAGGCTCTCATTTCCAACAACATCAAAGGAGCCTTCCCGTGGATGGGCCTTGCGGCCCCGATGTAAAAAACCTCGCAGTATGTAGAACGAGTGATGATTCATGGTGGACGACTCGGCAGATCTGCTTGACCATGCTTGAAAGTGGTAATCAAACTTCACACAATGTATCGTGTGTAACATTTAACTTTTAGACCACAGTCTAGTGGAACTTTGCCTGGTGTTATGCACAAGCTATGCGCTGCTTCATGCATTGTGAACACGAAAGTTGCACATGCATCATTATTTAAGATTCAACTGTAGCCCTTCATTACTACAGGGCAACTTTCAACTTCCGCTACAGTACGGAACATGTGTGACACACTGTTTAAATCAAAGTCATGTAAGTTAATATGACTATCTAGTAGACATCTGCAACCGCAATCGTTCTTCTTCATCGTCTTTTAGAGTGAGCTGCATCGACAGATCGCCTTCAGATATGTGCCATCTCATGTACCTCATCTGCGACGCATCATCTACTTTTTCGGTACCGATGACTAATAGGTACTCATCCAACTATATGTTTATATTATTGTATTTTAATACTTCTTTGTAGGTACTGATGACAAACAGCTACAGACCGTCGTCTGAGACCGCATTTTATAGTTTACATTATTACTGTATATATTATCCTTATTTTCGTCCTTATGACTAACTAGCACCGCAAGGTCGTATGACCTTATTTATTGTTAATACTGTGATAGTTAGGTATATATATATAGCAGCTATCCTGGTTATTTGGTTTGTTTATTTTATATACAATACTAGGATCGCAGTACGCTAGAGTACGCCATACAGCAACAATAAATCTGCATCACCTTTTCCCCAGTATCACCTTTTCACTGAGTCCCCTGATACGGTTCTCCCTAAGCGAACCTGACATGAGATCGACTAAACCTGGCTATTCTAGCTCGATAGGATAGGTTCAAAAGTAGTTATGGTCGATCGCTCTGTAGGAGTCATTTGTATAAGCCTCCTTTCCGGATGTAACGGATATGTAACACCGCACATCGTTTAGGTTGTGTTCATTGGCCATATACCGCGATTCCGCAAACATCCCCTCCGCATTCTCAGATACCAGTTAGCATAGAGATCCATGCCAAAGTAGGAAGCGCTGCTTTATATTCTTTTAACCAGCCAGCAATGCATCTCTGGGCATTCTTAAATATAACCCTAACGACAGGTTAAATGTTAGTCCCCGGGTTTGGATTCTACATGATTCGTCCCCGACACACCAGGTGACGGACAAGACACGGATCTCCCTCTAATTCTTCACAATGACTGGGTGTGGTCATGGAAACAACAACGCCCTCACGGAATGGTCACTATAGTTGGATATCCGTCTCCTCCTCCCCACCATAAAGTATATATGCGCTTTTCAAATGCCTTTGTAAATATGTCTTGCGCTAGTGATGTTGTATATGGTTGTGGTGTAGTAAGTAACAGGATCGTTATATGATTCTGAAGCTCACACCGTGACATGTCCGCCGCTGTCTATCTGAGGGGGATACTTCATATGGTGACCATATAGAAACAGTGCATTTCCATCAGTCAGGCTTATCTATTTAAAAGATAGGTAGGAATCCCTGCCACTTGCGGCCTAAGAATGGAACATGGACCTAACAACTAAAGGTGAGTCTAGGACTTAGCAGGACCGCATACATAAAGTGGCAACTACCAATACAGTATCTTTAACCTACATAAGATTACGGTGTTCAATTCTCCGGAAATCATCCACCTCATCTTCACGTAATACAGCGTGCGTCACAATACCATACAGTTGCACAGTTTGCCAACGCTCATCCTCTGCTTCGGCGTTGAAGGAACTTTCCTGTGACTGAGGCCCATGCGAGGCACTTTCCTGTGACTGAGGCCCACGTGAGGCACTTTTCTGTGACTGAGGCCTGCACGAGGCATTTTCCTGTGATGGGGGCCCGCACGAGGCACTTTCCTCTCACAGCAATGATATTTTGCTAGGGGTATAATGGTTTATATTAAACTTTATAAGTGACCACGTTAGGACTCTCCCTTGCAGGGATACCGCACGGATTTAGAGATCAGCGAGGTACCACGAGCCCATGATAAACAATACGCCAACTTAGTTCTATGTATATAATTTCATTAATTATGTCTAGACTCCTAAATTGAGTAACGGACCCCCATACCGCTGACACGAACAGTCGAACAGTCGGGATGAGATGATGTTGTGGTTCAATATCGGCAGCAATGCTCGCACGGCCCCACTGGAACATTATCGTTCCACCGGCTACAGAAGTCAATCTGTGTATATTCCGGAGACACACGAAACAAGATCCGTAACCACGAGAACCAATGCTAACCAGCTAAACCGTGCATCATGTACCTGTGCTGCAGAACAGAGCATGCGGACGGAGCTGTGCATACCCCCGAAGGCTACAAGAATCATCTAAATACAAATAGATATGGCTTGTATGGACTGTCGTAGTAAGAATCATCTAAACACAAGTAGATATGACTAGTATGGACTGTCATCGGATGAATCATCTAAACATTAATATATGTGGCTAGTATGAACTGTCATCGGATGAATCATCTAAACGGAAAGAGATGTGGCTAGCATGGACTGTAGTGGGAAGAATCATCTACACCGGAAGAGATACGGTTAGTACGGACTGTCATGGGAAGAATCATCTAAACACGAATAGATATGGCTAGCATGGAATGTCATGGGAAGAATCATCTAAACACGAATAGATATGGCTAGTATGGACTGTCATGGGAAGAATCAGCTAAACACGATTAGATATTGCTAGTATGGACTGTTGTAATAAGAAGTATCTGAACCCGAATAGATACGGTTAGTATGGACTGTCGTGGGAAGAATCATCTAAACACGAATAGATACGGCAAGTATGCACTGGCGTGGGTAGAATCATCTAAACAGGAAGAGATGCAGCTAGTATGTACTATCGTGGAAAGAATCATTTAAACACGAATTGATACGACTACCATGGACTGTCATAAAATGAATCATCTAAACATGAATAGATACAGCTAGTATGGACTGTCAAGGATGATTCATCCAAACATGAATGGATACGGCTAGTATGGACGGTCGTGGGAAGAATCATCTACACATGAATCGATACAGCTAGTTTGGACTGCCATGTGAAGAATCATCTAAACACGAATAGATATGACTTGTATGCACTGTCGTGGGTAGAATCATCTAAACAGGAAGAGATGTGGCTAGTATGTACTGTCGTGGAAAGAATCATTTAAACACGAATAGATACGGCTAGTATGGACTGTCGTGGGAAGAATCATCTAAACAGGAAGAGATGCAGCTAGTATGGACGGTCGTGGAAAGAATCATTTAAACATGAATAGATACGGCTAGTATGGACTGTTGTGGGAAGAATCATCCAAACAGGAAGAGATAAGTAGTATAGGGGGTATCTGCTCGTTATTGTTCGTCACAGCAGGAGGTCTTCGAGAACAATGGGGAACAGCCCGCACACAAAGGGATTTTTGGAGAACAATGGCGAACAGCCCGCACACGTTTTTGAGAATCTGCAACACTGTCTATCGATATTGTATTTTGAAACTGTTAACCCTTAAAAGTTGTGTATTTTACGTTTTAATGTAGCAGCGGCGCGCCCCCCCCCCCCTCCGTGATTATCTACCGTTGTAATGTAAAAAACAATAGAGTTTAAGAGGATGAGTGATAATAGTAGAGAGTGGTATTGAAAATAGTAAAATAATAGAGTTTAAGGGGTGATCTGATAAGGGAGGTCGTAGGAGGAGGAGGAGGAGGAGGAGGTTGAGGGTGAATGATATGGCGGCCGGCCTTCACCTGGCGCTGTTCTCTGCGCGTATTTAAGTGTGCCTGTATAGTTCGCTATCCCTGTTTGTTCTTTTTTTTATAGAAATCGTATAGAGATTTTAAGACAATAATTTTTTAAAACATTTTATATTAAATAAGTGTGTGTTAAACACATAACAAAATGGCAGATAATGTAAGCGCCGATATTAAAGAATGTGAAGATGCTGTTAATGTGAATTTGCAGCAGATGCGTGACTCTGATGCGGCAATATTAAATGTGGATCAACCCTATTCACCTGATGAACGTGTGGATAATCTTTTATATCTGGGATCTATGTTGTATGATCACGACTTTTCAATTCCGCACGTATCTGATGAACATAACGGCGTTACATTACGGGATGTTAACGATAGCGATGTCAACTCTGTTCCTGATTACTGTGAAGTCATTCCTGATATGTCTATTACCGATGCTGATGTTTTTAATTATTTGGACGATTTATACAATTATGACGTAATCATACCTGCACAACCTGCTTCTACCGATGATCAAACCGAACATACTAAAACTGAACTATCTATTCCTGATCTGAGTACCGTACGATCATCATTTTTCAATTATCCTCATAATGATTGTGACGTAATTGATCCTACTTATTCGACCGATGTATGTGATGGACACGATCTAAATTTAATTGACAGTGTGCCTTTTGCTAATGACCTATCTCAGGATTTAGCATGCCTTCTTACTGATTATGATGTAAATTTATTTGATGATGCATCCGTTCTTGTGCCTTCATCTAATGACATATCTCTGGATTTAGCATGCCTTCCTAATGATACCGACCTAAATGTATTTGATGCTGTGCCAGTTCCTGACTGTATTGTGTCTTCTGCTAATGACATATCACTGGATTTATCATGTCTTCCTAATGATACCGTCCTAAATTTACGTGACGATGTATCGGTCTGTATCGCGCCTTCTGCTAATGACTTATCTCTGGATTTAGCATGCTTTCCTAACGATACCACTTATCGCATCGATGTTCCTACTCATCAAACTCTTTTTGATTGGCGTGCAAATCATTCGACAGATAAAATGAGTGTTATCGCTGATGAAATCAGTCGATGTATATCAGAGAATATAGCACTTACAGATGATCTACTTAATCGTTATTTGCAACACTATGAGTACGCTCAAATCGGAGGGTCGGTAGATGATTATACCAACTATCTATCCGTGGAGATTGTTCGCAAATACCACAGTAAACAGTTTCATCTCGAAGGTACTGAATATAATGTATCTTTTAAAAGTTATACTATAGCCGATACACCACTTTCTCATTCTGAGTTCGTGTCAGGCGTCTTTCAATCTTTGCTCGATACGTATAGCGAATATAGTAATGTTCAGCCGAATGACCATGTGAGAATCGAGTTGATTCACCCTTCTTTGCAAATGCGGATAGCGATGGATTTTAGGCTATGGAAGGAAATTACACCTGACATAATTTTAGAATCAGTGAAAAAAGTCATTCAGTCAAATACTGATTGTAGGTTATCAGAGGGTTTTTATTTTCACGTTTTTCGTGTAGGGGACTACAACTCAGGTGGGCGAAATGATACTCTCATAGATGCAGTAGATTCTAGACAATTACATTTATTAAATTTACATACATCTGATTTAGATGCGTACATGTGTATACAAAAATGTATTATACCCGTATGCATCAAATATCCATTCTGTTTCACGGCAGGAATATTTTCAGGAATAAAATATATTGAGAAAATTAACAAATTAATCTCTACACGTGAATGGAATAATTTGATACGTAATAAAACATATTTGACGCATATGGCGCGTGAATATCATACAGCTTGTAGTATTCCTGAATGCGTAATTAATAGTACCGATTGGAACACATTTCAGGAACATTTTCGTAATCAATTTTCTATTCAAGTCTACTCAGAGTCAACGCATGAACGCCTATTCGGTTACGCTTCCCTGAGGTTACCATGCATACATCTTATGCATTCAGAACGTGATAATCATATACCCTTAATCACGTCTATGGCTGCATTTCTTATGGTACGTAATTACTGTACGTGGTGTAATGCGTCATACTCTAATGATCACTCATGCACTGCGCGCTGTAATTACGTACCATAAGAAATGCAGCCATAGACGTGATTAAGGATATATGATTATCACGTTCTGAATGCATAAGATTTATGCATGGTATACTCGGGGAAGCGCAACCAAATAGGCTGAACATTACTATATTCGCTATACAAATTGAGCAAAGATTGAAAGATGCCTGACACGATCGATCGATCCAAATGCTACAAAAGTGTGGGCGCAGATTAGCTTGAAATGGGCGGACTAAAGCTATAAATATCCGAGGCTTAGATGTAAATGGGTGAGCCATAGCTATAAATTGGAGGGGTAAATTATACATGGGCAGGGCATAGCTAGAAATGGATCCATCTATTACACTCCATACAGTCAGTAACGTGCTACTTAGACCGTAAAATACATGTCGCATTTAGTCCATAGTGTTGGAACGTTCTGAAATGACCATAACAACGCATAACAACGGCAGTCACACACAAAAATTGTCACTCAAGATATAACGTCATAATCAATTATGCCACATGTAGGCTGACGCCACAATCAAAATGCGGATTGACTGGCGTATCGAATTCCGTCATGAGATTTGAATAGCACGGCACATTTATGAATTCTATGTCCTTACTAGTTAATACAGATACTGTTGTACATTTTGAAATTAATTTACCTGACGACGTCGTGGTTGCTAAGGGCAAAACGTAGGCGGAGCTTATCTAGAAATGGGTGGGGCATAGCTAGAAATGGATATTTCTATTTCTTAATAGCCAAACAGAACATATATTAAGTCACGGATAGCAGCGTTCCCGAGATATATATTTTTAAGGAGCCAGTGTACATTAACTATTTTATCGACGAAATTTGGTCAGGAATATTAAAATATTTGCTTATCGAATGTTTATTCGCATGGCAGACTATTTTTTGAAAATGTACCACTGAAACGACTGGCTCGATACACAGATGGCGACATTGGCCCGGTTGGCCATAAAAAGTTGAAACAACTTCTACCCACATGTTACTGCTATCACACGATCATGACAACAGTGAAATGTTACTGCTATCACCCGATCATGACACCAGTGAAATGTAACTGCTATCACCCCGATCATGAGAACAGTGAATGTTACTTCTATCACCCGATCATGACAACAGTGAAATGCTACCGCTATCATCCGATCATGACGATAGTGAAATGTTACTGCTATCACCCGATGATGACAATAGTGAAATATGCCAATTGGGGAAAAATATAGATTCCTAATCTCAATATGAATAATCTGAAATAGTGGACGAGAACATTCCCATTCATCTTTGCTATGGAATCATCCTTGCCATCAACGCGGCAACAATATCCTGAGATAAAATAACACAAATGCAACTCTGGCCAGCAGCATGGGGATTGTCTAGCTGCCAGACAATGACAATGGGAGTGTCTTCTGACGAGCTGTTTTGATGTTCATAATGGATTAGCTAATTATACAAGAAGGTGTCTGGATAAGTAAGTGGACGACATATGTGCCAGGAAAACACCAATTTTTAATTTGTGGAATACTGCTAACCCTGACTTTAAAGTAATAGGACACACGCAATTTATACCACATGTGACATAGATTTAGCATATTTCGGTGCCCAAAATCAAGATATTTGAATAGAGAGCTTTGATTTGTTATCCAATATGTCAGGAAACATGGTGCAGCGTCTGCTACATCACGTAGTATAGCGGCCACACCAGGATGTTACAAAGCTGCATTATCTAAACCTGTAGATCATTTGTCGTATCTTAACACTGAACATATAATAATCTAGGTTCATTACGTAGTACATGTTCCACAGCTACCATTTACTTATCAGTATCCAAAGATGTATTTATAAGCAAAGACATTAGACCTGAACAACTCCAGAATCGTATATTTTAATGGGAATCAATGGCCATGTATGGGCATCTCTGATCACACGATGCCAGCTGAATACGGTAGGCGTTTGTTGTGTTACCCCATGCTGTCTCAACAGCATCTCAAAGCTTATAGCAACTCGGAATTTAATGATCTAGAGTTGTCAAGAAACCGAAGCTTTTGTTCTGTGAATGTCCATTTGTAAGAGAAGAGAAGACACTTTTTGTAAATTCACAAATGGAATTTGCAAACATTGTTTTCTATCGTCATGCAAATGGATATTCATTGGGACCACTATGCCCAGCGTGTGTAGCCGACTTGACCAGTACAGAGTTAATGGCCACGAAAATCCAACATTCTGCTTTGTCGGTGTCCATTTACAAACCGAGAGAAGAGTGATTTAGAAAATGTACCAAGCCAGTCACTACAGTGGTAAATTGTCAAGGATTCTCACCTCCTGGCCTGTAAAGCGACATTTCTCCATGCCACTGCAGAGGCCGTTTTCATTCTACGTGACTTTAAAATGGTTATGTTGACACAACAGGGGTTTATAGGATAGGTTGTCGTTTGAATATATGTGCGACTAACGTGGACGCCGACATTGTATATGCACATAATGACGGGTATTACAGTTCTCGTGTCACATTAAATAGAGTCACATTTTGCATAAGATAATAGATACCTTTGATTTCTGCGCAATTTACCCCAGGATGCAATACTACCCAGCGTGCAATGCCTGCCTCCATATCTGCCGAACAGAGCCATGGCCGAGTCTGAGTGAGAAATCGTAATATGTAAGTCTGGCATTGGGGAACAACAACTTTGAAAAATTGTTATTCATGCAACTACGCTGGCTTTCACTATCGCTATTTAAGTAGAGTGAGTATGTTTCTAGGTAAGCTCTACCCACGCTGACGGAATATTTAGTAAAGATGGCATGCGCACACTTCTGTTAAATCAATGCATTTCTAACAAATGCACGATCTGCTAATGGAATGTACACTCAGTATTTGCTGATCATTCTCTCCAACTACATAGCAATATATGTAACCCATTTTGTGTTAACCCAATTCTATAGCAGTCAAGTCCGCCAAGAAGGACTATGTAGTGGTCTTGAGGAATGCCAATTCTTCATACAAGAAAACATTATTTTTGAAAATTTATCAGTGGAATGACTGTTCTAAAATAGTCTTCTCTCAGCGGGAGAATAGACACTAGCTAAACAAAAACTGCAATTTTCCTGACCAAAACACAGCACCTGTAGTGGCCTTGAGCAATGCCCATTTTCACGACAACAAAGTTATTTTGGTACATTTTATTGTACAAATTATTATTTTCTTTAAAAATCTTGACCATTAACATGTTAATTGATATAAGCAGAATTGTAAGCTCTTTGAGGCGCTGTTGACACACGAGGGGTTAATGTCTGCTGATAGCGTGGTTAACAATTCGACTATCTTGTAGGTGTCTTAGTAATAAACAACGTCCAGTCAAATTGCCCATCAAATTTGCAATATGTCGACTGAAAATTCGGATTACCATAGAATATATATCGTGAATGCTGTTGCAGCAACCATTTTAATTTGAACCCCGATTCATTTCAACTGTATCGCTCATAGAGGGATCGACTCGCCTACTTACTTATCTGGTATCATAAGTAAAATGTCACTTGTTATAATCAAATGACCGGTTCGGCATGAAACACAAATGTATTTTAGTCTATAGATCCAGTAAGTACAATACTGGTCCAGGATACATGCTTGGAAAAAACTGGTCCCTGCGCACGAGATGTAGCGTAGTGTGTGTTTTAGAAATAGTGATCTGCGTGTCGCGAGTTAGGATAGTTAAAAGCAGATACATATTTACAGTCTAAACGCATGTACAACTTATGACCATTGAATCATCAATTCGTTGAATTATACATATGGCTGGTGGATGAAATATGGTCAAACGCACGCACGCACGCACGCACTCACGCACGTACGCACGCACGCACGCACGCACGCACGCTCGCACGCACGCACGCACGCACGCACGCACGCACGCACACGCACTCACGCACGCACGCACGCACACAATCTAATCGATTCATCCATCTTAATTAAAACATTTACATACAATCTGGATCAATGTCATCTTGTTACTACGGGATACGCAACAATTAACGTTTTATTCGTCTGACAGTTGTCAAAGTTTCACTAGCAGACATGTTTAGGATTGCTTCCTATGCATAGCTACAAGACCCTTCCTTCTCAACTGACGCGGATTCCCACACATGAAAAATGACGTAATACTATCGTTTGTCTGCGCATTTCTCCTGAAATGTTCATTGTGTCATAAATGCCTTGTGTAATAAGCCACATTACGGGGCATCTCTATTGAACGACACATGACTGATCGTTCAGAGGAATTGTTGAAGCTAACTGTAATGACAATATTAATGCTAACCGCTTAGTGAATCGATCGTTAGAGACACTCTGATTGTCGTTGCTGCTGCTGGTAATGGCACCGCGATTGGGAGAGATGTTTAAGGCAAACCGTATATCGCCGTTACTAGAGCTGACGTCAATTGAATCCCCTCAAGTACGGGAACAGCTAGCAGCTGACCGTGAATGCGATAACCATGATATTGATTATTTGAGCACTGCGGGAAATTGAGTTTTTGATGTCGACCGGAAGAATTAGCTGAATAATCTGTGTGACAGGAGACAGAAACAGCCAGATAGCCTTTGATATTAGCAGCAGCATTTATATAGGCTCAAGCTACCCTCTCCACTATGTGACTACAATACGAGATTGAAATACGATGTGGCTTAAAGGTTTGTATTCACAGCAAAATGCTTGAAAAAAAATTGTTCAACATAGTTTACATTTAAACACTAATTTTATGCATAGATATAATGAAGCGAAATAAATCGGAACATATGATGTTTTCATTCCGTATATATAAACATACTTCTTTTAGTTCTGAATTTAAATTAAGAATTCGTGTGCCTACTTCAATTTAACAACTTAAGAACATTTATATTACGTTATATGGAATAAAATCATCATACGATAAGATTTGTTTAGTTTTACTACATCTTGGCACAAACTTAAGGCTCTAAAACTTACAATTTTTACAATTTTATTTTCAAGCATCATGCTGCTGATATACTCCTTTAAGTAGCTTCTGATATATTAGTTGTATAATAGATATGGTTTCTATTCTGTAGTTCCACAGATTGTTATGGTCATAGTGTATGCTGCTCTTTCAGATTTTCTTGTGATTTTATTGGATACAGAGCAACGCATGTGAGGGTGGTGCTAGTGGCGGTGGTCATCTTCGTGTTAAAAAATCTCCATTTCACATAGACAATCTGAGTTAAAACCGTATTAGTAGTTTCCGATCTCACCTACAAATTCATCTAGATATAATCTTTTACATCCAGAGCATGATCACATTTTGAAATCATTGTGTATGGCAGCAACCTTTTTATTTTATAATTTGAGGCAAATCGGATATAAACACAGCTGGGGGAAGGATAGACGGAAGGTCAGACAGGTACATAGATAGACGGATGGCCAGACAGGTACATAGACAGACAGTTGGGCGGACAGGTAGATAGATAGACAGATGGGCATATATGTAGATAGACAGATGGATGGTCAGACAAGTAGATAGACAGACAGATGACCAGACAGGTTGATAGAAAGACAGACAGATGGTCAGACAGGTAGATACACAGACAGGTGGGCATACATGTGGATAGACAGACGGATGGTCAGACAGGTAAATAGACAGGCGGGAGGTCAGACAGGTAGATAGACAGACAGATGTTCGTGCGTGTAGATAGACAGACGGATGGCCAGACAGGTAGATAGATAGACAGACGGACATACATGTAGATAGACAGACGGATGGTCAGACAGGTAAATAGATAGATGGATGGATAGACAGGTAGATAGAGAGACGGATGGTTAGACAGGTAGATAGACAGCCGGATGTTCAGCCAGGAAAATAGACAGACTGTTGTTCATGCATGTCGATAAACAGACGGGTGGTGATTCAGGTAGATAGACAGATATATGTTCAGACAGATTGATAGACAGACGGATGGTCAGCCAGATAGATAGACAGACGGGTGTCCGACAGGTAGATATACAGACGTATGGTCATAACGGTAGATAGACAGACTGATGGGCAGACAGGTAAATGGACAGACGGTTGGCCAGACAGGTAGATAGATAGACGAAATGTTCATGCATGTAAATAGACAGACGGGTGGATAGACAGATAGATATACAGACAGATGGTCAGACAGGTAGATAGACAGACGGGTGTCGGACGGGTATATATACAGACGGAAGGTCAGATAGGTAGATAGACAAACGGATGATCAGACTGGTAGATAGACAGATGGATGATCAGACAGGTAGATAGTCAGAGGGGTGTCTGACCGGTAGATAGGCAGAAGGATATTAAGATAGATAACTAGAGAAACGGATGGGTAGACCGGTAGATAGAGAGACGGATGTTCATGCATGTAGATAGGCAGAGCGGTGGTCAGACAGGTAGGTAGACAGAGGGATGTTCAGACAGACAGAGTGACAGACGGATGGTTAGACAGGTAGATCGACAGACAGATGGTCAGACAGGTAGATAGACAGACGGATGGTCATAAATGTGGATAGACAGACAGATGGGCAGACATGTAAATATACAGACGGTTGGCCAGACCGGTAGATATACAGACTGATGGCCAGACAGGTTGATAGACAAAGGGATGTTCATGCATGCAGATAAACAGACGGGTGGTCATATAGGTAGATAGACATACAGATGGTCAGACAGGTAGCTAGAGAGACGGGTTCTCAGCCAGGTAAATAGACAGACGGATGGACAGACAGGTGGATAGAGAGGCGGATGGTCAGCCAGGTAGATAGACAGGCGGATGGTCAGCCAGGTAGATAGACAGACGACTGTCCGAAAGGTAGATAGACAGACGGATGGTCACAGTGATAGATAGACAGATGGGTGGTCAGACAGGTAGCTGGACAGACGGGCGTCGGACAGGTAGATATACAGACGGATGGTCAGATAGGTGGATAGACAAACGGATGCTCAGACTGGTTGATAGACAGACGGATAGGCAGACAGGTGAATAGCCAGGAGGATAGTCAAACAAGTAGGTAGACAAACTGAGGACCAGACCAGTAGATAGACAGACGAATTGTTAGACAGGTAGATAAACAGCCTGATGATCAGATACGTAGCTAGACAAACGGATGCTCAAACAGGTAGATCGACAGACAGATTGTCAGACAGGTGGATAGACAAAGGGAAAATCAGACAGGTAGATAGACAAACGGAAAATCAGACAGGTAGATAGACAGGCGGATGGTTAGACAGGTAAATCGACAGACAGATGGTCAGACACGTAGATAGACAGACGGATGGTCATAAATGTAAATATACAGACGGATGGCCTGACACGTAGATACACAGACGGATGTTCAGACAGATAGATAGACATACAGATGGTTAGACAGATTGATAGACAGACGGATGGTCAAACAGGTAAATAGACAGACGGTTGGCCAGACAGTTAGATAGATAGGCGGATGGTCGGAGAGGTAGATAGACAGACGGGTGTCCGACAGGTAGATAGATAGACAGACGGATGGTCACAGTGGTAGATAGACAGAAGGATAGTCAGATAGGTAGCTGGACGGACGGGCGTCGGACTGGTAGATAGACAGATGGATGGTCAGATAGGTAGATAGACAAACGGATGCTCAGACCGGCATATAGAAAAACGGAAAGGCATACCGGTGAATAGTAAACGGGATAGTCAGACAGGTAGGTGGACACACTGAGGATCAGACTGGTAGATAGACATACGGATAGTCAGACAGGTAGGTAAACCTACGGATGGTCAGACAGACAGATAGATAAACAGACGGTTGCCCAGAGAGGTAGATAGACAGATGGATAGTCAGACAGGTATGTAGACAGACGGATGGGCAGCCAGATAGATAGATAGACAGATGGTCAGACAGGTAGATAGACAGACTGATAGTCAGACGGGTAGGTATACAGACGGATGTTCAGACATATATATTGACAGACGGATGGTTAGACAAGTAGATAGACAGACGACTGTCCGAAAGGTAGATAGACAGACGGATGGTAACAGTGATAGATAAACAGATGGATGGTCAGACAGGTAGCTGGACAGACGGGCGTCTGACCGGTAGATAGACAGATGGATGGTCAGATTGGTGGATAGACCAACGGATGCTCAGACTGGTAGATAGACAGACGGATAGGCAGACAGGTGAATAGCCAGGAGGATAGTCAGACAAGTAGGTAGACAAACTGAGGACCAGACCGGTAGATAGACAGACGAATGGTTAGACAGGTAGATACACAGCCTGATGATCATACATTTAGATAAACAGACGGATTGTCAGACATGTAGATAGATAGATATAGGGGCTGTCAGAGTGGTAGAAAGACAGACGGATGGTTAGGCAGGTATGTAGATAGACGGATGGTCAGACAGATAGATAGACAGACGGATGCTCAGACTGGTAGATAGACAGACGGATAGTTGGACAGGTAGGTAGACATACGGATGGCCAGACAGATAGATAGACTGATTGTTGGTCAGACAGGTAGATAGACAGATATAAAACAAGACAGGTGGATAGACATACGGATAGTCAGACAGGTAGGTAGACAGACGAATGGGCAGACAGATAGATAGTCAGACGGACTGTCAGACATGTAGAGCGAGAGCCAGCTGGGTAGATATGTAGATAGACAGACGGATTGGCAGACAGGTAAATAGACAGGCGGTTGGCCAGACAGATAGATAGACAGACGGATGTGCATGCATGTAGATAGACAGACGGGTGGTCAGACATGTAGATAGACAGACATATGTTCAGACAGGTTGACAGACAGAGGGATTGTCAGACAGGTAGATAGACAGACGGGTGTCAGACATGTAAATATACAGACGCAGGTCAGACAGGTAGATAAACAGACGGATGGTCTGACAGGTATATATATACAGGCGGGTGTCCGACATTTATACAGGTAGACAGATGGTTAGATAGGTAGATAGACAAACGGATGGTCAGAGTGATAGATAGGCAGATGGATGGTGAGACAGGTAGATAGACAGACGGGCGTCGGACAGGTAGATAG
>CM067364.1:83659704-83696351 GCA_034401795.1 Chaetoderma sp. LZ-2023a
TACAAGAAAACATTATTTTTGAAAATTTATCAGTGGAATGACTGTTCTAAAAAAGTCTTCTCTCAGCGGGAGAATAGACACTAGCTAAACAAAAACTGCAATTTTCCTGACCAAAACACAGCACCTGTAGTGGCCTTGAGCAATGCCCATTTTCACGACAACAAAGTTATTTTGGTACATTTTATTGTACAAATTATTATTTTCTTTAAAAATCTTGACCATTAACATGTTAATTGATATAAGCAGAATTGTAAGCTCTTTGAGGCGCTGTTGACACACGAGGGGTTAATGTCTGCTGATAGCGTGGTTAACAATTCGACTATCTTGTAGGTGTCTTAGTAATAAACAACGTCCAGTCAAATTGCCCATCAAATTTGCAATATGTCGACTGAAAATTCGGATTACCATAGAATATATATCGTGAATGCTGTTGCAGCAACCATTTTAATTTGAACCCCGATTCATTTCAACTGTATCGCTCATAGAGGGATCGACTCGCCTACTTACTTATCTGGTATCATAAGTAAAATGTCACTTGTTATAATCAAATGACCGGTTCGGCATGAAACACAAATGTATTTTAGTCTATAGATCCAGTAAGTACAATACTGGTCCAGGATACATGCTTGGAAAAAACTGGTCCCTGCGCACGAGATGTAGCGTAGTGTGTGTTTTAGAAATAGTGATCTGCGTGTCGCGAGTTAGGATAGTTAAAAGCAGATACATATTTACAGTCTAAACGCATGTACAACTTATGACCATTGAATCATCAATTCGTTGAATTATACATATGGCTGGTGGATGAAATATGGTCAAACGCACGCACGCACGCACTCACGCACGCACGCACGCACGCACGCACGCACGCACGCACGCACGCACGCACGCACGCACGCACGCACGCACGCACGCACGCACGCACGCACGCACGCACGCACGCACGCACGCACGCACGCACGCACGCACGCACGCACGCACGCACGCACGCACGCACGCACGCACGCACGCTCGCACGCACGCACGCACGCTCGCACGCACGCACGCACGCACGCACGCACGCACGCACGCACGCACGCACGCACGCACGCACGCACGCACGCACGCACGCACGCACGCACGCACGCACGCACGCACGCACGCACGCACGCACGCACGCACGCACGCACGCACACGCACTCACGCACGCACGCACGCACACAATCTAATCGATTCATCCATCTTAATTAAAACATTTACATACAATCTGGATCAATGTCATCTTGTTACTACGGGATACGCAACAATTAACGTTTTATTCGTCTGACAGTTGTCAAAGTTTCACTAGCAGACATGTTTAGGATTGCTTCCTATGCATAGCTACAAGACCCTTCCTTCTCAACTGACGCCGATTCCCACACATGAAAAATGACGTAATACTATCGTTTGTCAGCGCATTTCTCCTGAAATGTTCATTGTGTCATAAATGCCTTGTGTAATAAGCCACATTACGGGGCATCTCTATTGAACGACACATGACTGATCGTTCAGAGGAATTGTTGAAGCTAACTGTAATGACAATATTAATGCTAACCGCTTAGTGAATCGATCGTTAGAGACACTCTGATTGTCGTTGCTGCTGCTGGTAATGGCACCGCGATTGGGAGAGATGTTTAAGGCAAACCGTATATCGCCGTTACTAGAGCTGACGTCAATTGAATCCCCTCAAGTACGGGAACAGCTAGCAGCTGACCGTGAATGCGATAACCATGATATTGATTATTTGAGCACTGCGGGAAATTGAGTTTTTGATGTCGACCGGAAGAATTAGCTGAATAATCTGTGTGACAGGAGACAGAAACAGCCAGATAGCCTTTGATATTAGCAGCAGCATTTATATAGGCTCAAGCTACCCTCTCCACTATGTGACTACAATACGAGATTGAAATACGATGTGGCTTAAAGGTTTGTATTCACAGCAAAATGCTTGAAAAAAAATTGTTCAACATAGTTTACATTTAAACACTAATTTTATGCATAGATATAATGAAGCGAAATAAATCGGAACATATGATGTTTTCATTCCGTATATATAAACATACTTCTTTTAGTTATGAATTTAAATTAAGAATTCGTGTGCCTACTTCAATTTAACAACTTAAGAACATTTATATTACGTTATATGGAATAAAATCATCATACGATAAGATTTGTTTAGTTTTACTACATCTTGGCACAAACTTAAGGCTCTAAAACTTACAATTTTTACAATTTTATTTTCAAGCATCATGCTGCTGATATACTCCTTTAAGTAGCTTCTGATATATTAGTTGTATAATAGATATGGTTTCTATTCTGTAGTTCCACAGATTGTTATGGTCATAGTGTATGCTGCTCTTTCAGATTTTCTTGTGATTTTATTGGATACAGAGCAACGCATGTGAGGGTGGTGCTAGTGGCGGTGGTCATCTTCGTGTTAAAAAATCTCCATTTCACATAGACAATCTGAGTTAAAACCGTATTAGTAGTTTCCGATCTCACCTACAAATTCATCTAGATATAATCTTTTACATCCAGAGCATGACCACATTTTGAAATCATTGTGTATGGCAGCAACCTTTTTATTTTATAATTTGAGGCAAATCGGATATCTTTTTCTGAAACACAGCTGGGGGAAGGATAGACGGAAGGTCAGACAGGTACATAGATAGACGGATGGCCAGACAGGTACATAGCCAGACAGTTGGGCGGACAGGTAGATAGACAGACAGATGGGCATATATGTAGATAGACAGATGGATGGTCAGACAAGTAGATAGACAGACAGATGACCAGACAGGTTGATAGATAGACAGACAGATGGTCAGACAGGTAGATACACAGACAGGTGGGCATACATGTGGATAGACAGACGGATGGTCAGACAGGTAAATAGACAGGCGGGAGGTCAGACAGGTAGATAGACAGACAGATGTTCGTGCGTGTAGATAGACAGACGGATGGCCAGACAGGTAGATAGATAGACAGACGGACATGCATGTAGATAGACAGACGGATGGTCAGACAGGTAAATAGATAGATGGATGGATAGACAGGTAGATAGAGAGACGGATGGTTAGACAGGTAGATAGACAGCCGGATGTTCAGCCAGGAAAATAGACAGACTGTTGTTCATGCATGTCGATAAACAGACGGGTGGTGATTCAGGTAGATAGACAGATATATGTTCAGACAGATTGATAGACAGACGGATGGTCAGCCAGATAGATAGACAGACGGGTGTCCGACATGTAGATATACAGGCGTATGGTCATAACGGTAGATAGACAGACTGATGGGCAGACAGGTAAATGGACAGACGGTTGGCCAGACAGGTAGATAGATAGACGAAATGTTCATGCATGTAAATAGACAGACGGGTGGATAGACAGATAGATATACAGACAGATGGTCAGACAGGTAGATAGACAGACGGGTGTCGGACGGGTAGATATACAGACGGAAGGTCAGATAGGTAGATAGACAAACGGATGATCAGACTGGTAGATAGACAGATGGATGATCAGACAGGTAGATAGTCAGAGGGGTGTCGGACCGGTAGATAGGCAGAAGGATAGTAAGATAGATAACTAGAGAAACGGATGGGTAGACTGGTAGATAGAGAGACGGATGTTCATGCATGTAGATAGGCAGAGCGGTGGTCAGACAGGTAGGTAGACAGAGGGATGTTCAGACAGACAGAGTGACAGACGGATGGTTAGACAGGTAGATCGACAGACAGATGGTCAGACAGGTAGATAGACAGACGGATGGTCATAAATGTGGATAGACAGACAGATGGGCAGACATGTAAATATACAGACGGTTGGCCAGACCGGTAGATATACAGACTGATGGCCAGACAGGTTGATAGACAAAAGGATGTTCATGCATGCAGATAAACAGACGGGTGGTCATATAGGTAGATAGACATACAGATGGTCAGACAGGTAGCTAGAGAGACGGGTGTCAGCCAGGTAAATAGACAGACGGATGGACAGACAGGTGGATAGACAGGCGGATGGTCAGCCAGGTAGATAGACAGGCGGATGGTCAGCCAGGTAGATAGACAGACGACTGTCCGAAAGGTAGATAGACAGACGGATGGTCACAGTGATAGATAGACAGATGGGTGGTCAGACAGGTAGCTGGAGAGACGGGCGTCGGACAGGTAGATATACAGACGGATGGTCAGATAGGTGGATAGACAAACGGATGCTCAGACTGGTTGATAGACAGACGGATAGGCAGACAGGTGAATAGCCAGGAGGATAGTCAAACAAGTAGGTAGACAAACTGAGGACCAGACCAGTAGATAGACAGACGAATTGTTAGACAGGTAGATAAACAGCCTGATGATCAGATACGTAGCTAGACAAACGGATGCTCAAACAGGTAGATCGACAGACAGATTGTCAGACAGGTAGATAGACAAACGGAAAATCAGACAGGTAGATAGACAAACGGAAAATCAGACAGGTAGATAGACAGGCGGATGGTTAGACAGGTAAATCGACAGACAGATGGTCAGACACGTAGATAGACAGACGGATGGTCATAAATGTAAATATACAGACGGATGGCCTGACACGTAGATACACAGACGGATGTTCAGACAGATAGATAGACATACAGATGGTTAGACAGATTGATAGACAGACGGATGGTCAGACAGGTAAATAGACAGACGGTTGGCCAGACAGTTAGATAGATAGGCGGATGGTCGGAGAGGTAGATAGACAGACGGGTGTCCGACAGGTAGATAGATAGACAGACGGATGGTCACAGTGGTAGATAGACAGAAGGATAGTCAGACAGGTAGCTGGACGGAAGGGCGTCGGACTGGTAGATAGACAGATGGATGGTCAGATAGGTAGATAGACAAACGGATGCTCAGACCGGCATATAGAAAAACGGAAAGGCATACCGGTGAATAGTAAACGGGATAGTCAGACAGGTAGGTGGACACACTGAGGATCAGACTGGTAGATAAACATACGGATTGTCAGACAGGTAGGTAAACCTACGGATGGTCAGACAGACAGATAGATAAACAGACGGTTGCCCAGAGAGGTAGATAGACAGACGGAAGATCAGACAGGTAGATAGACAGTTGGATAGTCAGACAGGTATGTAGACAGACGGATGGGCAGCCAGATAGATAGATAGACAGATGGTCAGACAGGTAGATAGACAGACTGATAGTCAGACGGGTAGGTATACAGACGGATGTTCAGACATATATATTGACAGACGGATGGTTAGACAAGTAGATAGACAGACGACTGTCCGAAAGGTAGATAGACAGACGGATGGTCACAGTGATAGATAAACAGATGGATGGTCAGACAGGTAGCTGGACAGACGGGCGTCGGACCAGTAGATAGACAGATGGATGGTCAGATTGGTGGATAGACCAACGGATGCTCAGACTGGTAGATAGACAGACGGATAGGCAGACAGGTGAATAGACAGGAGGATAGTCAGACAAGTAGGTAGACAAACTGAGGACCAGACCGGTAGATGGACAGACGAATGGTTAGACAGGTAGATACACAGCCTGATGATCATACAGGTAGATAAACAGACGGATTGTCAGACATGTAGATAGATAGATATAGGGGCTGTCAGAGTGGTAGAAAGACAGACGGATGGTTAGGCAGGTATGTAGATAGACGGATGGTCAGACAGATAGATAGACAGACGGATGCTCAGACTGGTAGATAGACAGACGGATAGTTGGACAGGTAGGTAGACATACGGATGGCCAGACAGATAGATAGACTGATTGTTGGTCAGACAGGTAGATAGACAGATATAAAACAAGACAGGTGGATAGACATACGGATAGTCAGACAGGTAGGTAGACAGACGAATTGGCAGACAGATAGATAGTCAGACGGACTGTCAGACATGTAGAGCGAGAGCCAGCTGGGTAGATATGTAGATAGACAGACGGATTGGCAGACAGGTAAATAGACAGGCGGTTGGCCAGACAGATAGATAGACAGACATATGTTCAGACAGGTTGACAGACAGAGGGGTTGTCAGACAGGTAGATAGACAGACGGGTGTCAGACATGTAAATATACAGACGCAGGTCAGACAGGTAGATAAACAGACGGATGGTCTGACAGGTATATATATACAGGCGGGTGTCCGACATTTATACAGGTAGACAGATGGTTAGATAGGTAGATAGACAAACGGATGGTCAGAGTGATAGATAGGCAGATGGATGGTGAGACAGGTAGATAGACAGACGGGCGTCGGACAGGTAGATAGACAGACGTGTGATCAGATACGTAACTAGACAAACGGATGCTCAACCAGGTAGATCGACAGATAGATTGTCAGACAGGTAGATAGACAGACATAAAATCAGACAGGCAGATAGACATACGGATTGCCAGACAGATAGTTTGACAGACGGATGGTTAGACATGTATATCGACAGACAGATGGTCAGACAGGTAGATAGACAGGCGGATGGCCAGAAAGGTAGATAGACAGACGGATGGGCAGACAGGTGAATAGCCAGGAGGATAGTCAGACAAGTAGGTAGACAAACGGAGGACCAGGCCGGTAGATAGACAGACGAATTGTTAGCAGGTAGATTCACAGCCTGATGATCAGATACGTAGCTAGACAAACGGATGCTCAAACAGGTAGATCGACAGACAGATTGTCAGACAGGTAGATAGACAGACGGAAAATCAGACAGGTAGATAGACAGGCGGATGGTTAGACAGGTAGATCGACAGACAGATGGTCAGACACGTAGATAGACAGACGGATGGTCATAAATGTAAATATACAGACGGATGGACAGACATGTAAATATACAGACGGATGGCCTGACACGTAGATACACAGACGGATGTTCAGACAGATAGATAGACATACAGATGGTTAGACAGATTGATAGACAGACGGATGGTCAGACAGGTAAATAGACAGACGGTTGGCCAGACAGTTAGATAGATAGGCGGATGGTCGGACAGGTAGATAGACAGACGGGTGTCCGATAGGTAGATAGATAGACATACGGATGGTCACAGTGGTAGATAGACAGAAGGATAGTCAGACAGGTAGATGGATGGACGGGCGTCGGACCGGTAGATATACAGATGCAGACCGGCATATAGACAGACGGAAAGGCAGACCGGTGAATAGTAAACGGGATAGTCAGACAGGTAGGTGGACACACTGAGGATCAGACTGGTAGATAGACAGACGGATAGTCAGACAGGTAGGTAAACCTACGGATGGTCAGACAGACAGATAGATAAACAGACGGTTGACCAGAGAGGTAGATAGACAGACGGAAGATCAGACAGGTAGAGAGACAGATGGATAGTCAGACAGGTATGTAGACATACGGATGGGCAGACAGATAGATAGATAGACAGATGGTCAGACAGGTAAATAGACAGACTGATAGTCAGACGGGTAGGTAGACAGACGGATGTTCAGACATATATATTGGCAGACGGATGGTTAGACAAGTAGATAGACAGACGACTGTCCGAAAGGTAGATAGACAGACGGATGGTCACAGTGATAGATAGACAGATGGATGGTCAGACAGGTAGCTGGACAGACGGGCGTCGGACCGGTAGATAGACAGATGGATGGTCAGATTGGTGGATAGACAAACGGATGCTCAGACTGGTCGATAGACAGACGGATAGGCAGACAGGTGAATAGCCAGGAGGATAGTCAGTCAAGTAGGTGGACAAACTGAGGACCAGACCGGTAGATAGACAGACGAATGGTTAGACAGGTAGATACACAGCCTGATGATCATACAGGTAGATAAACAGACGGATGGTCAGACATGTAGATAGATAGAGGGGCTGTCAGAGTGGTAGATAGACAGACTGATGGTCAGGCAGGTATGTAGATAGACGGATGGTCTGACAGATAGATAGACAGACGGATGGTCAGACTGGTAGATAGACAGACGGATAGTTGGACAGGTAGGTAAACATACGGATGGCCAAACAGATAGATAGACTGATTGTTGGTCAGGCAGGTAGATAGACAGATAGAAGACAAGACAGGTGGATAGACAGACGGATAGTCAGACAGGTAGGTAGGCAGACGAATGGGCAGACAGATAGATAGTCAGACGGACGGTCAGACATGTAGAGCAAGAGCCAGCTGGTTAGAGACGTAGATAGACAGACGGATGGGCAGACAGGTAAATAGACAGGCGGTTGGCCAGCCAGATAGATAGACAGACGGATGTGCATGCATGTAGATAACCAGACGGGTGGCCAGACATGTAGATAGACAGACAGATGTTCAGACAGGTTGATAGACAGAGGGGTTGTCAGACAGGTAGATAGACAGACGGGTGTCAGACATGTAAATAGACAGACGCATGGTCAGACAGGTAGATAAACAGACGGATGGTCTGACAGGTATATATATACAGGCGGGTGTCCGACATGTATATAGGTAGACAGATGGTTAGATAGGTAGATAGACAAACGGATGGTCAGAGTGATAGATAGACAGATGGATGGTGAGACAGGTAGATAGACAGACGGGCGTCGGACAGGCAGATAGACAGACGAGTGATCAGATACGTAGCTAGACAAACGGATGCTCAACCAGGTAGATCGACAGACAGATTGTCAGACAGGTAGATAGACAGACGGAAAATCAGACAGGCAGATAGACAGATGGATTGCCAGAAAGATAGTTTGACAGCGTGATGGTTAGACATGTAGATCGACAGACAGATGGTCAGACACGTAGATAGACAGACGGATGGTCATAAATGTAAATATACAGACGGATGGACAGACATGTAAATATACAGACGATTGGCCAGACAGGTAGATACACAGACGGATGTTCAGACAGGTAGATAGACATACCTTTGGATCAGAATGGTAGATAGACAGACGGATAGTCAGACACGTAGGTAAACATACGGATGGTCAGACAGACAGATAGATAAACAGATGGTTGACCAGAGAGGTAGACAGACAGATGGAAGATCAGCCAGGTAGATAGACAGACTGATAGTCAGACGGGTAGGTAGACAGACGGATGTTCAGACAGATATATTGACAGACGGATGGTTAGACAAGTAGATCGACATGCAGATGGTCAGACAGTTAGATAGACAGACGGATGGTCATACAGGTAGATAGACATACAGTTGGCCAGACAGATAGATAGACAGGCGGATGGCCAGCCAGGTAGATAGACAGACGGATGGTTGGACAGGTAGATCGACAGACGGATGGTCATACATGTAGATATACAGACGGATGGGCAGACATGTAAATAGACAGCTGGTTGGCCAGACCGGTAAATATACAGATGGATGACCAGACAGGTAGATAGGCAAACGGATGGCCGGACAGGTAGATAGACAGATGGATGTTCATAGATGCAGAAAAATAGACGCGTTGTCAGACAGGTAGATAGACGGGCAGATGGTCAGTCAGGCTGATGGACAGACGGATGGTCAGACAGGTAGATAGACAGACGGGTGTCAGACAGGTACATAGACACACGGGTGTCCGACAGGTAGATAGACAGACGGATGGTCACAGTGTTAGATATACAGATGGATGGCCAGACAGGTAGCTGAACAGACGGTCGTCGGACAGGTAGATAGACAGATGGATGCTCAGACTGGTAGATAGACAGACGGATGGGCAGATAGGTGAATAGCCAGGCGGATAGTCAGACAGTTAGGTAGACAAACTGAGGACCAGACCGGTAGAAAGACAGACGGATAGTCAGACAGGTAGGTACACATACGGATGGTCAGACAGATAGATAGGCAGACGGTTGACCAGACAGGTAGTTAGACAGACGGATAGTCAGACAGGTATGTAAACAGACAGATGGTCAGACCGATAGAGCGAGCGTCGGGTGGTTAGAGAGCTAGATAGACAGACGGATGGTCATGGCGGTAGATAGGCAGACGGATGGGCAGACAGGTAAATAGAGAGACGGTTGGCCAGACAGCTAGATAGACAGACAGATGGGCATACACATGTACATACTCGAAACTATTGCAATCTCTCATGTACGCGTACACAGTATCACCATTGTCGGTATTGCTAAGTTATTTCCATCAGCCGGACAATGCATCTTAATTTTAACGTAGCTATAAAGATAAGATTTTGAAGATTTGAACAGCTTCTAGTTAAATTAGTTTCAAAATACTCAACATAATATTTAATAAAACGCTTTGATTTGGTCTTGCGACTTTTCGCGTTTCAGACGCGTAAGACTTGCTGTAACCATACAAACATACACCTGATAATCTAGTGATGATCTCTCGTTAATGCCCCATTCAGCATTATTTATAGTGAGGTCCATTCCTTTAGATTCAACAATCGGCTTTAGCCCGCTCATTAATGTGTCTGGCAATATTTCTCATAGACCATCGGCTTTAGCCCACTCGCAACCGCTTCTGGCAATATTTTTCATAGACAATATTTGTTTTTGCTTCTCAGACTCAATTCTTATGGAGGTTTGATTCGCAAAACGTAATACTCCATATTGTTACAACATTCATTCTTGGAAAGACACATTGATTAGAGAGATCACAATTCCGTCCCTCTCATATTTTCTGAATACACCCGGCATGCAGATCGTGAAAGAGGATTATAATACTACATTAGATCAATATTCTTAATATGATATAATCTTGCTGTTTTCCTCCGGAACTAAGTGTGTCGGGGCAATCGGCGCACCAGCGGTAGGCTTATCAAACATGGTGTTTCAGCTTAATCGTGATCGGATACAACTGGATTCCTTCGCGATAAATATAAGTAACTAGTTACCATGTCTTACATCCTCTGTGTTTTTAGAACTCGAGTTAGCTGTTAAATTCCTTTTTATTGCTAGGATATTATTGATATACAATTATACATGCCCAAGAACAGAGCCTTATCACCACTACACATATCATATAGTGACGTCAAATGATAGTGTCACACTTCGTGGAGTGTAATGATCATGTATCTACACATGGCAGCTAGCTACACCCCACGTGTCGTTCGTTTATCTAGTACAACTATACTCTACTAGCATGGACGTATCATTGCACCGTAACACAATGATTAAACACCCTCTTGTGTTAACAGCGCCTCAAAGCGCTGACAATATTACTTATATCAACTAACCCTTTAATGGTCAAGAGGTTTCAAGAAAATAATAATTTGTACGATAAAATTTACAAAAATAACTGTTGTCGTGCAAATGGACATTGCTCAAGGCCACTACATGTGCTGTGGTTTGGTAAGGAAAATTCAGGTTTTTGCTTAGCTAGTGTCTATCTGGCGGCTGAAAGAAGACCTTTTTGAAAATGTATGACTCATTCCAGTTGTAAATTTCCAAAAAACATTTACAAAATGAAAAATGGGCATTCTTCAAGACCACTACATAGTCATTCTTTGTGGGCTTGACGATTAAAGAGTTAAGTTTACAGAAAATGGGTTAATGCAGAAATATTAGATGCGCTACAACTATGTAATGGAAAGTACAACCGTGCATTTTGTCGTACCATACAATTTGTCAGACTGAAAATACCACTCCGACATTGACCATTCAGTCAATTCCTGCGGTATTTGTACTGCAGTTTGTATGGATACTTACTGTGTTTCGTTGTTGTAGGGTGCAAAGAAAACACATTTAGATATTCAATCTATGTGTTATTGGGGGCTTCTACCGACGTCATTATAGCTGATACCCTTCCACCAAACAGCTATGAGGTAAATTAATTCATTTAACGAGGTAGTAATTCTGTGTATATTTCCTTATGTGGTATTATCAGATGGGGAGAAGCCATTAATATATTTACTTGCCTAGAATAGTTCAGTGACCAGCATTAATGTTGTGAAATATTACAGGTTTTTTCTGTATCTTGTCCAGTCGATTCAATCTAACAGAACTAAGACACCACTTGACATTTTGACTATCTTTTGGTAATGATTGTTGAATGTCGAAGCACACATTATTTCAGGGACAAATCTGTACATAGAATTGCTACAGTCTGTAAACATAGTGTAAGCTTTGTTGAGCTGAGCCTTAATACAGGTACAACAAAGTAACTATATCTGATAAAAAAGTTATTGATATCGATTAGATTACACGCTTTCCTATCTGCGGAATACCATCATTCAGAGTCAGTTTGTAATGATAGCTTCATAGAGTCATCGCAAAAATAGAATTTGAAGATAAGCTACGAATTTCCCCACTACTTGGCATCTTGGCCAATGCATGTATAAATGGATCCTTGCATTGTGATAGTTAGAATCCTTCTCTGACTTTGTATGTGTAAGTGATATAAAGTTCAATGAATTGGTAAATCGCATTGTACAGATATTAACAATCAGTACACGACAATCATAATAATACCAGTTATGTGGTTATCTAGATGCGTTCTACAGACTTCCCATGAAAGCAAGAGTGTAGAATAGGCTACATGATTGTGAAGCATTTCAGGATGATCTGCATAAACACATATTGAATATTATGATTACTGTATTATGCGGATGTAGTAGTAGACACATCCGACAGCTGCAAGCAGTCCGTATTAGCTTTTGACCAGTGTGCCTTGTCTTCAGCCAAAATCTCTGCCATCTTCAGGTCCATTCTTGACTTGAGTGTACCGAGTCCTGCGTTCTTGACGCAACCTTGTGGCACGCTTAATAGATGTATGCCATGGTGTCATCTCCTTGCTTTATATTTCCGAATGGCATTGCATTCTATGCTGGTGTGTCTTCTGGCAGTCCTTCTTCGCTTTTGGCCACTGTGTCATGTCTTCAGCAAAAAAAATGTGCCTTCCTCAGGCCCATTCTTGATCTAAGTGTATAGCATCCTGCTTTCTTGAGGTCACCTTGCAGCCCGCTTAACAGATGTATGGAATGGCGTCCTCTACTGACTTTATATTTGCTAGCTCACGGTAGGGCGAAATTTATTGCTCGCTGTGCTGGTGTGTCTTCTGGCACCCTTAGCACTAGGCCACACATGGACCAGCATATACATAGTCCCTCTCAAGAGTATGATATTTCTTTTTCGCTTGACAATAGCCAATCACAGTATCCACTTTGATTTTGAGTCAGTTACATGGCACAGTGAACAACTGATCGTGCGCTGACTGTAAATGCTTGTCTTTTGGCAAACTAACAACATTATTAAGCTTGCTGAAAGCAAACGTATTGAATTGTGGATACATCCAACACACTTCATTCAAACAGCTTCAATATATGTAGCACGGAAATATTGAATGTGACAGCATTGCTCGAGTTATAGTCGGATTTTGAATGAATTAGTGATTTGATTTCTGCCAAAACCGAATCATGTGCTAGGTTTGGACAAATGATAAGATGTGTGCACTAGTGGCATATTCAATTCATCATGCTTGAACTCCACGCATCCAAGGTCATTAGATTACAGTCGTCTCTACTCTAATCTTCTCACTACATATGTGTAATAATGTGTTGATCGTATCAGTCACAAACCGACTCTGTTCATTAAAATACGCAGTTTGAACAATTACCTTCAAGAGCACCCATTTGCCACAATTATGCCGTTATTTAGCTGCACATATATTCATGAAAATCCTGTGGAAATCTGTCCATTTAATCAACTCGTTAATCAGCAACGACCAAACGATGGGACAAGTTGCTTTTATCCACTGCTCCCCGCTACACACGCAAGTGACCAGCCATGATACGCGTGGAACTGTCCCGTCACAGTCAACTGTTGGCAGAGGGAAATTTGGACCCAGCTCGACTATAGATATGTACAGAGTAGATGTTCGCGTGCGTATCCATCTTCAGATAGTATCTCTTGCTCCGTTTGTAGAGAGTGAGAATCCAATCTTATGTGGTGGCATCAAATCCGGTTTTCACCTCCCGTATCATGGTCCCACTGGAGCTGTCTTCCACATTTGCGCTATGGATATTCGTCGAATTTTGTTCACACCGCCTAACTCATCATGGAACAGCGTGTTACACATGCTGCTAATAACCTGTGGAATAAGCAAGGTAGAGTTTCACTGAGAGCATTGGCCAGCGTCATG
Organism: Chaetoderma sp. LZ-2023a; assembly: GCA_034401795.1. NCBI lineage: Eukaryota > Metazoa > Mollusca > Caudofoveata > Chaetodermatida > Chaetodermatidae > Chaetoderma > Chaetoderma sp. LZ-2023a. The sequence continues at coordinate 83,673,788 of CM067364.1, forward strand.
TCAATTCTTAGACAACGGCATAGGTCTCAAAGTGATAAAGTCCTAGTGAGGATACAGGATAATGGTAATGTTTTCGCCCTGGTAGAGGTGTTATACGCTGGGCAGGAGGAAGATGCATTTTGCCAACGTCCACTTTCCATTCGTCACATCCATGGGAGATGTTATGAAACAGTAAAGAAAGTGATTACCATTATAGCGTTTGAGCGACTGGCAAGATACCCAAACATTACTACATAATCTGACAGACATGTTGCTTAGCAAGCTATGAACATGCCAGGGTGGAGGGTTATGTCATAGATAGCATACAGAGAGCAAAATGCGTGTAGTCTTTGCACACTTCTCCATGTCTACATCACCAGGGGTGATGATGATCGGAACCGCCTTATGTCAGGCGCGAGGATTTCATCTGCTGAATTTATCTCAAGATTGTCAGCTGTATGACGCGAGAGAAGTGACTTACTGAGTTGGACTAATTGAATGCCCAATGAATTATACTAAGAATGAGCAGGGCCACGTCCTCATACTTGTCTATGGGCCCCAAATTATATACATAGGTCACAGCATCTCTGATGGAGATGTTGGCACTGTAGACTAGGTCATAGGCGATACAGTCCTTGTGACATTGATTGGCCTTGATAAAGGCGATCTACCCATGAATATCATGATTATTTCATTGTGCCGTCCACTTTTCCGTTCTGCAATTTGGATTGCAGAAGCCATTTTCCTCCAACTCTTGAGTGTTGAGAGGATGCGGCGATGGACAATGGACAACCTTGTTCTGCCCAATGAAAGTACACCTATATATTGATCGCTGGCCAGACGTGCATATTTATATGCTTCCAGCAAAGTCTATGGATATATCCGATCTGTCACTGAAGGATATGACGTCATAATCAATTATGTCACTTGTAGGCTAACGTCACAATCAAAATACTTCTTGAATGACGTATATAGGTCCTCCATGAATAATGAATAGTGGGTCATGGATTCTATGTATTTCTTATTTAATACATATACTGTTGAATATTTTGAAATTAAGTTAACTGGACATTGTTGTTGCCAATGCCAAAATATGGGCGAAACTTGCTTAGAAATGGGCAGGACATAGCTAGAAATAGATATTTCTATTTCTTAATAGTTAAAACAGAGCACGTATATATTAAATTAGGAATCTAAGCTTCTCCGGGTATGTATTTATAAAAAAACACAGTGTACATTAACAATTCTATTGACGAGATTTGGTCAAGAATATCAAAATATTTGCTTATTAAATGTCAATTCGCAAGCTAAGAGAAAACAGATTTTTTTGAAAATTTAACACTGCAACGACTGGCTCGATAAACAGAGACCCGTCTTTGTCGGGTGGCCATAAACGGGTTAACCAACTTCTACCGACATGTTACTGCTATCACCTGATCATGACAACAGTGAAGTGTTACTGCTATCAGCTGATCATGACAACAGTGAAGTGTTACTGCTATCACCTGATCATGACAACAGTGAAGTGTTACTGCTATCACCTGATCATGACAAAAGTGAAGTGTTACTGCTATCACCCGATTCCTAATCTCTGAAATAGTTTAGCAGAACTTTGCCATTCATCCTTGGTATAGAATCATGCGTGCCCTCTGCGCGAAACAATATTGTGTAATAAATAACACAAAAGCAACTCATACCCACACTGTGGGGATTATCTAGCTGTCAGACCAGCACTATGGGGATTGTCTGGTTGCCAAGCTGGTTTGATGCTCATAATGGATTAGCTAATTATACAAGACGCTGTCTGGATGAGTAAGCGGCCACTTTGTCACACATATGTGCCAGCAAAACATCAATTAATGTATGGAATGCTGCCAACCCTGATTTTAAGGTTCTAAGATACACGCAATTTAGACCACATGCCCAGGGGCGGACTGGGTCTTAAAACCGGCCCGGGCATTCTACTATTATGCGAGCCCATCATTAGCTCACCTGGCCCGAGGAAGTCATTTCAAACAACACACACACGCACGCACGTACATACGTACGCACTCACACACACACACAGTCGCCATGCTATAGGGGAGGATAAGCTCAATTGGTCCTTCGTTCTTTATTTGGACCAGGTGAGTTTATAGCATGTCGACTGTCTCTGTCTGTTTCTGTGTTGTTTGAAACGACTTCTCCAGAACCACTGTGCGGTTTTTAATCAAATTTGGTGGGAAGCGTCGTTGGGTCATATGGGTTCAAGTTGTTCAGCTAAATCCAATTGGCCGATTCATTTTAAAGAATCTAAATTTATGTTTGAAATAATGAAATTATATCTAGGAAATCATCTAGGGCAAGAGTAGAACCAACATTGTTTGAGAGAATATGGCTGACCAATGGGCTGTATCACCTGGAATTATTACCCATGTGCAATGAGTGCCAACGGTGAAAAATTGGCTTTAGCTAGAAGGCACCACCATATAGAGACATTCCATGATTCCAAGGAAATTTGATTGAAGGCGTTGCTTTTGACATCTTGTTAATTATTAATGAACTAGAGGACCAAGCTCTCAACCAAATTTCATTGGATTGTCTTTATGGTGGTACCTTAATGAAATAGGCTACCATCTAGGGCAAGAGTAAATCATGGTATATCAAGAGAATGTGCTTGGCCAAATATATTTATTGCTCACATGGCATTGTTGTGTTTTTGGTTGTCAGAGAATAGACAAAATGAAACTAAATAAAATTCACAAAAAGACAAAAAGCCAAAGGCTAATTTATTTAAAGTGAGCACAACTGGCACGTAAATATCATGTCAGACTAAGAGATTAGGTGCCTGCGCAGTTCACTACTTCTGGTAGCCACACCATCAATGATAGTACCAGTGTCAAGTTTGGCCAGGATCCCCTTTTCCACAGACATCAACATGAATGCATCAAGATGTTCCTGCGTCATTGTACTTCGCAAACGACTTCTGATTCTCTTCAAAGCAGAGAAAGATCGTTCACAGGCCACTTGTGACACAGGCAGCGTTAATAATAACTTGTAGGCTAACCCAATGCTCTTGTAGGCATCAGTAAAGAGGTTCAACTTGAGTAGCACCTTGTAACAGCACAGAGGGCAGGCCTTGCACGATTTATATGTACTCGTCAGCGTCTCATTGTCCTCTTCAGACTCGTGCTCAATGTCCTCCTGCAATGTATAAGCATTTGCTACTGATTGTTTTAGTGTCGACCACTGCTCTCCAAGGCTTCTTAGTTCAGTTCTTAATTGTTCTGCAGTGATACCATCATCAAAGTTCAGCAAATATGTATGCAGCTCCTCCATAGCTCCAGGTGGCACATCATCAAAGTGTCTTGGGTGAAGGAGTGAGAGATCAGCATACAATGCAGATGTTGGTGATATCAGGGATCTGTCAAACCGTTGCTCAATGCTGCTCACCATCGTATCCATTATTTGGTTGTACACTTCAATGCGATATTTCTTTACTGGATCAGAAGCTGATGTAGAGTCATCTATGGACAGTTCTCCATGAATGCGTTTCGGCCGTCTTTGTCGTTTTACAGGAAGAGACTCTTCAACAGCAAAGTCTACATCCATTTCATTCAGCTGGTCATTAGCCCATTGAACGAACTTTGCAACTGCATCATGAAAAGGTTGAAAGTCATTCCGCAGTAACTTCATTTTCTGTAGCAATTCATCTACCATCCTGTGCACAGTGAGTAGATCTAGCTGAACAGTTTCTAGATACTTCGAGAGCGCTGTAGTGTGGGAGAATACTTGCATATATACTTGTGCAGTCAGAATCGTTTCAAACCTCAGGAGACTGTCGATGTATCCCTTCACTTTGGCTTTAACAGCTGCTTGGATCCGGTCAGCAACAAGTAATGTATTAAGTGTGGTAATAACCTCTATGAAAAGTGATCCGTTTGGGTCATTGAATGAACCAAACACCTTCTTCAGAGCAGCAGCCTTTGACCACCATCTAGTTTCTCCAATTGTTCCCAGTCGTTTTGCAGTAGTTGAGTGTTGACTCCAGATGTTCATTCGCTGGTAAGATTCCCGAAAGAATACTGCGATATCATTCAGTAATAAGAATAATGATGCGCTAGTTACCACGACACTTGTCGCTTCAGTCACAACGAGATTTAACACATGTGCATGGCACCAAACATGGATCTGCATTGGAGCCTCTTTTGATAGGAGAGTGCTGAATCCCCTGTAGCATCCCTGCATGTTTGCTGCACCATCAGTTGAGTTTCCGACACATTTCTTAAGGTCAAGATTTAGTCCTAACATAACTTCAGAAACTAGTCGCACAAAGATTCGCCAGTAGATTCCTCACATTTTACTACACTCACTAATCTTTCTTGGACAGTGCCAGTGCTGTCGACATATCTAACAACAACAGAGCACTGATCTTGTGTTGAAATGTCTTGAGTGGTATCAATTTCCACAGCATACATGTCTGTTACTTCCTCAGAAATCCACTGGCGAATCTTATCACGGATAACTGTGATAACAGAATTCACTGTAGTTTTAGACAGCAAAGTGACCAAGGAACCACGACCTCGTGAACTCGTTGCCTTCTCGTGGTGCTTTTTGCTGCTCTGGACAACCTGAGCGAGATGATCAGCTGTACATGAATCATACTTCCAAAGTAGTTTTATGAGTTCCAGAAATGTACCATGGTCGATCTCCTCATTGCCAAGTGTGTATGCCGCTTCTTCAGTACGCCCTCTGTAACTCAGTCCCCTCTTGCCAATGAGCTTCTCCACATCTACAACTCTTTCCATCACTTGTCGCCTCTTTCTAACCTCATCATGATGGCTACGTGCAAGCAGGTGAGAAATGCTGGACTGTTGTTGATCTACCAGGTATGCTGCAGAGCAATTTAAATGAAACGAAGAACGTTCGTGTTCTTCAATACGTGTATGTACATGTCGCCAGTCAGTCATTCCCTCGATGAACGTCGACTTGTCTGATGTACAGGAAAAGCCCGAAAAGGCCAAACACACTGAACAGTAAAGAGAATGATTGTCTTTGTTATATGTCAACCACCATCTGTTTGTACCATCTTTTCGCACAAAACACCGCTTGACCACACGGTTGTCCGTTTTTTGATTAGGGTGGTATCTCCAAAATGACAAAGTAGCTTCACGTCTGCATGGTTTCGTAAAATAGTTGATCAAGGACGGAGAACAACTTTCCTCAGGATCCTCTGCAAGTGGGGCAGACGCAGTCGCAATGGGTATATCTTTTTCAGCTGACTGCAACTGTTCTGCTTGTTCACATTCACAGGTTCGCACTAATTCTCTGCCTGAATCTGGTGTCAATTGTTCATTGATTGGTTCGACTCCCAATTGAGTATCTGCTGATTCAGCTGCTGATGGTCCAGCTACCGATTCGGTATCCTTATTCTCATGTTCGTCGACTTTGCCAGGTCCGGTATTCGTACTTTCGGCATTGAAAATATCTAAAAGACTTCTGCACTGCGAAGCACTATCTGACAGTTTCTTTTTCTTCCGATCACGTTCTTTCTCAGCACACACCCCCACCCCACCCCCTTCCTTGTCTTGTGGGCTGCTGTATCCATTGTTGCCAATTGCTGGTTACAGATAGAACTGCTGAAATAAAAAAGCAATCATTGTTACACCGACAATATAAATTTGCGAACATTTTGGCATTTTAGAATTAAATATCTGCACATTTTCAGATCAAATATAAATATATTCTGCAAATCGGAATCTGGGATCATATGGGTAGCCAATACACCAATATACCAAATTTGGTTGCATTATTCAACCAAATCTGGTAGACTTGTATATTCGTTACCCATATCCATATGAACTTAATTTATATCTAATGGCGTGGAAGGAAATAGCGTGACAGATAGACAGACAGATGGATAATCATGTGGACGAAAGCAGAGACATGTGGACAGGCGGAGAAGATATACAAATCTCGGTTCTTTTCAAAACGTGGAGATAATAATCTAGTATTTACCATCTGTTACATGTACAGCTGTATTACCTGTATATCACTCAATAGGAGGCCTAGGTTGCTGGGTCAGTGTGGCTGTGTGGGTTTCTATTACCGAAGTTTGCCATTTTAGACCTACTGAGAAATAGTTGGAGCTCAAATCTTTGAGGGCCAAGAGGGCAGGCAGGTTTCGGGTGGTGGTACCGTGGGTGGGATGGGGACCTAATAGGGGTGGGATTCTATTGTCAATAGCTGGTATTAGACCACTGAAAATTGTGAAATATGTCCTGAAAATTAGAAGATAATCCCAACAAGAAAATGTAATGAATACCCAAGGAGGAGGGGGGGGGCTCCTCCCAGAACAATTGTGAAATCTAGCTGATCTCAGACCTGTGCCATCTCCTGTATTTCCAAAGGTATATACCGTATATAGGCCTATATTGTTATCCTAAAATGGGGAGGGCTGACTAAAAGCCAGTGCAGAACACAGTGTTTGCTTGTTTGACCAGGGACAACATAACAACATAGTTTCTCTACAACATTTAAGAAAAAGCCTATTGAATAATTTAAAAATCATTTTGACTGAAATATGGTAATGGGGAGAAACAGGCAACAGCTTTAATTCCTTTAAATGTCAAATGTTTAACAATATTTAACAGCTTAGGCCCTATATGTACCTGCATAGTGTCATGTGCCCGTGACTTATGATTTTCGAATTGAGCTGCCATATATATATTTATGGTTTCAAGATTCAAGATTCAAGATTCAAAATTATTTATTTCATACTCAAATACTCAATATACAATATATTACATCACAATTGGGCAGTCCATCAAAGGCATGGCCTATTACTCGATGGACCACCACCTATAAACACAACATTACAATATATAAAGGTACTAAATGTATTCAACATCTGTATAGATGCATGATAGGACAAACACAGAAAACAGGACGGCACAACATACATTTTTTTTTTCGCACCATATCGTCTTAATTTTGCGAATACTTATGGTTCTGCATATAGATAATAATAATACTTGCAATTCATCTGAGGTCTATATTGCGATAGCATAGTTTTAAGGGTTACTTAATAATTAATTATAAATAATTATTAAATAAGATTAAAACACTCACCATTCACCAATTTATATGAGGTTGATCATCGAAATCTTGACGCTAGTTCTATGACTATTGACTAGGCCTATACTTAACATACGGTACTATGTTAGTAAGTTACTACCATTTCTAACCATGACCAGAAGGATTGGCAAACACCTGCCGTAGCCCCCTGCCCATTCGCTTATTGTATTAACCCCTAGCACACTGATGTCGAAAATTAAATGTTCATAGCATCCGGAAAAGAGAGGTTGGTGTACGTTTTCACATCATTTTGGAAGCAGTTACTAGTTTGCTACTGAAACTCTGAAAGAGTGAAAGCTGTTGGCTGTTGCTATTTCAGCAACATTGCTACTAAAACTAAAACCAGCTTTAAGAAGATGAAATGAAATTTAATGTGAAATCTTGAAATTCCAGAGTGCTAAGGGCTAACTCTGACTAGTGCTACTGTTCTTACAGTTCTTTCAGGCTTAAGCATAGTTATAAAATAATAGAATACGTGAAACAATACGCGACTGTACGCCACGATCTCAGACTAAGCACACTGGCTGGTCGAGTTAGTCAGACAGCCTGAAAAGTATGTGTATCCTTGCGACTTGCCACTCCTTGAAGTCATGTTTCCTGTGCAAGATTTCGCGGAAATAGACAAAACAGACAGCAATGTCAATGTACATGTATATTATGTAATTGTCGCTTAGTCACAATTAAAGGTACACTTAGCGCCACAATTAAAGATACACTGTTATAATGTTATTAATTTATTTTATTCTCATATTTGCTCACTGAACATGAATTGATGAAAAATTAAATTTCATGCCCTGAAATGTAGCTTTCCCGAATCCTAGGGGAGGGGGCTACAGCCCCCACGCCCCACGGTCCCGCCCGACCCCGACCCCGCCAATGGCAAATTGATGCCATAACTGATGCTCACGTTCGTAGGGGTGCAGGTGGTAACGCCATATCTTATGCTCACAGCCTCATTCATAGCAGTATAGCCTTATAGGTGGCGATGATATATTGGACGATTAGGCGGTACCTGGTCATTCCAGGGTGATCCCATCAAGGGGAAGAACTTGGTTCAACAGTTAACATGTAACAAGTAACATCATCACTAACATGTGCTCAAAACCGTGAATCTGTACAGAGTTACAGGTACAAATTTTTTTCCCAGCCTACCAGCCCATTTTACCCTGAAACACCAGCCCACCGGGCATTGCCCAAATGCCCTTATGGCCAGTCCGCCCCTGCACATGCCACGTGGTGTCAACATATTTAGGTCCCCAAAATCAAGATATTTTTCTAGAGAGCTTTGATTTTTTATCCAATATCTCAATAAGATATTGCATGGTCTGCTACAGCATGTATTATGGCGGTCACATCGGTACAAATCCACATTATCTGAACATGTAGACCATTTGACTTATTTTAACATGGATCATATAATAATCTATGTTCATAAGGAATTGCTATACAGCTGCAATTTCCTTAACATTATCCAAAGCGTTAGAGCTGAACCCGATAGAATCAAACATGTTAATGGGAATCAGTGGCCCTTTATGAGCTTCTCTGACCATACGATGATGACCCAATATTGCAGGCGTTTGCTTGGTTAATTCCTCTTGTGTCAACTGCATCTCAAAGTGATTACAATGATTATATCAACTCAGCATTAACTCCTCTTGTGTCAACATCATCTCAAGCTTAGAGCAATGGACCTTTCCATTTTTAGCTATGACCCCGCCCATCACTAGCTAAGCTCCACCCATACCGCTCCGTGTTGGGATTGATCGATCCCCGAATGCCTTAGCTATCAATTACCTGAAAACATACAGGGAAGCTGTTGAATATGTTGTAACTAATTTGACTGGGCGCTGTTGCTGCCTATGGTCAAATTAGTTTCAAAAAATTTAACATAATACTTATTAAATGGGAAAAGCAAACAATTTGTACAACAACGCATATACCGTCTTCAAATATGCGTTCGTGACTTACTTATCGACGTCATTCCTTATGATGTCCGTGTACACATCACGCAGTTCATTATGACGTCATATGATGGATGGGTACTCTGGGAAGGTGAATTCAGTATTTAATGAGCAAGCTTTCAGGAAAATTACAGTGTTTTCTTCTATGAATGTCCATTTGTAGGAGAAGGGGGAGATACCTTTTGTAAATTCATAAGTGCAATTTACAAAAAATAGCTTACTATTGTCCTCCAAATTGGTATTCCTTGTAGCCACCGTGCATGGGTGTTTCTGGCTGGCTTGACCAGTAAAGCGTTACTGGTCAGGAAGGTTCAACATTTTGCATTGCCAGTGCCCATTTGCAAGCCGAGAGAAGTGTATCTTTGAAAAATTAAAAGTGTAATTACTGGTTCCGTTACCGAGCCAGTCATTCCAGTAAAGGGTTAATGGTCAAGAAATTCACGCTTTTGCTTTGTCCATGCCCATTTGCAAGCCAAGGGAAGAGCATTTTTGAAAATTTACCACTGGAATGAATTGTTACCGAGCCAGTCATTCCGGTGGTAAATGTTCACAAATCCACATTTCTCCAGACCACTGAAGTTGAAGGGTGAAGTTGAGACAAGGATAGGTCGTCTTTGAATACACGTGCGGCCATCGTGGACTCCAACGGAGTATATGCACACAGATCTTTATTCCAAATAATGAAAGTCATTAAGGTGTATCGTGTCGCATTAAATAGATTCACCTTGTGCACATGATAAGAGATACATTTTGATTTCTACGCAATTTACACTGGATGCAATACTACCAAGCATACAATGCCTGCCTCCATATTCCCCCGAACGGGGCCATGGCGGAATCTTAGCGAATACTCGTAATACGTAAGTCTGGCATTAGAGAACAACAACTGTGTACAATGGTTATCCATGCAATAAGCTGGCTTTTCAGATTACTATATAAGTAGGGTGAGTATATCCCTAGATATGCTTTACCTAAATGGAATAGTTAGCAAAGCTGGCGTATGCACATGTATGTAAATGTATGCCCTACCAATGGAAGGTACACACGGTAATTGCTAATCATTCACTCTAACTACATAGCAAAATATTTAACGTCAGCTCATTGTGTGGCTAACAATTCATCCATCTTGTTGGTGTCTTAGTAATCAACAACTTCCAGTCAAATTCGCAGTGTGGACTGAAAATTATGATAATACTATAATATATATCCTGAAGGCTGTTGCAGCAATAATTCTAATTTGAACCTTGATTCATCTCAACCGTATCGCTCAGAGAGGGATCCACTCGCTCACCAATTTTTCTGACGTCATGGACAAAACATGTAACTTGCTACCTCATAAGCAAATGGCACAAAAGGGCCAAATGTATTTTAGTCTATAGATCCAGTCAGTACAGAACGCATACACACGCGCGCACGCACGCACGCACGCACGCACGCACACACGCACGCACGCACGCACGCACGCACGCACGCATGCACGCACCATCTGACTCATTTGATCATAACATATACATAGAATCAGAATCAGTGTCATCCTGTTACTACGGGACACACGCCAATCAATGTGTTATTCGTCTCGCAGTTGTCAAAGTTTCACTAGCAGACCTGGTTAGGATTTCTTCCTATCGATAGCGATAAAGCTCTGCCCTCTCTATTGATGCGGATTCCCGTAGATGAAAATGATGTAATAGCAGCGTCTGTCTGCGCATTTCTCGTGAGATGTCCATTGTGTTGTAAAAAAGCATGTGCACGAAGCCACATTAGGGGGCATTTTATTGACAGACACATGACTGATCGCTCAGAGGAATTGTGGAAGCTAACGGTAATGGCAATATTGTTAACTGCTGCTTAGCGAATCGATCATTGCAGACATTCTGATTGGCGTCGTTGCTGCTGGCAATGACACCGCGGTTGCGAGCGATGTTGTTGTTATTATCAGTGTCAGTATATCCGTGTCCCCAAAGGCGCACCTTATATCGCCGTTTCTAGTGCTGATGTCACTGAATCACCTCAAGTACGGGAACAGCTGGCAGTTGACCGTGAGTGCGATAAAGATGATATTGATTATTTGAGCCCTACCGGAAATTGAGTTTCCGATGTCGACAGGAGGAATTTGCTAAATAATCTGCATGACAGGAGAAAGCTACATCAAGATAGACTGTGATATTAGCAGCAACATTTATATATGATTAAGTTAACCTATCGAAGATGTGTCTACAATATGGGGGTACTTAAGGCCAGGAGATTAAAATACCAGCTGAGTTAAAGGTTCATATTCACATCAAAATGTTTGAAAATAAAATTGTTCAAAATTGTATTCTTTTAGAGACTTTAATTTGCGCCTAGATTTAATGAACCGAAATAATTCTTAACATATGATGATTTCCTCCCATGTACATAAATATGCTTCTGAATTTAAACAAGGGACTCGGTGTCTCTGGTTCAGTCTCACAACTGAAAAAAATGTATATTACATTATATGGAATGAAATCATTGTATGTTAAGATTTATTTTATTTAACTCCATATAGGCGCACAATTTAAGACTCTAAAAGTATACAATTTTGAACAATTTTATTTTCACACATCATGCCGTCCATACCTTTAAGTAGCTTCTGCTATATTAGTTGTATAACGGACATGGTTAATATTATGTAGTTCCACAGGGCATCACATGGTATGCGGATCTTTCAATTTTTCTTTTGCTTTTATTCGATAAAGAACATGGGTGGTGATGGTGGGTGGGGTGGTTGGCCTCATCGTTTGCGAAAATCTCCGTTCCACTGATACAATGTGAGTAAAAACAATATAGGTAGTTTCCGATATCTCCTAAAACTTGACATTATCCACATATAATCCTTTAAATCCAGAGCATGAACACATTTCGAAATGATTGGGTATAGTAGAAACATTTTTGTTTTCTAATGTGAGCCAAATCGGATAAGTCTTTTTCTGAAACACAGCTGGGGATAGACAGACGGAAGTTCAGACGGGTAGATAGACAGACTAATGGTCAGACAGGTAGATACACAGCCGGATGATCATACAGGTAGATAAACAGACGGATGTTCAGACATGTAGATAGACAGAGCGGCTGTCAGAGAGGTAGATAGACAGACGGATGGTTAGACAGGTAGATAGACAGATGGATGGCCAGACAGGTAGATACGCAGACGGCTGGTCAGATAGGGGAGATAGACAGACTGTTGTTCAGGCAGGTAGATAGACAGACGGATGGCCAGACAGGTAGATAGACAGACGGATGGTCAGACAGGTAGATAGATAGCCGGATGGTCAGACTGTTAGATAGACATACGGATAATCAGACAGGTAGATAGGCAGACGGATGGCCAGACAGGTAGATAGATAGCCGGATGGTCAGACTGCTAGATAGACAACCAGATGGTCGGACAGTTAGATAGATAGACGGATGGGCAGACAGGTAGATGGACAGATGGATGGTCAGACAGGTAGATGGACAGACGGATGATCAGACAGGTAGATAGACAGCCGGATGGTCAGCGGTCAGACAGGTAGATAGACAGACGTGTGGTCCGATAGGTAGATAGACAGACACATGCACACACTCGAAACTAATGCAATCTGCCATGTATGAGGACACGGTAGAAGCATGGCTGATACTGCAAAGTGATTTCCCACAGCTGGACAACGCACCTCAATTTTAAAAGATAAAGAAAATACTTTGAAGATTTGAACAGCTCCCAGTCAAATTAATTTCAAAATACTGAACATAATATTTAATAAATCACTTAGATTTTGGGCTTGTAACTTTTCGCGTTTCAGACGCTTAAGACTTGCTGTAGCCACACAAACATACACTCCGTAAGCAAATGATTATCTCTCTTTAATGTCCCATTCAGCATCATGTATAGTGAAACCCTATTCTTTAGATTCAACAATCGGCTTTAGCCCGATCATTAATGCTTCTGGCAATATTTCTCATAGACAATCAGCTGTCGCCCGATCATCAATGCTTCTGGCAATATTTCTCATAGACAATCAGTCGTAGCCCGATCATTAATGCTTCTGGCAATATTTCTCATAGACAATCAGTCGTAGCCCGATCATCAATGCTTCTGGCAATATTTCTCATAGACAATCAGTCGTAGCCCGATCATTAATGCTTCTGGCAATATTTATCATAGACAATCAGTCGTAGCCCGATCATCAATCCTTCTGGCAATATTTCTCATAGACAATCAGTTGTAGCCCGATCATTAATGCTTCTGGCAATATTTCTCATAGACAATCAGTCGTAGCCCGATCATTAATGCTTCTGGCAATATTTCTCATAGACAATCAGCTTTAGCACAATCATTAATGCTTCTGGAAGTATTTCTCATAGACAATCAGCCGTAGCCCGATCATTAATGCTTCTGGCAGTATTTCTCATAGACAATCGGCTTTAGCCCGATCATTAATGCTTCTGGCAATATTTCGCATATACAATCAGTCGTAGCCAGATCAGTAATGCTTCTGGCAATATTTCTCATAGACAATCGGCTTTAGCCCGATCATTAATGCTTCTGGCAATATTTCTCATAGACAATCAGCTGTAGCCCGATCATTAATGCTTCTGGCAATATTTCTCATAGACAATCAGTCATAGCCCGATCATTAATGCTTCTGGCAATATTTTTCATAGACAATCAGTCGTAGCCCGATCATTAATGCTTCTGGCAATATTTCTCATAGACAATCAGCTGTAGCCCGATCATTAATGCTTCTGGCAATATTTCTCATAGACAATCAGCTGTAGTCCGATCATTAATGCTTCTGGCAATATTTCTCATAGACAATCAGTCGTAGCCAGATCATTAATGCTTCTGGGAATATTTCTCTTAGGCAATCGTTTTTAGTCCGCTTAATAATGCTTCTGGTCATATTACTCATAAACAATCTTTGTTTTTGTTTCTCAGACTAATTTCTCATAGATGTTTGATTTGCAAAACTTAATAATCCATATTGTTAAGCATTCATTCTTTGAAAGACACATTGATTAGAGAGCTCACAATTCCGTCCCTCTCATACTCTCGGAATAAAACAGGAACCCAGATCGTGAAAGAGGATTACAATACTACATTGGTTCAATAGTCTTAATATAATATAATCTTGCTGTTGTTGCCCGAAACTAAGAGTTTGTTGAGCAATCGGCGCACTGGTAGATGTATTAAACATGGTGGTAATAACAAAGCAAATCTGTTTGGCATAATAGACATGCATAATAGGTTCTGTAGACGAAATCCAATTTTGATATACCATATATATTCATCCATCAATATATATATATATATATATATATATATATATATATATATATATATATATATATATATATATATATATATATATATATATATTCCAATATGAATACGATTATGCGAGTGCGTTGACGTCTTCCCGTACTTAGGACCAATGGTACAGACTTTGCTTATTTTCTAGTCCTCAGGAGTCTCACCAGTAGATGACCAAAGTTAACCAATATGATTCATTCATTTTGTTTGTCCGGCGATGCTGTAAATACAATTATGTTAGTATCATATTAGATCTCTTTGTGGCTTCTCATAGACAATGCTTCATACAGCGTTATCTTCCATATTATGTGCCTAGTGATGCCAGTATGGAGACCTCACCATACTCATTACAGCCAAGTTCATATTTTGTCTTTGAAGAAGGACTTTCAACATAAATGGCTGATACATTCCTAACTTATAAAAGTGAGTGCTTCATTCAGCTTAATCGTAATCGGATAAAACTGGATTCCTTTGCGATACATACAATCAACTAGTTACCTTGTTTTATCTTCATCTGTGATTTTAGATCTCGAGTTAGCTGTTAAATTCCTTTTTATTGCCCGGATATTATTGATATACAATTATACATGTTCAAGAAGAGAGCCTTATCACTACTACACACATCACAGTGTCATGCCACATGATAGTGCCATACGTCGTGGAATTTAATGATCGCTAGAAGACTATGTTTGAAAATGTCCCACTGATGACTGGCTCGGTTATCGAGCCAGTTATTCTAGTGGTACATTTTCAAAATCCCTTTTCTTGGATAAAAATGGGCATTCCTCAAGACCACGACACAGTCCTTTTGTGGCTGACTTGCCCATTAAAGAGTTAAGTTAGCACATGACGGGTTAAGGCAGAAATATGAGATGTGTTACAACTATGCACTGGAAGGCACAACCATACAATTTGTCAGACCGAAAATACCCCTCAGACCCGGCCGATTCAGTAAATCCCCTCTCCTCATTGTATTTGTACTGTATTTTGTATGGATGCCTGCTCTGTTTCATTGCCGTAGGGTGCAAAGAACACATATTTAGATATTCAATCTATGTGTTATCGCGGTGGGTGGGTGGGGGGGCGTCTACCCACGTTATTATAGTTGATACACTGTCATGAAACAGCTATGTATGATTACTGTATTATGCGGCTGTAGTAGTAGACACACCATGCAGCTGCAATCGGTCCTTCTTCGCTTTTGTCCGATGTGTCTTGTCTTCAGCCGAAATCGTTAACTTCCTCATGTCCATTCTTGACTTGAGTGTACCGAGTCCTGCTTTCTTGATGTCACCTCGCAGCATGTTTAACATATTTATGCAATGCTTCCTCTCCTGGCTTTCTATTTGCTGGCTCTGAGCAGGTAGAATTCCAAGGCTCTCTGTGCTGGTGTGTCTTCTGGCATCCTTAGAACATGGCAAACATGGGCCATTTTTGCCGGGCGACTTTTAAAGACAGCGGCGACGCATTACACATCATGTATAGTGCATCCGTTTAAACTATGCTGCCTGGCCATCGGTGTCCAGTGATGCGGTAGGTGTTTGCGGTGGCAGGCATCGAGTTTGCCTAGAGCTACCTTTTGAGATGCCCAGCTGTTACAGTTATACAGCACCAAGGACGCATTGTATAAACGTAGTCCTTTCATCAATGGCATCTCTGATCTACGAATCCATAGCTTCAAGAAGGACTGTAAAGATGTTTCCCATGACGCAGTGTGCAGCAATGTCAGCGGTACTACAAAGCAGCGAGCCCATAATTTACTTTTTCTCCATGGCTCACCGCCACGAAGCGGATTGTCATTTTCTTTAGTGTCATGCTTTGTAGATATGTATATGTGGGTGAACTCTGTTTTGGATTCATTCATAAAGAGATTCTCAATTTTTAGGTTGCTTGCAGCTATAGGGTAAATTAATCCAATTAGTTAGACAGTAATTATGTGTCTATTTCCATATATGGTATGGTCTGATGGGAAGAAACCATAAATAGCTTTACTTGCCTAGAATAGCTCATTGGCCACCATTAAGGGTGGGATATATTAACAATTTTCTCTGTTTCTTGTCCAGTCCATCCAATCGATCGCTACAGAATTAAGACACCACTTAGCAGTGTGGCCATCTTTGGGTAATGACTGTTGAATGTCGATGCAAGCATTATCTCAGAGACAAATGTATTCGTAGCATTGCTACAGGCATTGTGTGTGGAAGGAAGTGTTATAAAGTGCAATGAATTGACAATCAATACACGACAACCTCTCATTCTAATATCAGTTGTTTGGGGGTATCTAGCTGTGTTCTACAGACTCCCCATGACAGAAACAGAGTATCGTATGCTTAAACATTTCGAAGCATTTCAGGATGATCAGCATAAACAAGTATGTATGAGTACTGTATTATGCGGCTGTAGTAGCAGAAACATCATACAGCTGCAATCATTCCTTCTCCGTTTCTGCCCACTGTGTCTTGTCCTCGGCCAAAATATTTACCTTCTTCTGGTCCATTCTCGATCTAAGTGTATAGTGTCCTACTTTCCGGAGGTCACCTCATAGCACGCTCAATAGATTTTTGCAATGGTGTCCTCTCCTGGCTTTGTATTTGCTGGCTCACAGTAAGGCGAATTCCATTGCTTTCTGTGCTGGTGTGTCTGCTGGCATCTCTTAGCACACGGCCAAACATGGACCTGCCTCTATGATATTGCTATTTTGGTTGGCAATGCTCAATTACAGTATCCCCTTTTGGTATAGAGTCAGTTCCATAGAACAGTGAATAACTTGTCTTACGCTGCCTGTAAATGCGTGTCATTTGTCAAACTAACTACATCATCTAGCTTACTCAATACAAAAGCATTGAATTGTGGATGCATCTTCAATTCATCATGCTGGAATTCCACGCATTCGTCGTCATAAAATGGCTGTCATCTCTACTCTGTTATAATCACTAAATATGTGCAATAATGTGTTAATCGTATCAGTCACACACAAACCATACCGCATCATCGGCCATCATGTGTGTAAATCTGTGCCATCACCAGGCGTGTGCCATCACCAGCTGTGTCATAAGCTGACATCTCGTCATCATCAGTCGTCTCTAATATAATATATATATATCAACATCATCGTCATTGTTGAGGTTTATGTGGTCATCCGCAGATTATGCTGTCTGATTACTAAGCTCATTGACATGACATTATAGGGATTTATGAGAGGTTAAGACAGAGAGAACCTTAAGCAAGCCAGTTATATTGATAAGTGTGTTATATTGTGCAACCGGTTCAACACGTACTGTACAGAAATATACATAAACTCAAGTTGTGCGTACGTGCGTGCACCCGTGCGTGCTTGCGTGCGTGCGTGTGAGTGAGTGCGCGCGTGTGTGCGTGTGTGTGTGCGTGTGTGCGTATCAAATGAATGCCATGTAATAAATAACATGTCTCTGTAAGTAGCCTAAACCCAACATAGGATCCTATGTTAGGAGAATTCTGCAATATTCCATGTAACTCCTATTGGTCACGTGTGTAATTGTAATTGTAATTGTTAGTTTTCGGCACCCCATTACGGGTTTTATGCGTTCGAGTCATTTTGCAGCAAATCGGGATAGGGTAAAATCGGAATATATTTAGCCAGACGCCAACGTCGGATAGCCCCGCTAATAAACGGGGGATCAAATAAACGAACTCTCGGGTCGTACAACGGCTGAGAGGGTGTTTGCTCCGGGTCGATAGTCACACCAGTTGCCTTAATATCGAATTCCATTTCCAAAGCGGCTGTACTAGTGGTTATATCCTCTTTTGGACCTGTAATGAAATGATAAGAAAAGAACAACTATTCTATCACTATGGATATGTTGTCCGCGTATGCATGTGCATGTGCGCATGCAAGCGTGCACACATGTGATTGCGTGTGTGCATGCATGTTTTCTTGTGTACGCGTATGGTGGTCATGGGCGTGCGTGCGGGCGTACATGCGTGCGCTTTTGTGTGTGCGCAAGTGCGTGCGTGCGTGCGTGCGTGCGTGCGTGCGTGCGTGCGTGCGTGCGTGCGTGCGTGCGTGCGTGCGTGCGTGCGTGCGCGCGTGCGTGCGTGCGTGTGTGTGTGTATATGAATTTTTCTCTAATCGAAATAGAAATATGGGAAACTATCAAACGACCTTAATGCAATGGAAGAATATAGAAACATGATATTCACGAGATACTGACAAGTATGTATGTATCCGATCTGCCGATCAAGTATATGACGTCATATGTAGGGTGACATTACAGTTATAATTGATAGAAATACTTCGTCATGAAGCTGTCAACTGTACGCATTGGATATCTGTATTATTTAATACCCGTTCTGTTGATGATTTTGAAACTAATTTGAGTGGGTGCTGTTGCTGCCATAGGCAGTAATAGCGCCAATCAAATTAGATTCAAAACAGTCAGCGCGTTAACTGTATAGTCAACGGGTTAACTGTATAGTTACCATTAAATTGAGCTACGGGGGTGTCAGGATTTAAAGTATATAAAGCGATCCCAACACGCTCAAGGCGTGAACAGAGATTAGTTAGAGATGAGCGGGCCAAAATAAACGTGGATTCATCCACTATCTACAGAGTCCCATGTGAACGAAAGCCTTCTTGTTTCTCCAAGGAACAGTATGAATCAGAAGCCAAAGTCCGGAACAAAGTATGCAAAGAGGAAGGGTTGGACAACAGGTATGGAATGATGCATATAATCAAATTACTGAACTTCATAGAAGTGACAATCGTTCGTGCTCAGTGTTTATGTCAGACAACAGTATACGCATATTGTAATAGGTCTAGGGACTTTAAGGTGTATCATATGTGGCAAAGGAATATAAAGATTTTAGCATAATTAACGTAGTTAAGCGAACACGCTGGCACACACGCACGCACGCACACACGCACGTACGTACGCACGCTCTCTCTCCCTCTAAATCTCTCTCTCTCCCTCTCACTCTCTCTCTCTCTCTCTCTCTCTCTCTCTCTCTCCCTTGCTCCCCGTATGTGTCTCTCTCTCTCTCTCTCTCTCTCTCTCTCTCTCTCTCTCTCTCTCTCTCTCTCTCTCCATTGCTCCCCGTATGTGTCTTTTCCTAAACTCTCCTGAACAAAGACAGCACATGTTTCAAACACAAATTTATGTAATCATATTGTCAGGATGCGATAAAGTGATGAAATAACACTGCGTTTTTGTGTTATATTAATATAATACGTACCTGGCAACGTACTGTCCAGAAAGCATGCTACAAGCCCGCCCACCAGAAATGGCACGCCAAGAATAGCATTCAATATCCTATCGCTAATTCTGGAACCTGTAGTTAACATTTAGAGAAGTCATTGGGCTACATATATAGTCTGGACATGTAGAAAATGTTACTTTGACACGCCACAAGAATGGGATGCTGGCACGAATGCGGATGGGATTTGGGTTAGATGGTGGTGGTGGGTTGCCTGGTTACGAGGTCTATCCTACTCCTAAACATATTTCCGTTCCTAAGAAGAGGGTGCCAAGGACGCGAGCCTTGGATGATGACAATAGTTGGATCGCGTATTTGGGAAAGTTGCAGTCTCGATTCCAACACGGTATTGTGTTACATAGATTGTATGGTTATGCAGGAAACGTAGGTAAATACTGTTAGAGTGAGAAGTGTGAGACGGTGGAAGAATGGATGTGTGGAAAGAAGGAGGAGGGGGGAGGGTTGGGCTTTGCCCACTCTTTATCCTTATCCAACCAGATTTTTGTTGCATAAGAGGAGGATTGCAAAGAAGTTGGCGGGCGATTATGATGATGATAATTGGAAATGGGACTGAAGATGTTTCGGTAAGGATATGGATATGTTGGTAATGGTTGTTAGGGAAGAAGGAAGGGAGCAGCAGTATGAAGAGGTATATGGTTGAGAAAGAATACATGAGGGTATAAGATACAAGCTGCACGGCTATGCTATACCATTGGCCCGTACGGAAGCGTACATTGCATGTGTAAGTGCAATTGGATGTGAGACGAAAGTCACTTCACACCGCATGAAGCTTGTATGTGCATACATGTATATGGTATTCGCAGTAATAAACTTGCTCACCAACCAAGCGTGCGTGTGGGCGTCTGCGGAAATTAACTGTAACACAACTCCTCCGATACGGTTAGATGGAATTCAACCACATTTGGCATGTGCGTTAACAATATGATAGCGGAGAAGAACACAGGGGCATTTACATTGTGTGCTGCCACCACATGAACCACTCCACTTGGAGTAAAACATCAAAATGATTGTGACGCAACTCCTCCGAAACTCAAACACATTTTTGTATCTTAGTAACGCATGTGAATGTAGAGTGCACGAGGACATTTACATTCGCCTCCACCCCAGAGGGGTAGAGTGGCTTGCTCAAAAGTTGAAATTGATTGTAACACAACTCCTCTGAAACCTGTGGATGGAATTCAACCAATTGCATGTGAGTCACCAATATGCTTGTGCTATGCGCAGTGCAAGCGGGCATTTATGTTTGGCTCGGACCCCATGAGTCACAAAGTTAAAGCAGTGAACGTTGAAATTTGCAGTCTACTTAACATTGTCAGATCCGGCTTAGACCCTCGGAACTGTCTGCCTGTTGAATTTGTGCAGACTGCATTTCCACGGTGCTTAGCCCTGTATAAGATGAACATTTTGAAGCCAATTTAACTGTAACTTTCTTGTAACAAAACCACCAATAACTTGCAGTCCACTCGTTTCCAAAATAATAGGGTTGACCAGAGTTATTGACCATTGCATATATTGTGGTATCCAACTAGTTATGCAAGAAAGCTATTGAATGTTCTGAAACTAGTTTTGCATGAAAGCTATTGACGGTTATGAAACTAGTTTTGCAAGAAAGCTATTGAATGTTATGGAAATAGTTATGCAAGAAAGCTATTGAATGTTATGAAAATAGTTATGCAAGAAAGCTATTGCATGTTATGAAACTAGTTATGCAAGGAAGCTATTGGATGTTATGAAACTAGTTATGCAAGGAAGCTATTGAATGTTATGAAACCAGTTTTGCATGAAAGCTATTAAAGGTTATGAAACTAGTTCTGCAAGGAGGCTATCGAATGTTATGAAACTAGTTTTGCATGAAAGCTATTAAAGGTTATGAAACAAGTTATGCAAAGAAGCTATTGAATGTTATGAAACTAGTTATGCAAGGAAGCTATTGAATGTTATGAAACTAGTTATGCAAGAAAGATATTAAATGTTATGAAACTAGTTTTGCAAGAAAGCTATTGAATGTTATGAAACTGGTTATGCCAGAAAGCTATTAAAGGTTATGAAACTAGTTATGCAAGAAAGCTATTGAATGTTATGAAACTAGTTATGCAATGAAGCTATTTAATGTTATGAAACAAGTATTGCAAGAAAGCTATTGAATGTTATGAAACTAGTTATGCAATGAAGCTATTGAATGTTATGAAACTAGTTATGCAAAGAAGCTATTGAATGTTATAAAACTAGTTTTGCAAGACAGCTATTGAATGTTATGAAACTAGTTATGCAAGGAAGCTATTGATTCTTATGAAACTAGTTTTGCATGAAAGCTATTAAAAGTTATGAAACTAGTTATGCAAAGAAGCTATTGAATGTTCTGAAACTAGTTATGCAAGGAAGCTGTTGAATGTTATGAAACTAGTTATGCAAGGAAGCTTTTGAAAGTTATGAAATTAGTTTTGCAAGAAAGCTATTGAATGTTATGAAACTAGTTATGCAAGACAGCTATTAAATGTTATGAAACTAGTTAGGCAAGAACACTAATGAATGTTATGAAACTAGTTTTGCAAGAAAGCTATTGAATGTTATGAAACTAGTAATGCAAGGAAGATATTGAATGTTATGATACTAGTTATGCAAGACAGATATTGAATGTTATGAAACTAGTTATGCAAGGAAGCTATTGACGGTTATGAAACTAGTTTTGCAAGAAAGCTATTGAATGTTCTGAAACTAGTTATGCAAGAAAGCTATTGAATGTTCTGAAACTAGTTATGCAAGAAAGCTATTGAATGTTATGAAACTAGTTATGCCAGAAAGCTATTGAATGTTATCAAAATAGTTATGCCAGAAAGCTATTGAATGTTATGAAACTAGTTATGCAAGGAAGTTATTTAATGTTATGAAACTATTTTTGCAAGAAAGCTATTGAATGTTATGAAAATAGTTATGCAAGAAA
>CM067364.1:83696851-83854351 GCA_034401795.1 Chaetoderma sp. LZ-2023a
CATGACACGTGTGTTTCCAGTATTCAGACGATACCCCAGCTTTTGTTGCGGATAATAACACTTTCTGCATCTTAGATAAAATACTAAGCATGTTTCAAAACACTTCTAAGTTAAAGGGGGATAGAGATAAATCTGTTGGCGTATTGCTTGGTCCTTGGGGCAACAGGCTTGATAATATTATGGACATAAGGTGGCCAAATAATTATTTAAAAATGAATACATTAATAAACTGGACGTACAGACTAATTAAACTGAAACGCATGTTGTCGCGACCATTTGTTTATTTTTGGTAAAGCATTTGTTCCGGATAACTGTATAATGTCGTGTTATAGTAACCAGCTTCTGCTGTCCATATGCCAAAACATGTAGAAAATGAGATAAATCACCTAATGTCCACTTTTTTGGAGGAAAATAAGGCTAAACCTGTAGCTAATACAGTTAGTCTCAATGCACATTTGTAAGGCCGTTTGAACATGTTTACTAAAGCAATGACATCGCCATTAGAATGGGAAAGTTAGTTAGACCCGAGACTATTGGGGAAATGACAATATTAGATGCGATATAAAGGCCTTTACTTCCATTATTAGCTAGTAAGTGAGTCCAAAGATTATCAGATCTATTCAACTCGGAGAACTCAGCGCAATCAATATCAAGCAAATATGCATTAAGGAAAATGGACGCCCATCGTCTGTTAGCCCAATTAACTAAAGCTGTTCCCAGCGACTGGTTCAAACTACCAAATGCTGATGACAAAGAGGAGTTTCATTACTTCATTACAATGGAGAAGAATTCAAATGCCATAGGCGTTCTCCTGATTGGTGTAGCATCTTAATACGTAAACACGCCAAAATACCCAGAGCAATTGATATATGGAATTAGGTTAAGTATAAACCCTATGACCGAAATAATGTGTGGACGCATTTACATTTGCCATTTGTACCACATAGGGCACCTGATGTAGCAGGGGTGGTCCTTGCAGACTTTGGGTCGCACATTTAATACAGAAATGCCGAATTACAACTAATAACCTATGTCCTCTCTGTAAACTGGAAAAGAGACACGTGTACATCACACATATGTATTAATTGTGCCATTCATTGAATCTACAAGATGAAATCATTTTGTTTAGGGATCTATAAATCTATAATGCGGCATCTAACCAGATATCGGCTTGACATCCAACCAGATATAAAGTTGACATCTGACCAGACATACGCTTGACATCTAACCAGACATAAGCTTGGCATCCAACCAGACATAAGCGTGGCATCTAACCAGACATAAGCTTGGCATCAAACCAGACATATGCGTGGCATCTAACCAGACATAAGCTTGACATTAAACCAGACATAAGCTTGACATCTAACCAGACATAAGCTTGCCATCTAACCAGACATAATCTTGGCATCTAACCAGACATAAGCTTGACATCTAACCAAACATAAGCTTGGCATCTAACCAGACATACGCGTGCCATCTAAGCAGGCTAACCGTAGATAAGCTTGATAGCTTAATCTGTCTTATAATGATAGGGATTTTGGACAGTTTGGAAATACCGATGTGCGCAGGTGTGGAATCCTAACAGGTCGAATCACTTAATTGGCCTGACATTGATTTTTCACACGCTTTTATTGTATTGCTTTCGAGGTGAATTGTATATAAGTGCGATGAAAGAAAGGGCTTTTTGAGAATTGCAAGGATATGCGATGCAGGAACAACACTAGTTAAATTTATGCCAATAAATTCAATAATTTTACATCTATGAACGTATTCTGATGAATATAGGTTGACCGAGAGCGTAGATATTTAAGAGTGCAACTGTTAACACTATGTAGCGACGGCTCTTGATGCCTAATCAACTTGCACCAGCCATTTCTCCGTATAACTGCATGTGACTGACAGATTAACACCTTACCTGTGAAAGACCAGCTCTGTAAAATCATTTATATGCTGCATGGGGTACCATGTTAGTATAAACTGTTGCTGCATCCAATTGTGATGCGTTTGTTTGCTCCGGGGCTGGGTTGGGTGGGGGAGGTGGGTGGCCGGCCGGGGCGGGGCCGCTAAACATAAGCAAAATATGCATGAACGTGTTTGGTATTGGATAATTCTGGAAAGTGATAGTGTCACTAATGTGATTATCTAAGTTTCAACTCGCACATACGAGTGTCTGTGTCACTCAGAATAAGACGAAGATTTTAGTATATTTTTACGGTTTAATATAAAAAAAGCATACATTTGCACTTAATGGCTGCAATATTTATAATATAATATATGATTTCCCGGAAAGTTGTATGGGAATGTGTTGTTAAGATATAGGTGTCTGCTCTTACATTTTACCTTCATATATTTATTATTTATTTATTATTGTACATTTTCTTTTGTATTTTTCTACATTTTATGTTCTTTTCAGTCAGTATATTTGTGGGTACTACGGATTTTTCACATGGTCCCTTGATTGTGCTCCTAGAAAAAAGGTAGCAGCAGCAGCGGCAGCAGCAGCGGCAGCAGCAGCAGCAGCAGCAACAGCAGCAGCAGCAGCAGCAGCAGCAGCAGCAGCAATAACAGCACACTCGGTAGCAGCATTATTTAAAACGTTTCCGTAGTCTCACATTTACGATTGAATGAGCAGGAGCTCGTAGTATATTTTGGATACACACCACACGTGCCGGATGCATGACTGAGTATTTGATTGGCGTGTACATTGTCTCATTGTCCTAATTCACATACTCTGTATCTGTCGTTTATAGCGTGTAGACTGTAATTTATGTCAAATGAACGTAGGTTAATAGTACCGCTGTTCTCCTATCACCAATGTAGTAAGTAATATACCATCAGTCAGCACTCGTTAAATGAACGTAGGTTAATACTACTGTTGTTCTTCTATCACCATATGTGGTATAGTATCAAAACATGTAAGTAACATTATAATCTTAACCCTTTCATGGCGAAACTGGACAAAATCGGTATCTTCACTTGTGCTAAGGAATGTGAATTTGCATTACAAGTGAATACCTTTGAAGCGTTTACTGCTAGAAGGACTGGGTCGATAACCGAGCCAATCATTCCAGTGGTAAATTCTCAAAATAGTATTCTCTTACCTGCAAATGGACATCGAATGAGCAAATATTTAGATTTTCCTGACCAAATCTAAGTCATTAAAGGATAAGATAAATTAACAGTATTATACAGATTCGCCTAATGACAGATTATCTGTTCAGCTGGGTAATTCAGTTCAATAGACATGTGGTCTATAACGGCTGACGAGTTTTTGAATGTTTAAGTGATTGGTTTGACTTGGTGCAAACTAACTTTTAATCACGAATCCTGCCGCTCCAACATCACACGACGCAACATAACAGAGTGCATTACTATAGTAGCACCTTTGAAGCCGAAATACCACCTTCAAAATTATTTGCAATTTAATAACTATTGTTAAGCTAATTGGACTGAGAAATGATGTTGCCTATGACAAAAACATCTTCCTTTCAGATTAGTTTCACAGTGTTTAGAAGCTTGCCTTACCTATAACCTGTGATTCTGGTAAGTCAGGGTCTGCGGGTTAAAAAACCAGTCAATGAATTCCATCAATATGCGGCCTAGGATCAGGCATAGCAAGCAATCCTATATTAAGAGGACTTGAAGATCATTAAGGATACTATCACTGAGACAATGTCTAAAACATTTACCACATTACCACCAAACAAGCTGGGAAGACAGCGGAATGTTGGCTGGATAACAGAGAACATCAAGAAGATAGTTATCCAGAAACACTGCTCGTACAATGCAACATGTAGGGCAGGCGAAACCAGGGACACAGAAAATGATTCGAGAAGCAGGAAATTTTGGCGTTGCTTCAAGAAAATACTGCAAGCAAGATAACATAGGAATACATACCATCAGACAAGGCAGTCAAAGCATCACTGGCAGAGAAGGGAACGCTGGAGCACTGAATGAGCAATTTGCATCACTATTCACAGATGGAAATATCAGCTAGATTTAAGGCTCTACAGTATCTTAACCCTTCAAAAGCATCGCGTCCATACAATCTGCCATCAATCTACCATTTAGAATACTGACAGAAACATCAAGTAAAACTTCACCAATCCTCCGCTCCATCTTCCAGCAGACCCTGAAGGAATAACCTACACCAGCTGACTGGAAGGCAGCCTACCCAGATATGCATAATAAAATGTGACAGAACAAAAGTTCCAAACTACAGACAAGCTCCATTTACACTAGTCATATGAAATGTGGTGGAGTATGTCGTAGACAGACAGATAATGCACCACATGGACAAGTGCAATATAGACCACATAAATCAGCATGTGTTCCGACCAAACAGATCATGTGAAACACAAATAATCATGATAGCCCGCAAATTCACATATGCCTTGGAACAAAGGTGTTAGGTAGACATAGAGTACAAGATTTCGCAAAAGCGTTTGATACGGTACCGCGCCAATGCTTACTCATGAAAGTACATCATTACGGAATATAAGGCAACATTCCAGAATGGATTTCTCGGTCAAAAGAACAAAAGCATTTCATAGCAGGTGATTGATCTTGATCCTGATTAGTTATGGCAAAACATCCAAAGGACATTATTTTCGCCACGCATTCGTCAAGTAGCTAGTTTAGACATGTTTTTCGCCTCTAATTAATTCGGTAAATTGATTTATATGATTTGCAGAGTTTTCTGAACTGTTTAGAAGATCCTGTGATAGTTTGTTCCAATTCCTAATCATCCTGGGAATAAAAGATGAATTTAAAGACGTAAGTTCTTGCGTAAATTTGGTTGAAGTGGCTGTTGTGCATGTTTTTGGTTTTGCGAATAGGATTCTGTAGACTGTCTAACGATATCTTTGCTTGTTGCTGTAGACCTTTGTAGACCAAAATAAGGCGGTTTTGTTTCCTTCTGTCTGGCAATGGTGGGAGTTTTAGGGTTTCAATTATATTTGTCAGACTGCCTGGTTCGTGGCAATAGTTTGTGGTGATAATTCTAGCTGCACGTTTTTGTACATTTTCTTGTTTGTCCTGAAGAGTTATCTTATGAGTGTCCCAAACAGTACTTGCATATTCCAGAACTGGTCCCATTGTGGCTAGCTGGGTCGTGTCGGGTCGTTCCATGATGTTTGCTGCGCCACACGTGCACGATGACCGCAGATGATGGCTAGCTCTCGGTCACAGGGTAACTGATTCTGAGCGACGATGAGATGCAGGGAACAAAGACCGGCTCCTAAGGCCGGTGGAACTCAAATATTCCGGTGGGACCGTGTGACCATTGCCGCTAACATTAAATTGCACAGTATCTGCCCATGAGTTTGTTTCACCAGTACGCCTGTTCATAGCGATTTTGAGATCTATGAACTTACAAGATTTCGATGGTGACCTAAAATTATTAAAGAGTAACTAACATATATCTCTTATACAATTGTTGAGATATAATATTATAAGGAATATTACATAACATAGAACAGCCTGATGAACCTTTAAACATGGAGTCACCGGAGGTACCACACAGACACGCAGGTCCGCTAAGGTAACCCTACAAATGAGGCTCCCGCATACGATATCACTAATTAACTTGATATATGTTATTATACCTCTAAGCTGAACAGAAGGAAGAGAAAGAAACTCTTGTGTGGCGAGAGGCTTTGTTCCTCATGCGGGCATTACTCCTAGTGCTTTATTCTTGGGTGAGGATTAGTAGCCTTGCGCGGGCCGCCGTCACTGGATCCTTGTGAGAGGTAAGTGCCTCGCGCTGGCCTCCATCGAAGGAAAATGCTGTCACCGCCGAAGCGGAGGGACAGAGATGGCCACAAAAGTGGCCATTCTGTGTTCAACCAAAAAGTGCTGCAAGCTAAGACCAGCCTAGTGAAACTATAAGTAAAAGTGTTGCGTGCTGTTTTACGTGAGGACGAGACAAGCGATTCCCGTAGGATTCCCAAGTTACCGTCTTATGTATTTGCAAGAATACTGACTTATTAGGTGCCACTTTTATTTATGCGGGCCTTCTTCTATGCCTAACCTACCATGTAGGTTTTCAAAAGACCAGAACTAGTTTAGGCCGCAAATGGTGGGTACCCTACCTAGCTTTAGATACGGCTGTCGGTGAGAGCAGATACCACACGGCATCAATGCTCAAGACAGTATACGTACATGTCACTTTGCAAGATGTC
Organism: Chaetoderma sp. LZ-2023a; assembly: GCA_034401795.1. NCBI lineage: Eukaryota > Metazoa > Mollusca > Caudofoveata > Chaetodermatida > Chaetodermatidae > Chaetoderma > Chaetoderma sp. LZ-2023a. The sequence continues at coordinate 83,703,034 of CM067364.1, forward strand.
CGAGCCTGATGAGAGTCCAGACATCTTGCTCCGTGACCACATAAAACATCACAGGATGATGGCTACCTTTTTACACAAGCAAATTTATTCCAACTGGACTGCCATTACGGTGAGGATTAGAGAGACGGATATCCACCGTAAATGTCCTTCCCGCAACGGCGTGGCAGATTCCATCATCTTGCCCAGACATGTGTACAGAATTCGGTGGAGATACATATCTCGTCCGTCACCAACCCTATGGAGCTAAGTTATTGACCTAACATTAGGTTTATATCCAAGTTGCCTAAATATGCACTGCGGTGCGGGGTATATATCATAAGAAAGATAAAGAGAAATAATAATAATAATAATAACAATGTTTTCGCGGTGCTTCCTACATTGGCAAGGGTAACTAACTAACAAGTATCCTAAGATACAGGTGCGGTGTATGTGACATCGTACCTTGGCCATCACCTCTCTGAAATCTCCTATCGTTTCCCAGAGTCGGATAAGCTCACAGTGTGGATAGGGACATCCAAACAATTAAGAAGCCATAAGGCTTAGTGGAACATGAAGAGAGACAATAACTTTATAAAGATGAGGCCCTATAGGTAAATTGGCCAATTTTACACAACCTTGCCGCGGTGGGGGGCTAGATTACCTGAACGACTGGAAAAGAGGCGTACACTATGTGTCTCCTAACGAAGAAATTGTCTCTAATCATATTAAACCTATTCTATCGAGCTGAATAGTTAGGTTTAGTCGGTAACATGCCAGGCTAAACAGAGTTAATAGCACAGATAGCGACCTCAGTGAAATATTGTCGGTGGCGGGAAAACATGATGCATATATAATGTTGCTGTATAGTATCTCCTAAGTGTACTGCGGTCCTAGGTTTTCTACAAATAAACAAAACATATCAACTGATGGCTACTTGCCATATACCAAACTAACCTAGTACAGAATGGTAATAGTGCATAAATCGATTAGAACAGTAATACTACAGGTTGATAGACCTAATACGGTGCGGTTAGTGAAACACCTTACAGTGAAACAAGGATAATATGAACAGTAAGAAAGACATTATAACTAGCGGTGCTGAGACCGGGACGGTGCATGTTAGTCATCGATACCGTTTACAGAGGAAAATACGGTAATTAAGGTATAATTAAATGAAGATCTTAAGAACTAATTAAAGACGGTGTAATTAAATATATCATGTATAGTTACTTGAATACCCAGTAGGCGTTCTTTATTGCGGTTACTATGTTACTAAAATTGATACGTCACTATGCTCGTGATGTGAGTTGGCACGTTCTCTGTAGACTGGATCAGTTTCCGTATATAGATAGTCCGCAGGATACGGTCTCTGTAATGCTGGTCCAGGACGGAAGCGGCACAAGCTCAGAACAGTGGAACACAGTATAAGAATAGTCTACTGATTATCTAGTAAGTTCTACACGATGTGGTATGACTAAAGTTTCCGTTAATAATAGCGGTAAGTAGTATAGTTAAAATAACTCATTAACAGGGACGGTTATTGATACAGTTGTAATTAAAGCATACTATATAAGCTTAACGGTGCCTGGTGTGTCGATTACCTCTTAAGGCACACCGAGCAAAGTTTACTTGGCTGCGGTCAAAACGTTAAATCATCACATACAACATGCAGTATGCCGGTTGAAGGTCCACTTTCCAGCGAGGCTGACAGATCCGGTGAGTTATCCACCGAGGAGCATTGCTGGCTCTACATTATGCAACATTACATTAAGGGTCCACCGTAATATTAGTTCCTATACAGTTAGTAATTAAAACAGGAACAATGTAACACTATGAAGATGTTGTCCACAGAGCGGTGGCCCGATTTCTCTTGCGGTACGAACGGTACTGGTAGTTGAAGTTGTGCCGAGATGATGTTGGATTCTGTCTTCGGCACTCCAGTTGTTCAGTCAGTTTTCTGTGCTTGGAAAGCTCCTGACTGGTCTGCCACCGGCCGACGACGCTCTCGATCCTCATAAATCATCCCCTTTTATACTCATGGTGCTGTCGTAACTGTCTGCCTCAACCAATCAGAATTTGATGAACCAGCCAATGAACGCGCTGTAATCCTGTAACGTGTACACAATTATCTAAATATCGTTATAGATATAGATGTGAAGATGACGTAGTGAGTCACGTGTTACACAAGTCACTGATTATTTAGCTATATATATATATATATCTGCGATTACGACGATATGGAAATATTTTGAGCATAATTAGAAGGAGGAAAACGGCGATAACTCAGCCAAACAGATTTGAAAAGCCGTCGAATTCTGGTCTTTATTGATACCAGATTCGGCGGAAAAGAATTACAATGCACCCGCTTGGTACACTAAAAGTGCTACCCGCTCTTGGACGTGCTACACATGGTCTGTTAATGCAGCGGTTAGCGCGCATGCGTGTTACGTATCTTAACGAACTCATAGGCCCATACATGCTTATGGGTCTACCCAGGGGATGCGTTCACGGAACGAATCCAGGACGGGAGGCACATACCCAGCTTAGCTGATATGGCCCACATCCGATCGGTCGATCTGAACTACACAATCAGTCCCTTGTATTCTTGAAGGCTTATTTTTTCGTAACAGAATGATACATTTCTCCGCAAAAGGTCATGTATTATTTGATGCAGATCTCAATGATGTGTTTGTTCCAGCTTAGGCCAATGGTGATGTTGACGCCCGCGTACTTTACTGATGAAACAAACATTAGACTTGTTGCTTTTAGTGGGTAGTCGAATTTGATAGGGGTTGTTTTCTGGTTAGGCTCATCATGTTGCATTTTATTGGTTGGAAGCTCATTCCCCCAGTGGTAGCCCAGTTACCTAACATATTTATGTCTTGTTGGCGTTCCTCGCAGTCCTTGGGGTCATCAATTATCCGGTAGCATATGCAATCATTAGCGAACAGCCTGATCTCTGAGGAAATGTCCTGGACTATAAAATGTATATGGACTGAATACGGTAACGGGCCTAAAAAGGTTCCTTGAGGTACTCCAGACACAACATCAGCAACGTTTGACTACTACACACTGTTTGCGACCTGTTAAGAATGAGTCAATCCAATTTAGTATGTTTTTTGACACACCATATTTGTGTAATTTAGATTTCAAATGTGCATGTGGAACAGTATCAAAAGCCTTTTCACAGTCCAGAATAAAAATGTCCACTTGTTTCCGTTCATCAAGAGATGAAGTCCAATCATAGATGACATTAATTAGTTGAGTTTCACAAATTTGAAATTTTCAGAGGGCGTGTTGTCTGTAAGTTAGGATGTTATTTTGTTCGAAATGGCTCATTAAATTAGAACAGATGATGTGTTCCAGCATCTTACAGCAAATGCATGTGAGAGAAACCAGTCTAGAGTTGCTTGGTAAGGACTGGTTGCTTGTTTATATAAAGGACACATGTTTGGCGATTTTCATTCAGTTGGTATAACTCCTTTGTTTATGGACTTTTGGAAAAAATGGGATAGTATATCTGACAGTTCAGTTGACAGTTATTTGAGTATTCCAGGGTGTATTTCGCCATTGATGTTTTCAAACAATTTAATAATTTCTTAATTCCATTTGGGCTGCTGGTGATGGTTTGCATTTGGCTTGTTTTAGGAATTGAGAATAGGTATTTCGCTGAAGGTTGTGGCTGCACCGAGTGAGCAAAAGTTATGTTAGACGTACCACAAGCATAAATTGTATGCCCAATCATGTTTTAGTGTAGATCAACAACATAACAAACAGCCTTAGTAGTCTATAAGTCAGAGCTCAAATGTCACTTTTTGTTTTCCTCGCGTGGGCGTGTGGGGGTGGGGGGGGGGGGGGGGTGGGGACTAAATTATATACTGATTTTTCTCATCCAATATGTTGGCAGATGTCAGAAAGATACGATAGACATCTCTACGTGGCAAATAAGTATTAAACTGAGAATCCTTTTTAACGTGTCACAATTGTGCGTCATGCCAATTTGGTAATAATGACTAGACATAGTAACAACGTTATTTAACTGATGTTAGCCCTGAGAGCACTAACAACTGTCATATTATGGACAACGCAGCTAGATATTCAGGAAATTTAATTTAATCAAGCCTGTTCATGGAGCTGGAAAGGTGGTCTTTATAGACAGGTGGTATTTTTGTGGAACATCTGCAAGTTTTGTTTCTTTGCTTTAGAGTGTTGAATAAAATGGTCTTCATTCAGACTTTGTTGTTATGTAAGGTATTCTTTAGAGCGGGTTTGAATGTATTATTAAACTGTTGTATAAATAGCGTCAGTTTAGGCAGTGACTTATTGAGACTGCTATAGATATTTGTATTGTTGTTCTGTATCTACTACAGTTCTGATTATATAAACAACCGGTAGGTATGATTACTGCATTCTGTGGCTGCAGTAGTAGAAACATCCTACACCTGCAATCAGTTCGTCTTTGCTTTTTCCCACTGTGCCTTGTCCTCAGCCAAAATTTGTAGCGTCCTCAGGTCCATTGTTGATTTGTCTGTATCGAGTCCTGCTTTCTTGAGGTCACATATTAGCACGGTTAACAGATTTATCTGTGACAGCATCCCATGATAAATCAATTAATGCTATCATTTCACAGGTTCTTTCCACATATCCTTGATGGGATTACAGACAACGCTCTCAATAGTAGACATTTGCATTTGGCACCAGGAAGTTGTGGGTTTGCGAGCTGGTGGCCGTATTAGTAACATACGGTACTCATAACCTGTTTTATGATAATCGACACATAATAATTGACCAGCTGGTTAAGTGGCCCATCTTTAATGGTCCAAAATGTCTGGCATAGACACACTTTACTTTACAACCTACATACCCGACGAAGCTCACAACAGAGTGCTTCAAATTGGATGAACAACTGAGTACCTGTTTTACAGTTCATAGCTAGAGGCAATAATCATTAAAGTACACACTTATGCCTCCTCTCTAGTGCACACACCATCGGCATCGGTGCGAACATGATTTGTCAGGTTGAAGCATTTGTTTCCCATATGTAACATACACCACTATGTTATGATTCATTACATGTAGTTGTGGAATTCGCGAGTCTTTCTGTGAAGAAGGTCATTAATTATTTTGCTTGCTGGTAAAGACAGAAGGGGCGCCATTGTTCTATCTTGTAGAAATCCAAATCAGTGTGTAAGCACACTGAGTGAGCGTGGTAGTGGGCCAAGAGGGTGAGCTGTAGACATGGCTAAGCATCTGCTGCAAGCAAACAGCTTGTGGTCAGCTTTGAATTTTTTTTATTAGTTTGACACACAAGTCTTTGTTAGATTCTATACAGTTGTGAATCATTTGCACTTCATAAAATGTATCTGTTTGACTTTGCATTCTTTAATTGCTTGGGATTGAGAATATCATCTGTGACACCAAAATGAACAGCAACGCCGTTAGGAATGCAGCCCAGCCCAGATAGTATATGTACAATTAAATGAAACGTTCCATTTGATCTCCAAAATCGTAACATATTCCTGGATATTTGGGCATCTTTGCTTATGCATGACCGATTAAGATCAGGATGATTACACCATTATAACGTTATCCCCATCACGTGTCTTAGTTGTTTAAGCTACTGCTTCTCCACCATGAGGTAAGACAATATCTACTCACCGCAGGCTGTGTGCAGCTAACATTACTTGTTACTCCATATGGATCTTTGTTGATTATTTCCTCATTCATTGTGTAATACTTGTCTTCTGCGACCCTGTCCGCCAGGTTTCTTCGCAAATTAATATAGAAAATCTGCCGTTTAAATCTGGGTGAGCAGTCTAGTTACTTTTGCCTAATGCACTAGAAGGTATTGGATGTAGTTCTGTTTGTCATGTGCTAACCACTAAGAAGAGATGAAGCTTCCTTGGGGGATCTGTTTATACTAAGTAGTGTTTTTACCATGTCTATATATCACCTCCAAACTTTGCTAGCTTGTCCAGCATCGGAATATGACGTATGCAATATGCTCATTGGAGATATTGAACAGTATTATGAAGTTTTCCGAAGGGGACCTAATATGGTTTGTGTCGATACCAACAGGGATCATCAAACACAATCTTACTCTTATCAACAGACCTGTGTTCTGCCAACGTGCCTCTCTGCAAGCACTGATAGAGTCCTGTGCAAATCAATCTGTGAAGAAGTTCGTATGCAAACGTGTGTAGTCAAAATCCGTAAATGTATGGCAGACTCGAGGAATCCTTTAGCCTCCACTGCAAATTTTGATAGTTATGACAGGGAAATTGCATATGGTGTGAAAAAACACATTCTGAGAACTGCCAGAAGTTCATTATAGCCGACATCTTTGTTGCTTGGTCATTAACACTCACAAGGTATCAGAGTGTCTAACATGTACATGGCCCCAGTCCAGGTACTGATCTGCTGTCTGACAATATATATTTGGCGTCATGTGCACATATAACGATCTTTAAATCTGCTTTCCTAACCCTTTAAACGCTATAGGTGAGACATTACAAATTTCTTGAGTGTAAGAAATAGTCTGAATATTTTGAAATCAATGTAAATGAGAGCTGTTGTTGCTTGGGGCGACGGTAGGATGTATCGAAATTTTGGTCAAATTATGAAACAGCCTTTCTCTATATGTCCTGTGTATATAACACTTTAGAATATCAGATGCTAAATGGGTCATCATACGTTGCTGTTAACCAGCCTAAACATTAATGCAGATCGCCCAATGTAATCTCCAGCACAGTATAGCTGCACCATGCGTGGTGTTGGAGTGGCACTTCGCTTCTTCTAGGCACATTATTTTTTCAACGAGCATTTCAGCTATTCACGCCATTGGTCGTTGCGCTATACCAATGACACAGCAAGATGTTCCAACACTTAGTCTATCTCCTCCAGATTTGAAATGACACAGTATGCTCCAAACGATTAAAAAGAAATTAACTAATAAATTTCCGGCAAGTGTCTACATGCAATGGAATAAAATGTGCTGGGTCGCTGTCTACGCACATTGACACTGAGACTGACAACATCAAGAAGTTAAAAATCTGATTTATTGGAGCTCTGTCACCTGATAAAAGTATGCTCAGAAATACGCTGAGTGAAAATAGCAATTGGCTATTACCTATTTGGCCAGATGTCATAGGAAATACCACACGGGGGCAAATGGCTATACATCCTTAAGACAGTGTAATATAAAGCCTGAAGTCAAGCTTTTGGCCCAACATGCACAGGCTCTCTGGAACATGAATGACTATGAAAATACTACTTGAATCAGCTATGCAAATTTGTTTCCATAGTATAAAAATGAAGGCCTTTGTAAAATAGGCAACCTGGTCAGTATTTCTTGTTTTATTCTACATACATCATATGACTTTTAAAAAGGCATAGGGATTAGTGAGGTGGTGCCAATTTTGTTGTGTGGCTCATGGACTGCAACATTTCGATCCGACTATCTGCTGACAACTGCCCCTAATATTGCACCCTACGTACACAAAAGGATCAGCACTTTCCCTAAGTAGATATGGATACACTTATGGCCTGGATTGAAGGATGCCAGATTAAATTTAATAGTTTAGATTACAACATCGTCAAATTCATCCACCGATGGTTATACATTATACAATGAGTGGAGAGATGCGGGAGGAATGCAAAGCAGCGCTATACCTTGGTATCCAAATAACACAGAACATAAGATGGCACAATCTGATATCTAAATCATCAACATCGGTTCATCCAGTACTTGGCTTTTTAACTGGAAAATCTAAGATCGTGCCAAAGATCCGTCAAAGAATATACATACCAATCGCTTGTCAGATCCTAATTCACTTCAACAGTCTTGGATTCACCAACATGTGACCTGAGAGACCAACTTGAAGCAATAAAACGAAACGCAATATGCTTCTTTGTAAGTTCCCCAGTGTTCTGTTACCCAAGGGAGAGCATCTTAGCAAAGGTAAATCGGCTAGAATGCGAAAGATTTGCACAACAGCGAATGAAAGCCAATGTTATCTGCATGCACATGCTAGTAGCTATAGCAGTGGAATACTTTCTTAGGTGGGTCAACTTAAACACCACCAGTAGTAGCCTAGTAACAGTTAACCAGTAACACAGCTCATTCCCACCCAGAACTCTTCCAGAATGGAACAACATGGCTGAAGAAACAATCACCACCACTGATGTAGAGACATTCAAACCCTGCATTCAGGAGACGCCATTCTAAAGCCGATCGAGATGACATAAATAGTGATCGTAAAGATTGAATGGTGGCAATGAATAAGTTAGACTCTTACGATTTCAACTAGTATTAGTAGTGATACAAAACTATTTTTAATGTATTTGAATAATTCGTAACGATGTCTGAATATTTGAATTCAGACCATAGATTATCAAAGCCATCTATTTCCTCTTTCAGAAGCTGAGAATGGCTGACGGGCTTCAAAATCTGAATGAGAAGTATCACAAATGCATCCGTCTATACATCGAGCCTAATGGCATTATTTATCTAAAGGAACACCCAGCTGCATTTGCTAACACCATGGCTTCATGTCTGAATCTGACAGACGCACACGCTAAGGAAAGAATTGCGCACAGTGTAGCGATTGTGAATACAGTGTTCGCATCTAGCAATAAGGATTATGGTATGTGACTATCATATATGCATCCATAGGCATATCCATATAACGATACTTAGTATATTGTCTATTCCATGTTCACAAAAGAACCGTGGTCCGGATCGGATCTGTGTCTGTGGATATCTTGGAAACAACTAGTCCGATTTGCCTCGAATGTTACTACTGGAAAGGGCGCGACCATAGGCCACAATTACACAACATTTGGCGTGATCCGGAAAAAAAATATTGAAAATCCGAAACACTTTATACGATGGGACAAAAACGGGAGGGTGAGGTCCTGCGATCTCTGATTGCTATTGTTGATTATGACGCCATGTACTTGAGTGACAGATCGGAACACTCCATTAACTCATTGAGTACATATATCTTGTATCCATATAGGCTAGTGTTCAGAAAATGAGTATGTAGTAAATATACCTTGTATTTCTACAGGCTGGTGTTCAGAAGATGAGTATGTAGAAACATGGTCTCGGTATCTACTGAAGAATCCGCGGTCCGCTGCTGACAAATGGCGCAATCTATTTAATACTTTCTTTGATGTTTTTGACCAGGATTGTAAGGGTTATATCGATGTAGAACAATTCGGAACTTTGTATAGGCCATTGACAGGCAAAGATCACGAACTCGTGGCCAGCGCATTTGCTGTGGTTGACAAAAACAATGTGGGAACGGTGTCACGAAAACAGTTTGTCTCGGCTTATGTCAAGTTTTTCACAGATCCAGATATTTCATATAATGATTTGCCACTATTTTAAATAGACACATACATATTGCATGAACAATATTACACCACTATCTACAGAATCAGATATTTGTATATAATTGTCCTAGCAGCGTGATAATAAAATAACAACACCACTAATACTGTGTTTGTTCATACTAGACCGACTATCTGACTGGCTGACTGGCTGACCCACAGAATGACCACCCGATTGAGCGACTGTCTGTCTGACTAACCTAGCAATCCATCAATCAATCAATCAATCAATCAATCAATCGATCAATCAATCAATCAATCAATCAATCGATCGATCGATCAATCAATCCATCAATCAGTTTGATTAATACTGAGTGTGCTATCCTTCAGCTAACTACTGATTAACAAGTCTCTGTATTATGTGTTTTGACTGGCATTTCTGGCAGCATTTAGTGGACAAAGAACGACAGTTGTCGCCTTCATGTGTTGATCACACATAAGCTCTAGATCCAGGTCTTCTATCCTGTGAATATTGTGTTGAACCAATGGACCGTCCCATGTTTAGCTATGCCCCGCCCATCTCTAGCCAAGCTCCGCCTACACCTCGATCATGTTGGGATGGATCAATCTCTTAACTCCCTGACTATCAATTTCCATAAAACTATACAGGTCAATTGTGAATACTTTGAAAGTACTTTGCCTAAGGCAGCAACAGCGCCCAGTCAAATTAGTTTCAAAAAATCCAACATGTTTATTAAATAGCAAAGAAATACAAAGACATACAAGTCATACAATGTGTCGCCCACACATCGAACGTGTTGGGATCGATCGATCTCTGAACTCCTTGACTATTAGTCTCCAGAAAACTATACGTGTCAGCAGTTGAATACTTTGAAACTATTTTGACTTGGTGCTGTTGCTGCCATAGGCAGCTACAGCGCCCACTCAAATTAGTTTCAAAATATTCAACAGTATGTTTATCAAATAGTAGAGACATACACTTTGACTATTAAGAGTTAAAGACGGGCGGTATAGACTCATTTCTGACGTAATTATTATGACGTCATCCTACACACCGCTTATCTGACTATGACGTCATATGACGTCATAACCCTGGAAAGGTCCATTGTGTGGTTCTTTGGACCGAGCCAGAGGGTGGTCTTATAGAGGAAACTAGATCAGCCTGGCGTACTAATGATACGACTGTAATGATAGTTACCGGCACATGAGCCAGGGGATCCACAAATAACCAGCTTAACGTGAAACATTCAGTATCTAATAGATTTCTGTTCATCATCATCTTGCGAGATACAGGATCTCATTGAAACCATATAATTTGTAAATTTTGATTACGTGACGGAGCTATGTCATTTTGATTGTGACGTCAGCTAACATAGTATACAGCAACAGCGCACAGTCAAATTAGTTTCAACATATTTTTAATTTTGTTAAATTGTATATTTACCAATGACAAGCAATTCGCACACTTGACGGACTTTTCGATGTTCATGAGGGAACTAGATACGTTATTGCGACGCTGGCTATTGTGTGACGCATTTGAGTATGACCTCAGATGGTTGAGTCCCTGCATTGTATCTTGCTACACCCACTTAGACAGAGATGTGCCCTTGTATTTGGAAGGATGTCAAGCGGCTTTCAGAATCTAAATATTACTGATATTTCGGTATTATCGATCGCTGCTGAAGGTACACTCCCAGATGTGTACCAAGTCCATGTATTGTTGTACGTGCATCGTTCCACTCTTGAACTGGTCAGTCCACAGGTCGCATTCCAAGATATTTGTCCAGATGGTCGGAAGATCATGACCTCGTGGCACTTCGAATTAATCCACAGACTGAGCCACAGAGCATAATCATCCACCTTTAGAAAATATATAATTTTCTGGTAAACTATCCTCCAGTTCCATTAAACTAACCTCGAATTTCTTCAAGAAAATTTCAATTTTCTCATGTAAAATGTCCATTTGTTGACAAAGAGAGAGATTATTTCCCCAACATTGATTTTATATGCTTAACATAATCTTTACAACACATAACTTCGATCATTGTGGATGTATTAAACGCAGTCTTGGTAATACGTTCCAGTTATCAGTATATATTTGTGTTTAGAAAATTAAACTAATGTCTCTTCCAATACTAGAGTCATTACCATGGTCAGATCTTCAGACGTATTGGAAACTTGAAGTGCTATGAATGAAATGCACGTGTGACGCATGTTGTTATCAATCAGTGCACTTCTTCCAAACTTTGCAAGACTATTTATATCAAGATTATCTACTAAATTCGTGAAAATTGCCTTATTATCTACTAGCAATCTGGAGTTATTATTGTATTGGGGAGCTTTAGGAAAAAATGTTGAAATACTACACATATATTTTCAATATTATTCAATCATAGTAAAGAGTGTACGCGTGACATTAGGTTGTCTTGTATGTATGGCGAGACGTAGTCCATTTTGACAGTCCATTATATAAAATTATCATTTTATACTTCAGTCCAGGATATTTGCGCATACCCACCCCATTTCCCTGGAACAGGGAAGTAGTAAATAGGGCACTGTTGATTGGATAATTGTGTTGCACACGCTATTGCATCGAGACAATTTGGGACCGTTATTATCCCCGAGTTTAAAGAAACGCTGGCGATATTATAATCACCTCTGTCCATCATTCTGTCTTTCTGGTCATCCCCCAGATGGTACTCAATTGACCAACCTTTTTAACTCAAGTGGTCCTTTTCAGTTTTTTGCAACACGGCCATAACAGCAACTATTGTAATTCTTCATGCAGACGGAGGAGAATATTAATTCTGGGAGATGTCTACTACATGTCCCGGATAACAAGCTACATATAGTTCACCAGATTATATTAAAATCTCATGTTGCTCTAGGGCATACATTAGTTTTAATTTGCCATTACAAGACCAGACTCTTCCACATATGTGAGTACACAATCATTCATCAATGGTCAATTTCTTTGGTAGACTTGGTACGAACAACCAACCTCACAAACAAAGTGTCAGTAGCGTATAGAACACCTTTTCTAACATTGCTCTATGAATTCTTATTTTTGTAAACAGTCTTCGCGAATCACACAGATTCTATTCCCACGTAAACTATCAGACGCAAATTTGTATAAATCTGCAGCAAGTGGTAATCATATTACCTACTAAATAGGTGGATAATAGTTTGTCTGAATGCTGTTGCTGTAACAACCTTCAAGCAAATTATTTATATAAGGAGTCGGGGCATTACGGTATTTTGGCATTGACAGGGAATTGAAACCATATTGGGTGGAAGCGTGTAGTATCATAGCCCACACACGTTGCCACCACACCAACGACGCAAGACAAATGCCTTACTTTGCCGGTGAGACTTTCCTGATATGAGTTTAACATCGTGAACACCTCAAAATAAAGGTACATAAAATGTTCTCATACTTTCTCCTGGAAATTTACACACTTGCGCTGAACAATATTGGAATAGAGGCTCTTGAAAAAAATGTACATTTGCATGGGCAGACGGAATATATTTGCTTGAGAAATCCTGGTTTGTATAGACAACAGACTAAATGGATATGGTGTCCAATAGTTATAACGAATATGGAGTCAGGACAGTGTATGTAATAGTGTGTGCTGGGTTGCATTGCTGGGTAAATCAGCACGCATCCAATTCTGTGCATATTCTAACGCATTACAAGAACATATCCAAACATGGAACATATCCGCCATGGGGGTGGGGGGAGACTAAACAATATACTGATTTTTCCCATCCAATATGTGTGCAGATGTCAGAAAGATGTGATAGACATCTCTACGTGGCAGATAAGTATTAAACTGAGAATCCTTTTACAGTGAGAAAAATGTGCTTCATGTCAATTCGGTAATAATGACTAGACATAGTAACAACGTTATTTAACTGATATTTAGCCCTGAGAGCACTAACAATTGTCATATATTATGGACAACGCAGGTAGATATTCCGGAAATTAAATTTAATCAGCCTGTTATGGAGCTGGAAAGGCCGTCTTTATAGACAGGTGGTCTTTTTGTGGAACATCTGCAAGATTTTGTTTCTTTGCTTTAGAGTGTTGAATAAAATGGTCATCATTCAGACTTTGTTGTTATGTAAGGTATTCTTTAGAGCGGGTTTGAATGTATTATTAAACTGTTGTATAAATAGCGTCAGTTTAGGAAATGACTTATTGAGACTGCTATAGATATATTTGAATTGTTGTTCTGTATCTATTACAGTTCTAATTTTATAAACAACCGGTGAGTATGACTACTGCATTCTGTGGCTGCAGTAGTAGAAACATTCCTACACCTGCAATCAGTTCCTCTTTGCTTTTGCCCACTGTGCCTTGTCCTCAGCCAAAATGTGTAGCGTCCTCAGGTCCATTCTTGATTTGTCTGTAACGAGTCCTGCTTTCTTGAGGTCACATCGTAGCACGGTTAACAGATTTATCTGTGACAGCATCCCATGATAAATTAATTATTGCTATCATTTCACAAGTTCTTTTCACATATCCTTGATGGGATTACAGACAACCCTCTCTATAGCAGACATTTGCATTTGGCACCAGAACGTTGTGGGTTTGCGAGCTGGTGGTCGTATTAGTAACATACGGTACTCATAACCTGTTTTATGATAATCGACACATAATAATTGACCAACTGGTTTAGTGGCCCATCTTTAATGGTCCAAAATGTCTGGCATAGACACACTTTACTATACAACCTACATACCCGACGAAGTTCATGCACGTTGTATATCAAAGAACACAATTTTTCATTTAATAATATGAACTCTTCCATCAGACTGTTTACATTTGATAGTATTTAACCAATCCAATATCAAGTTAATAGTAATCACTATCGCCACCCCCCCCCCCCCATCACCTTTCATATTGTCACACGGTTGCAAGCTACAAATTGGCATGCATTTGAGTCCATTGACCAGACACTGTCAGTCTGATAACTTGGTGATCTTTGTAAATGTACAAGACAACTACTCCAGAACTACATCATGGCTGGAGATCCTGCCATCCACCATCCACCTGCCATTCACAACAGCGTGCTTCAAATTGGATGAACAACTGAGTACCTGTTTTACATTTCATAGCTAGAGGCAATATCCATTAAAGTACACACTTATGCCTCCTCTCTACTGTACACACCACCGGTATTGGTGCGAACATGATTTGTCAGGTTGAAGCAATTGTTTTCCATATGTAACATACATCACTATCTTATGATGCATTACATGTAGTTGTGGAATTCGCCAGTCTTTATGTGAATAATGTGATTACTTATTTTGCTTGCTGGTAAAGACAGAAGACGGTGCCATTGTTCTATCTTGTAGAAATCAAAATCAATGTGTAATCACACTGAGTGAGCGTGGTAGTGGGCCAAGAGGGTGAGGTGTACACATGGCTAAGCATCTGCTGCAGGCAAACAGCTTGTGGTCAGCTTTGACATTTGTGTTATTAGTTTGACACACAAGTTTTTGTTAGATTCTAGACATTTATGAATCATTTGCATTTCATAAAATGTATCTGTTTGGCTTTGCATTCTGAAATTGACATACTTGGGATTGAGAAGATCATCTGCGACACCAAAAGGAACAGCAACTCCATTAGGAATGCAGTCCAGCCCAGATACTGTTTGTACAATTAAATGGAGCTTTCCATTTGGTATCCACAGTCGTACCATGTTCCTCGATATCTGGCCATCTTTACGTATGCATGGCCGATTAAGTTCAGGATGATTGAACCACTATAACATTATCGCCATCACGTGCCTTAGCTGTTTAAGCTACTGCTACTCTGCCATGTGGTAAGACACTATCTACTCACGGCAAGCTGTTTGCAGCTAAAACCACCTGTTCCTTCATATGGACCTGTGTTGATTGTTTCCTCATCCATTGTGTAATACTTGTCTTCTACGACCACGACCTCCCGGTTTCTTCGCAAATTAATACAGAAAATCTGCCATTTAAATCTGGGTGATCAGTCAAGTTACTTGTTCCTAATGCACTAGAAGGTATTGGATGTAGTTGTGTTTGTCATGTGCTAACCACCGAGAAGAGATGAAGCTTCCTTTGGGAATCTGGTTAATGTTTCTATCATGTCTATGTACAACATCCAAACATTGCTAACTTGTCCAGCATCGGACCCTGAGCTATGCAATATCCGTATTGAAGATATTGAGCAGTATCTGTGTGTCAATACTAACAGGGATCATCAGACAACATCTTAGTCTTATCAACAGACCTTGATTGTGCGAACGTGCCTCCCCGCAAGCACTGATAGAGTCCTGTGCAAATCAAGCTGTGAAGAGCTGCGTATGCTAACATGTGTAATCAAAATGGGTAAATGTATTTCCCACAAGCAGTGTCACAGTCTATTAATCCTTTAGCTTCCACTGCAAAATCTTAATAATTCTGACAGGGAAATTGCATATGGTGTGAGAAAACACATTCTGAGGACTGCAGGTTAATTATTGCCGATATTCTTCGTTGCTTGGTCATTAACAATCACAAGGTACCAGATGGTCTAACATGCATGTGGTCCCAGTCCAGGTACTGATCTGATTTCGGACAATATATATATATTGTCCGAAATCAGATCAGTACCTGGACTGGGACCACATGCATGTTAGACCATCTGTATATATCGCGTCATGTGGCCACATCATGATCTTTAAATCTGCTTTCCTAGTCCTTTAAACGCCATAGGCGAGATATGATATATTACTTGGATGTAAGAAATATTCTGAATATTTCAAAATCAATGTGAATGAGAGTTTTTGCTGCCTGGAGCGACGGTAGATTCTAGCGAAATTATGGTCAAATTATGAAACTTCCACTGCAAAATCTTAATAATTCTGACAGGGAAATTGCATATGGTGTGAGAAAACACATTCTGAGGACTGCAGATTAATTATTGCCGACATTCTTCGTTGCTTGGTCATTAACAATCACAAGGTACCAGATGGTCTAACATGCATGTGGTCCCAGTCCAGGTACTGATCTGATTTCGGACAATATATATATATATTGTCCGAAATCAGATCAGTACCTGGACTGGGACCACATGCATGTTAGACCATCTGTATATATGGCGTCATGTGGCCACATCATGATCTTTAAACCTGCTTTCCTAGCCTTTTAAACGCCATAGGCGAGATATGATATATTACTTGGATGTAAGAAATATTCTGAATATTTCAAAATCAATGTGAATGAGAGTTTTTGCTGCCTGGAGCGACGGTAGATTCTAGCGAAATTATGGTCAAATTATGAAACAGACTATCTCTATTTGTATCGTGTAAATAACACTTTTGAATTTCAGATGTTAAATGGGGCATCATATGTTGATGTTAACTGGCATACACATTAGTGCAGATCGCCCAATGTAATCTACAGCACTGTATAGCTGCAGCATATGTGGTGTTGGAGTGACATTTCGCTTCTTCTAGGCACATTGCTTTTTTCTTTGAGCATTTCAGCTGTGCACGCCTTGGGTTGTTGCACTATGCCAATGACACAGCGAGATGTTCCACCACTTAGGGTTTCGTTAGCCAGTCAATAGTGGCATAGACTAAAGTTCTAGGATACACAGCTGTGTATTAGATGGAAGTGATTCATATTTATATTTGCTTTCTAGCTTTTGAAGGCACAGTTCACTTTCTATCTCCACCAGTTTTGAAAATGATACAGTATGGTCCAACCGATTAAAAAGAAATTAACTACTAAGTTTCCGGAAAGTGTCTACAGCCGAAGGAATAAAATGTGCTGGGTCGGTGTCTACGCACATTGACACTGACACTGACAACATCAATTTGTTAATAATCTGATTTATGGGAGATCTATCACCTGATAAAAGCATCCTCAGAAATATTCTAAGTGAAAATGGCAATTGGCTATTACCTATTTGGCCAGATGTCATAGGAAATGCCACACGGCGGCAAAATGAGTATAGTTCTTTAAGACAGAGTATTTAAAAGCCAGATGTCTTAAATAAACGCAAGCCTTTGGCCCAAAATGCAAAGGCTCTCTGGACCACGACTGATTATAAAAATACATTTGACTCAGCTATGCAAATTTAAAGCTTTTGTAACATTTGCAACCTGATCAGAATTGCTTGTTTTAATCTGCATACATCATATGACTTTTAAAATACCGTAAGCGTTAGTCCCCCAAAGTGGTACCAAATTGTTGTGTGGCTCATGGACTACAACTCCGCGATCCGACTATCTGCTGATAGCTGCCTCAAATATTGCATCCTACATATATAAGACGATCGGCGGTTTCCCTAAGCAGATATGGATACACTTATGGTCTGGTATGAAGGATGCCAGATTTAATTTAATTGTTAAAATTACAACATCGTCAAACTCATCCACCGAAGGTTATACATTATACAATGAGTGGGGAGAGGCTGGAGGAATGCAAAGCAGCGCTATGCCTTGACATCCAAATAATACACAAACTAAAATGGCACAATCTGATATCTAAATCATCATCATCGGCTCATCACGTACTTGGCTTTTTAACTAGAAAACTAGGATTGTGCAAAAGATCCGTCAAAGAAGATACCTACCAATCACTTGTCAGAACCTAATTCACTTCAACAGTCTTGGATTCACTAACATGTGACCTGAGAGACCAACTTGAAGCAATAAAAAGAAAGGCAGTATGTTTCTTTTTAGCCTCCCCCCCCTCCCCCACGCCACCCCAGTATTCTTGTACCAAAAGGAGAGCATCTTAGCAAAGGTAAATCGTCTAGAATGGGAAAGATTTGCCCAACCGCGAATGAAGGCCAATGTCATCTGCATGCACATGATCCTGCATGGGCTAGTAGCTATAGCAGCAGAATGCTTTCTTAGGTGGGTCAACGTAAACACCACCAGCCGTAGCCTAGTAACAGTTAACTAGTACCACAGCTCGTTCCTACCCAGAGCTGTTCCAGAATGGAACAACATGGCTGAAGAAACCACCACTGATGTAGAGACATGCAAACCCTACATTCAGGAGACGACATTGTAAAGCTGACCGAGATGATATAGAACAGTGACCATAAAGATGCAATTGTGTCAATGAACAATTTAGACGTTTAAGATTTTCTCTCGTATTAGAACAGACACAAAATTGTTTTAAATGTATTTGAATAACTTGTAATGATGTCTGAATGTTTGAATTCAGAACATAGATTATCAAAGCAATCTAATCCTTTTTCAGAAGCTGAGAATGGCTGACGGTCTTCAAAATCTGAATGCGAAGTATCACAAATGCATCCGTCTATATCTCGAGCCTAATGCCATTATTTATCTAAAAGACCACCCAGCTGCATTTGCTGACACCATGGCTTCACGTCTGAATCTGACTGACGCACACGCTAAGGAAATAATTGCGCACAGTTTAGCGATTGTGAACAAAGTGTTCGCATCTAGCAATAAGGATTATAGTATGTGACTATCATCCATAGGCATAGCTATATAACAATATTTAGTATATCGTCTATTCGATGTTCACAAAGGAACTGGCGTCCGGACCGGATACAATTCTGCGTCTGTGGATATCTTGGAAACAACTTGTCAGATTTGCTTCGAATGTTACCACTGGAAAGGGTGCGACCATAGACAACGATTACACAACATTGAGAGTGATCCGGGAAAAAATTATTGAAAATCCGAAACACTTTATATGATGGGACAAAAATGGGAGGGTGAGCTCCTGCGATCTCTGATTGCTATTGTTGACGTCATATATTTGAGGAACAGATCAGAACCCTCCATTAACTCATTGAGTACATATATCTTGTATCTATATAGGCTAGTGTTCAGAAAATGAGTATGTAGTAAATATACCTTGTATGTCTACAGGCTGGTGTTCAGAAGATGAGTATGTAGAAACATGGTCTCGGTATCTACTGAAGAATCCGCGGTCCGCTGCTGACAAATGGCGCAATCTATTTAATACTTTCTTTGATGTTTTTGACCAGGATTGTAAGGGTTATATCGATGTAGAACAATTCGGAACTTTGTACAGGCCATCAACAGGCAAAGATCACGAATTCGCGGACAGGGCATTTGCTCTGGTTGATATAAACAATGTGGTAATGGTGTCACGAAAACAGTTTCTCTCGGCTTATGTTAAGTTTTTCACAGATCCAGATAGTTCATATAATGATTGGCCACTATTTTAAATAAACACATACATATTGAATGAAAAACTATTACACCACTATCTACAGAATCATATATTTGTATTTAATTGTCATAGCAGCGTGATAATAAAATATCACCACAACTACTACTGTGTTTGTTCACACTAGACCGACTAACTGACCGAATGACTGACGAACAGACCCACAGACTGACCAAACGAGTGACCAACCAGCTGACTGACTAGCCTATCAATCAATCAATCGACCAATCAATCAATCAATCAATCAATTTGATTATTCCTGATTGTGCTATCCTTCAGCTAACTACTGATTAACAAGTCTCTGTATTATGTGTCGTGCTGCTCATTAATGGATGACTGGCATATATGGGAACATTTAGTGGACAAAGAAACACAGTAGGCGCCTTAATATGTGGAACACACATAAGTTCTAGATCCAGGTCTTCTATCCGATGAATATTTTGTTGAACCAATAGACCTTCCCATGTTTGGCTATGCCCCGCCCATCTCTATCCAAGCACCGCCAACACCTCGATCATGTTGGGATGGATCGAACTCACTGACCATCAATTTCCAGAAAACTATACAGGTCCTCGTACATTTGACAAGAAATGACGCTTCTGGTTCAGTATTATGTTTAGCATTCTTGATCAAGATAATGACGCTACATCAATGAAAAACAGTTTTCTATAGTTTACGAGATGACACGACGGAAACAAGAGCCAGAGCTTCTGGCGCGCGCTTTCTCTGCTATAGACCCGAGTGATGCAGGAAAGGTATACAGGGAACAGTATGTGACGTCATATATGAAGTATATCCAAGATCCTAACGTCACATACCAAGAGTTACTGCTATTCTGAATTAGCATTTGAACAGCTAAAACATAGACACTTTCAATGAGTGTGAAGAAATCATTAAACAGGTTTCGCCCGTACAGCTAAAACATACACACTTTAAATGAGTATCATGAAACAAGCTTCACGTAATAAAATGATTCATTTCTCGCTATGCTATATACTTTGGACCACTAATTCCGAGAATCCAAATTGCAAGATAATTATGTAGGTAAGATGTTGCATATTTCAAGATAATTATGTAGGTAAGATGTTGCATATTTCAAGATAATTATGTAGGTAAGATGTTGCATATTTCAAGATAATTATGTAGGTAAGATGTTGAATATTTCAAGATAATTATGTAGGTAAGATGTTGCAAATTTCAAGATAATTATGTAGGTAAGATGTTGCATATTTCAAGATAATTATGTAGGTAAGATGTTGCATATTGCAAGATAATTATGTAGGTAAGATGTTGCATATTGCAAGATAATTATGTAGGTAAGATGGTGCATATTTCAAGATAATTATGTAGGTAAGATGTTGCAAATTTCAAGATAATTATGTAGGTAAGATGTTGCATATTTCAAGATAATTATGTAGGTAAGATGTTGCATATTTCAAGATAATTATGTAGGTAAGATGTTGCATATTTCAAGATAATTATGTAGGTAAGATGTTGCATATTTCAAGATAATTATGTAGGTAAGATGTTGCATATTTCAAGATAATTATGTAGGTAAGATGTTGCATATTTCAAGATAATTATGTAGGTAAGATGTTGCATATTTCAAGATAATTATGTAGGTAAGATGTTGCATATTTCAAGATAATTATGTAGGTAAGATGTTGCATATTTCAAGATAATTATGTAGGTAAGATGTTGCATATTTCAAGATAATTATGTAGGTAAGATGTTGCATATTTCAAGATAATTATGTAGGTAAGATGTTGCATATTTCAAGATAATTATGTAGGTAAGATGTTGCATATTTCAAGATAATTATGTAGGTAAGATGTTGCAAATTTCAAGATAATTATGTAGGTAAGATGTTGCATATTTCAAGATAATTATGTAGGTAAGATGTTGCATATTGCAAGATAATTATGTAGGTAAGATGTTGCATATTGCAGGATAATTATGTAGGTAAGATGGTGCATATTTCAAGATAAGTATGTAGGTAAGATGTTGCATATTTCATGATAATTATGTAGGTAAGATGTTGCATATTTCAAGATAATTATGTAGGTAAGATGTTGCATATTTCAAGATAATTATGTAGGTAAGATGTTGCATATTTCAAGATAATTATGTAGGTAAGATGTTGCATATTTCAAGATAATTATGTAGGTAAGATGTTGCATATTTCAAGATAATTATGTAGGTAAGATGTTGCATATTTCAAGATAATTATGTAGGTAAGATGTTGCAAATTTCAAGATAATTATGTAGGTAAGATGTTGCATATTTCAAGATAATTATGTAGGCAAGATGTTGCATATTTCAAGATAATTATGTAGGTAAGATGTTGCATATTTCAAGATAATTATGTAGGTAAGATGTTGCAAATTTCAAGATAATTATGTAGGTAAGATGTTGCATATTTCAAGATAATTATGTGGGTAAGATGTTGCATATTGCAAGATAATTATGTAGGTAAGATGTTGCATATTGCAGGATAATTATGTAGGTAAGATGGTGCATATTTCAAGATAAGTATGTAGGTAAGATGTTGCATATTTCATGATAATTATGTAGGTAAGATGTTGCATATTTCAAGATAATTATGTAGGTAAGATGTTGCATATTTCAAGATAATTATGTAGGTAAGATGTTGCATATTTCAAGATAATTATGTAGGTAAGATGTTGCATATTTCAAGATAATTATGTAGGTAAGATGTTGCATATTTCAAGATAATTATGTAGGTAAGATGTTGCATATTTCAAGATAATTATGTACGTAAGATGTTGCATATTTCAAAATAATTATGCAGGTAAGATGTTGCATATTGCAAGATAATTATGTAGGTAAGATGTTGCATATTTCAAGATAATTATGTAGGTAAGATGTTGCATATTTCATGATAATTATGTAGGTAAGATGTTGCATTGATTTGGAGCTGTTGCTGCCTATGGCAGCATCAGCTCCAAATAAAATTAGTTTCAAAATATTTAACAGAATGCGTATTAAATAGTAAATGCATCAAAGACATAGACTGCAATTTGTACACATTTGATTGTGACGTCAGGCAACAAGTGACGTGTTCGATTATGACGTCATATTCTTGAATGACATATCGGATCACTCCCATATGACCCGCTCACTTCTAGTTAAGCTTCGCGCACTTTGTACGTATGTCTGAATAGATGTATACGCTCTTCATCCTAAATTTCCAGAATTCCATGTTCAAGATGATTATACAGGTAGGTCTCAGCCATTGGATATTTTGATGTTAATAGTTCTGGGAGCTGTTGCTGCCTATGGCATCGTCCAGTAAATTAGTTTCAACATATTTAACAGAATGCTTATAAACTTGTAAGTTCGCCAATGACATATGCCTAATTTCGTACATCTTCGTGATTAACGTATGATTGCGACGTCAGGCAATGCATGGCGTATTCGATTATGACGTCACATAGTCCTGCCTCAACAGTACCGGATTACTCAGTTGCTGATAAACACACATATAGGCTGATGCTGTTTAGGAGACAACCATTTACAGTTGCGCAGTTTTCAAAATACTCACTAGTGTTCTTGCTTGGTTAGGACAAAATAATATACTAGATCCACAACGTCACGACGTTCCTGTTTTAGTACCAATATTTCCAGCAAAATATGTGAGTTTTCAGTACGGGTTGCCAACGCAGACTGGACGCCATAACAGCAACTTGTTAAGTGTTTTGTGATTATAGTCCTCGTAATCTAGGCAACTAAAGATGAGAAAGAAACCAAATGGAGGCAGGATGCTCGCGGTCAGCAAACGCAGTCGAGAAGGTTGAAAAGATATGAAATATCTTCCCCAAATGGTAGTAAATCAACAATTATTCTACATGGGATGGATACTATTCGATATAAATGTGATTTGTTGGATGTACATGGATGTACAACTTGTGGAGCGTAGCATTTCCTGAACGTACAGAAAGGAATGCCAAATTCATCTGAGGATAGAGATGGAAATGTAGTGTTTGCGCAGGTCACACACGCATATGCACTTCAAAACATGATCTATGTACCCGACGGATTTATTAGCCGCTTAGCTAGGAGCGGCGATTAATGGTCATTTTGATATCAAATTACGAGATAGGGATCCATTTCTAGCTATGCCCCGCCCTTTGCTAGCTATGTCCCGCCCATTTCTAGCTATACTCGCCCATTTATGTCTATGCCCCTTCCATTGCTAGCTATGCTGCGACCACTGTTTGCGCGTGTTGGTATCGATTTGCAACTTTGGAACATGAATATAAATTTCAAACTTGTGTTTATTATTCTGTGATTTCAGGATTCGATGCATGATAGCTTTGCTGTGTGTAGGCCCTACTGATGTTACAAGAATGGAGACGTCTACGAACTTTATATAGTAGCTTCTAGCGCCAGATTGTCGTACTTTATGCTAGGCCCTCCGGAAGCACCCCGAAATGTTTTCTGTTTTGTTGCAGACGATGCCCATCATATACTTACTTGCAACACGTATTGCTGTGCAGATGTACACGTATGCATCTTTTAACACTTTAATGACTACATTTATTAGAAAAATTAAAATATGTACTCAAAATCACTACCGAGGCCGTGTTTGGCCGATTTCGTCACGAAAGGGTTAAAGAACATATAAATAGCTGTGTCAGTCTATATAGACAAGGAAAACACGAGTCAACGGTAGCACCTGTTAAGACTAACTTAGTTTATTTTGACGAACCTTCGCACATAAATGCGCTTCATCCGGTCACGTGATGAAGCGCATGATATTTACGAACGAAAGTTCGTCAAAATAAACTAGCTTAGTCGTAAAAGGTACTACCTTTAAATCCTGTTTTCTTGTTATCTTCTAAAGGAAAACTATCATCACGATCTCTTTATTCAGATGCTGTACATGATACGCATAAACTATGTACTGCAAGTTCCCCGTCTATTAAAGCGGCCATAATGTACTTGATAACCAAGTAGAAGAGATTAGTATGACTAGGGGTATGCATGCGCTCAATCGAAGAGGTGCCATCCGTTTCCGCAGAGAGAGGCTAGGTGAGAGAGAGAGAGAGAGAGAGAGAGAGAGAGAGAGAGAGAGAGAGAGAGAGAGAGGGAGGGAGGGAGGGAGGGAGGGAGAGAGGGATGGGTGAGAGAGAGAGAGAGAGAGAGAGAGAAATGGTGAAAGAGATAGAGAGGGAGAGAGAGAGAGACAGTCACCAATTTTCTTTCTCTAGAGTGATGATTGCAGCAAATTTGTGTTATTGTAAATTGTGAAATATTCAATTTGGTTATTGATTAAATCAATATATGCATAACTCACCGGGAGTACTTTTCAGATGTAAATTCTAACCCACCGAATATCTCCCAATGTCTGATGATCTTATGCACGCATGTAGCTCTATGCACACCCTCGTAACCCCAGTAACAACTTGCTCCACCAAGCCGGGAGTAGAAATGCCTATTTAGTGATGCCACATATGATAAATCCCAAGAATCGGTGTATCCGATCTCTCTCTCTCTCTCTCTCTCTCTCTCTCTCTCTCTCTCTCTCTCTCTCTCTCTCTCTCTCTCTCTCTCTCTCTCTCTCTCTCTCTCTCTCTCTCTCTCTCTCTCTCTCTCTCTCTCTCTCTCTCTCTCTCTCTCCTTTATCTTGCGCCACAATAAATTACGCACATGGCTTAGTGATACAGCTTCAAAAGTGGATTATAAATGTGAATTGCTTCGACTATCTACAGTCCAAGCACTACACATATAGCTACGATACAGGAAACGTGTCCTTCTAGCTCCTTTAGAAATTGTGGATCCGTGGATCCCAGTGGCCCAAGAAATATGCCTGTGGGACGCGACCTGTGTATCACGTATGCTGTACAATTGCACACGCAGAAAAGCTTCAGAAAATGCTGTACTTGGTGCCAACATCTCCAAAGCCTATAGAGGATATAACTGCGCAGGCATGCTAAGAACGCGTTGTACGGATCTAAAAGATGATGGCCTGCGCACAGTAACTACCAAGAATAACTCGATGGAGCCAATGATTCTCGCAGAGTACAAGAACCAGTAGCCAAATAAGAGTAATGTTTACTAACTACCTATTGCAGCTGCAGAATGTTTACTAACTACCTATTGCAGCTGCAGAATGTTTACTAACTACCTATTGCAGCTGCAGAATGTGTACTAACTACCTATTGCAGCTGCAGAATGTGTACTAACTACATATTGCAGCTGCATAATGTTTACTAACTACCTATTGCAGCTGCAGAATGTTTACTAACTATCTATTGCAGCTGCAGATCATGGTGTGTCATCAACATCCACACAAAGTATTCAACAGAATGTTTACGAAATTGTAAATTCACAAAGGATATTTAATTAATATACTTTCGTGACGGACCTTTTACGACTTTCATATCGAGCGTACGTAATTTTGATAGTGACATCAGATAATAAGGGACGTTTTTAGCAAGACTTCAGAATCTTGAGTCCCCGGCCATATCCCTCCATTAAGAGAGCACCCATTAATACTAACTAAGAGTGTGACACCCATAATGTTGTCGTTTAAAACAGGATTTACTGTAGCGTCTTTATTCCTGAATCAATCTGGGGTTTGAGCCCACAACTCTACATAACTCCTCATATTCATTTTTTGGATGTCGACTGCAACTGATCCTGACTTAATCTTTCTACTAATATGCCTGCAGACATAGGCCTCAATGTTGTGCAAAAGTAATCCGAGCGCCGTATGGCCACAACATACCTCATTAGATCACGAATTATGTCTAGTTTTTGGAAATGTATGTTGTGGAACTGGAAATTGGTGCAGTTTTAGTGACGTTTAAAAATGTACGCATATGTAAACTCGCATAAAAATTCTCTATTTTTGTGAAATCAATGATAGTCTTACGAAAGCTCTTCAACCTTTCCAATTTTCCATTACTGTAACAAGGAATCATATCTATAGGGGTGTTATATTTTCTTATTAGCTCATTTACGATTATTTCTTAACTTTTTAAATGCATATTATAGTAAGACCTCTGTATAATGGACACTATATGGGCCATCCAAACTTTCTCACTACTGACACGTGGTCTCTTAAAACTGTTTTTCTATGTTAGATAACCTTTGGGAGCAAAGGTTGCCTGTTTATTAGGACGAATTGCCTTATGATAACGCTATGGCCTTAAAGAACCGTCATATTTGGCGAGAAAAGTAAGTGCCCATTATAGACAGTTTTGACATTATTTGAATATTATTTGAATCACTATCAAAATGTATACATTAAATTAACATTGGTTAACTATAACTTGTATAATAGCATGTTTTTTTAGTTTTAGAGAGAATATGGATAGTGAAGAAAGTCCTTTAAAGGGGGTCCCATCAAAAGATTAAAAATCAGAAAACGTCAGGCAACATCAAGAAAAGTATAACTTGCCAAACTGCAAAACGAGGCAATGCTGTCAAAAACTGTTCTGTTACTAGACACACGATTGTTTCAGTGGCTAAAGTACGGAAATGCAGTCATTCAACTTATGGCTGGTTGATGGAGATGTGAGATGATTTTGATGGTGACTTTAGAGAACTGTCCATTACTTATCACAGAAACCGTTATGCATCGTGTACCATCCCAGAGAATCTAGCCCATGTGTATAAAGACAGTAAGGCAACACCTGCTAATCCACAAGCAGGCGCATCATATGAACAAGAGAGTACCAGTGGAAGAATCAACAGATGATTTAGAAATTTTATATTTTGTATGTGCAAGTCTCATAAGAAAGATAATATATTTCACATAGTAGAGTATGCTACAACTGAGCATCTGATAAGGGAAGCAGTAGACATGCGAACAGATCAAACTATGTTACACATGTTAGTTAAACCAAACGTAATAGCTCAAGATGCAGCATATCATACAGCTTGTTATGTGCCATACACGTGTAAATTGATCGTAAAGTATCAATTTTTGACGAGGCTTTTAACAAACTAATTGATGAAATTGATGATGATATAATGGTGAATAAAAAGGCTCTCAACGTGTCTGTATTGCTAAAACGGTGTGTTTCATTCCTACACAAAGGTATCCCCTACTCCAAGTTGCATACGTGAAGCTAAGACAGGAAAACATCTGTCAAGATCTTTGCTTAAATTCGTTAGTTGGTTGCTGGATGATGCGTCTTTTGACACAGCAGAAGAATTGAAAGAAGACTGTGAAAGGTCCAGTTTGTGTTTCCCTTTCAGAGTGCATATTGTCAACCAGCCGTAAGGTCTTAACTCCTCTCAGGGTAGGAGTTGCTGTAGAAATACATAACACGTTTGGGTCTAGAAACTTAATAGAGAGACTCCGTTTACATGGTTATTGCATGAGCTATGGTGAATGGAGAACGTTTGATACAAGTGTGGCTAGTCAAGAAGCCGAAAAGGTGTGTTCACGTGTATATGTATCTAGCGGATCAATGTCACAGAATGATGACTTTGTATGTGAAGTTGATGATAATGTCGACATAAACACTACAACATTTGATGGGGAAGGAAACGTTTCAATCTATGGCAAGGGTGAAGTTCCAAAAAAACAGAACAGCATCACACACGTCCAGCGTAAATTCAAGGTACTAGAACAACAGCACAGGGCATTGCCTCTGTTAGATGAAACAGAAACGCTAAGGAAGTGTGAAGAAATTCAAAAGCCAAATGGAAGAAGTGAGCTACCATGTACTAAAATGTTGTTAATTTGTCAAACCAGATCATAGGCAACTAAGATCAATAACAGGCAAGACCTGGATAATGCTACGCGTTCTCTCAAGAGATATACTCCAAATAGCTATACTTCCCAAAATTGAAAGTCAGATTGTTCCATTTTGGTTTGGATTCAACAGAATGATAAGTGCTGATGACAAGGAGGAATCTTGTACTGCTTTTGTATACCCACCTATCTTCGATAGGAAACCAGGTGACATGGCTACAGTTTATACTGCTATGAAAAAGAGTAAGGAAGACGCCAACCTCATTGGACAAAATGTATCAATATAAGTCATGGACCAACTAGTGTATATTGTAGCAACGATGAGCAAGTGGTCAGAGCCAAAGGAGTTAAGTAGTGACATTATTTGCCTTGGAGCATCTCACACACAGTGATCCTTCATAACTTGCATAGGGAAGTTTTGGGGCGGTGGTGGCCTGAGATCTGTATTAGTCGATTCAGGTGTCTACCGCTGCCACAGCCAACCAGATATTGCTTGGCTAAGCAATACAACAAAAGTATCAGGGCTCTTACACTAATCTATGAGGCACTAATGCAGGTGTGGATGGGAGAGTTCCTTAAGTGGCTATCAGCAGAAAATAAAACCAAAGAAATTCCACATAAAGTATGGGAGCAATTACTTGAAACACACACCTCCTTGAAGAAAGATAGTGATGCAAACCCTCTGCAATGAAGGAGAAGATCCAGTTGAAGAATACCTACTTTCACTTTTGGAGCCATTTGATGTCTATCGAAGAAACAAATCAGTTACATTCTAGTACTGGAATGCGTGTGTACGAGCCACTGGGATTCTGCTCGAATGAATGAGATCTGATAGAGAGTGGGAATTTTCCAATTACATTACCTGCCAAATGCTTATGATTCCCTACTTCTTTGTGTAAAATCATTATGCTCAGTGGCAGCCTGTGCATACATTGTCAATGTGTAACCTGCCTAATACAGTTCAATCCAGCTTTGAGTAAGGGGGGCATGGCCACAGAGAAAACAGTTATAAAAGACACTAAGAACAAATCAGGACGCTTACGTATTACACAGCAGGAATCTATAGTCGTCAGATAGAGCTTATCAAGACACATAGTAGAAGAATATTAGGCAGCCATGAGTGACTTCTGGTCGAAGACTGTTTCACGTGATGTCCAGCCGCAGACGTTGTCCCAGAGAGTGTCAACCTGCATGCCTCAAGCGTGATGAAAAGCATGTCAATTCAATAGTTGATCACATCCATATTAATATGACAAATCCATTTGATGTAGCTGTGCATCCACATTTATTGTTGAAAATACCAAATGGTCTTGCCGCATTGAATGAAGGGCAACAGGCTTTACTCAGTAGTGTTGTAACTGGACAAATTGGAGCAAGTTAAAGAAAAGTAAAAGACCCAGCCAAGTTTTTCCATAGATCATACTGTTTTTGTTGGGGATGCACTGTCAAGCATTCAGTCTATGTATGGTGACAGGCAGAATGCATTTTGAGATCTTGCGAATGAATACGCCAAGCAGCTTCTGTCAGCGCCAGCTTCTGCCAACACAATTATTGATGTCGTTGATAGATATGATGATATGTCTATACAAGTGTAGAACGACTTAGAAAACAAACAGCAAGTGGGGATAGCTGCAAGAAAGAATTTCGCATAACAAATGAACTGCCAGTGCCAGACTGGAAGAATTGTGTGCATGTCACCTCGAACAAGGTGACACTCATTACATTCTTAGGCAGGCACATGTTAGAGGAGTTGCCAAAGAAACTTACTTCACTCCCACATTTAAATGTGTATTGATCGGATAACCTAAAAACCCCATAATAATATGTGTTGTGTGTGCGTGCGTGCGTGCGTGCGTGCGTGCGTGCGTGCGTGCGTGCGTGCGTGCGTGCGTGCGTGCGTGCGTGCGTGCGTGCGTGCGTGCGTGCGTGCGTGCGTGCGTGCGTGCGTGCGTGCGTGCGTGCGTGCGTGCGTGCGTGCGTGCGTGCGTGCGTGCGTGCGTGCGTGCGTGCGTGCGTGCGTGCGTGCGTGCGTGTCAGTGCTGTTAACTGGAAAACAGACTCGACCTAAAATGCAACCATGAGGAAGCAGACACTCGCATGATAGTTCACTGTAATCAAGCAGATGAGGTGTTTGACACTTTAGGAGACAAAGGAAGAGCCATCATCCAGTGCAAAGATGTAGATGTTCTGTTATTGGCTATTCACCACTTTCCAATGGTGAGAAACGTGGCCGAACTGTGGATCAAAACTGGACAAGTGACAAAACTTGAAGACAAACGTAGGTACATCCCTGCCCGTGATATCTGTAATAAGTCTCCAGTATTATAATAAGGAAAAATAAGTTACCTCTCCGGGATGTAGAAATTGTTTGAGTGTAGCTTTCGTGGCCATCTCAGTCACTTCTTCAGCACTAACTGAGATGGTCACGAAGCTATACTCAAACAATTTCTACATCCCGGAGAGGTAACTTATTTTTCCGTATTATGAATCATCCTGGGATCGGGACCAACTTTTCCGGAAATATAAAGTCTCCAGTAGTATTTTGCCAGATATTACCGGCTGTTCATGTGCTTGCTAGCTGCGATACAACTGCAGTCTTTTACATGAGTGGAAAGGTCAGTCTTTTCTCTTGTCAAGAAAAATCCAAACAAATGCATTGCTCTAACATTCTTTGGTGGTGAAGATGTACCATCTGCAACATGTGCAGCAAGGGTCTTAGTATCTTCACTGTATGGTCCGAGTGGTAAGCGAATGAAACGCCATGGAAACTTGAACAAGATGAGGGCTAGAATGGCAGCTAAAGACACAAGTATTGCCAAATTGCCGCCCTGTGAAGCCAGTTTCATGGAGAAGTGTAAATGATCAATGTTGCAAACACACATTTGGTTGCAATCCCATTTAGTACACCACCAGCTCCGTTCGCCCCCGAAGTGTGGACGGAAGAAGGGACGGGAATGTATTGTGCCAGTCCAGTTTTGATGATCATATGGCGTGCGAGATAATTGACAGTTTATTGTGTATTTACATGGGAAGGGCTATGTGTAATGTTTCATGTATGTATGGTGACCAAAGTCTGGGTTGCCCAGAGATGTGCTCTTACACTGGCAGTGAGGACTGCAAAAATGAACGCATCCATACTAAATGTGACGAAAGAGATGAAGACAGTGATTAAATATCTTAGATAGGCATCCCAAACTGAAAACAAACTACACTGTTTAATATTTAAGTGTTTCAAGTAGTACATATCTCTGCCAGCAGGTGGACATGTTTGCCTGATTAGGTCATTAAAAATGACTGTATATTACCTAAGAGAATATCTAGCACTCTGTAGTTCTTAATGGTGGTTGTGATGATGAATATTTGGAAAAAATGATTGGTGTTCGGAAAGGCATTTGATTTCACAAAAATACGTTTACATACCTGCACGTTCTTAAGCTTCACTCAAAACTGCATCAATTTCCATTTCCACAACATACATTTCCAAAAACTAGAGAAAATTATTTAAAAAACTGTGGGCATAAGGCTCTCGGAACACTAAACTCTCTAAATAATGGGTTTTTTCAAATGGAATTTGATTTCAACAAAGCATATACTTGCATGATATTTTATTTTTTTACATAAATTTACAACATATTACTCAGTGATTACAGCAGGGGTTTTATTATTGCCCTTGTGATACTTTCCATTAATACGTTATCAGTTTTCACATTCCGCGTCCGTAATGCGTTCTTAAACGTCTAGGTGCGAACTTTGCATGTGTTTAAGAGAAAACGTATCATGACTTTGGTGCATGAAATCAAAATAGTAGTGTTCAAATAATTTAGTCATATTAAAAGTATTATATTTTTAATTTGTGCTAGCCTATGTATTCACTTTTTCAAACTGATATTAAAAGGTTACATTTAACTGAGCACTGCAAATAAGTAACACACGTTTGTGAACAACAAAAATCACATTTATCCAGGGCCTGCCTTTTCGCGTGTTTCAAATAATTCAAAGTTTCCTTATCACAAATTATCCGCTCCCAACGTCTTGTTACAAATTATCCACTCTCGGCGTATTGTTACAAATTATCCACTCGTGGCTTCTTGTCACAAATTATCCACTCCCGGCGTCTTGTTACAAATTATTCACTCCCAGCATCTTGTTACAAATTATCCACTCCCGGTGTCTTGTTACAAATTATCCACTCCTGGCGTCTTGTTACAAATACTCCACTTCTGGCGTTTGTTACAAATTGTCCAGTCCTGATGTCTTGTTACAAACTATCCATTTCTGGCATCTTGTTGCAAATAATCCACTTCTGACGTCATGCTACAACTCATCCACTCCCAGCGTCTTGTTACAAATAATCCGCCCCCAGTGTCTTGTTACAACTGATCCACTCCCAGCATCTTGTTACAAATTATCCACTCCTGGTGCCTTGTTACAAATCATCCACTCCTGGCTTCTTCTTACAAATTATCCCCTCCTGGCTTCGTGTTACAAAGAATCCATTCCTGGAATCTGGTTTCAAATAATCCACTCCCAGCATCTTGTTACAAATTATCCACTCCCGGCTTCTTGTTACAAATTATCCAGTCCCGGCATCTTGTTACAACTTATCCACTCCTGGCATCTGGTTACAAATAATCCACTCCTGGCGTCTTGTAACAAATAATTCACTCCCGGTGTCCTGTTACAAATAATTCACTCTCGGCTTCTTGTTACATATGAGCTATTTCAGACTTCTTGTTACAAATAATCCACCCCAACACCACCAACCCCCTGCCTTCGTGCTACAATTTAGCCACTCCCAACTTCATGTTACAAATTAAGCACTCCTGGCTTCTTGTTACACATAATGCAATCTCAATTATTTCATCGCAACTTACTATACACACATCTATAACATGTATACAATGGGTGGCACAACAGATGCAAATCATGTATGAATGGCAGATGAACGGAAAGGAGACAAACAGATAATTGACACGTATCAATATTACGGATGTGGATGCGGATTACGGAGACTTACCACTGACAAATGGAAACGCTGGAAAGCTACATGCTAGCTCAGAACAATGGTAAATCACAATGCGCTATGTCAGGCTCCGTCATATACCTCATGTACGCATCAACGAACTGAGCACGTGATACCTTCCCAGCATTCTCTGTGTCAATGGTCGCAAATGCCTGCGCTACAAACTCTTTGTCATCCTTTCTCGCTATCGCTTCGTAAAATAAGTCGAACTGTGCCTCATTGATGAATCCATTTTGATATTCATCGAGTATTTCGAATATTGCTTCGAACCAAGAGCGCCATTTCTTGACAAAGAGCCGAGGATGTTTGAACATGAACCTGCAACTATCCTCAACAAACTCATCCACTGTGCGCCAGCCTGGTGAAAACAAAATCATAGACACTGGACGTTAGAAACATGCCACTATTGTACCTTTCTTTTATATAAGAATTGCATGATCATTGAAACGATAGGCATGCATAAATTATAGTCAATTTTGACTATGGCTATTGCAAACGATGTACGATCTGATTGGCTGACAAGAGAGACATGCATACATTACAGGCAGCTGTTACAAGGAATATCGATTATGCTCTATAATGATAGATACACAATCTGATCGGGCTAAGCGATAAGAGAGTTACTGGAACATTACCATAGTGGTTCAAGTGATAGTGTCACTTGGAGTGTCAGTGGTGTCAATCAACTATTGTAACAGTGAATAGAGAATTCACGTTTCCAGAGTATCCAGCTATCATCTGACGTCATATGACGTCATAATCAGCTAGGCGGCCTGTAGGATGACGCCCGAATCAAAGCGTTATAAAGTATTCTATTTGGCCCGTCTTTAACTCTTAATAGTCTGACATGTTGTACGAATTGTATGTCTTTACTATTAAATAAACATGCTGTTGAATATTCTGAAACTAATTTGACGTGACGCTGTTGCTGCTATAACATTCTGAGTTCGTGTCTGGTGCCTTTCAATCTTTGCTTGATATGTATAGCACATATAGTAATGTTCAGCCGAATGTCCACATGAGAATCGAGTTGATTCACCCTTCTTTGTAAGTGCCAATAGTGATGGATTTTAGACTATGGAATGAAATTACACCCAACGTCATTTTAGAATCAGTGGAAAAAGTCATTCAGTCAAACACTGATTGTAGGTTATCAGACGGTTTTGAATTTTACGTCTTTCATGTAGAGGAATACAACTCAGGTGGGAGAAATTATACTCTCCTAGGCTCGGCCGAAACTAGACATTTAGATTTATTAAATTTACATTCAGCTGATTTAGATGCATACATGCGTATTAAAAATGTATTACACCCGTTTGTGCTGAAAATCCATTCTGTTTAGCTGCAGGAATATTTTTAGGAATACAATTTATTGAGAAAATTAACAAACTAATCTCTGCAAATGAATGGCGAAATTTGATATGTAATACAACGTATTTGACGCATATGGCGCGTGAGTATCATACAGCATGTCGTATTCCTGAACGTGAAATTATTAGTACTGATTGGTATAAATTTCAGGAAAACTTTCGCAATCCATTTTCTATTCAAGACTACTCAGAGTCAACACATGAATGTCTATTCGGTAGCACTTTCACGAGTGTACCATGTATCAATCTTATGCATTCAGAAGGTGATAATCATATATCTTTGTTCATGTCTATTGCTGCATTTCTTATGGGACGTAATTACTGTACGCAGTGTAATGCATCACGCATGTGCAGCACGGTGTCAAAGTTGTCAGACACCTTATTCTGATAAAGGATCTTGTACTTCTACAGACGCTTCGCATAAGATAATGTGTAATGATTGTCATCTTATATAACCATCAATGTATGGTGAACCACCTCACTAACGGGGCCTGTGAATGGCGATGGCGTGTTCTCACTGTTTCAGTCGCCTTCGTGAAGATGGACAGGTATGCGGTATGATAAAATGTCACGCGTGTAAAGAAAAGTATGTGATTATCATAAAGTAATTGAAGAATCTATTGTGTCATTATCTCATGCACGCACTATGCATATGAATGCTGACATTTGTAGTTACGAAGATTTTCAAAAATACATTATTTAAGATACAGAAACATATGTATCGCCCATCGACAGTTGCAATACTAATATTCTTGCAGAGCATATAGTTAATCTCGTGGTAGCCAATGTATGTTGTGATGCGTGCATCGAGCAACCACTCGAGGATGATTGCTCCACATGTCACCAGGGCACACAGTATGGATATATTCGCTTTCATGGGTTAGACGCAGTGGATAAGTGCATTAGCTGGTTGACACATGCTAAGGCTATGCGTGCCAGTAAAAGAATTGAGAGAAAATATTTTTTTTCTGACTACTTGGTGATCGCGCACAACACTCATGTCTATGATTCTCTTTTACTCCTTCAATGCATTTGCAAAACTGCTAATCTACATCTTAAACTTGCAAATAGTAGCATGCGTCGTCGTGCAGTTCTCTCATTTGACATAGGCACTATATGTGTTATCGATTCCATTAACTGTTTTCCTCTTTCATTACATAAGGTGGGCGATGCTTTTAATCTTCCTGTTCGTAAGGAGACATTTCCCCATCAGCTCAATACACCTCAATATTGGGATATGGTAATACCCTTTCCCGAGAGGGAGATAGTTTGTCCACAAAATATGAATGCGAATGAATTGATTGAATTTGATCGCTGGTACAGCATTACGATGTTGATAAAAATCTCATCGAATATTGTAATGATGACGTAACCGTCTTACGCTTAGCCATGGCTAGATTTAAGAGTTTATTTTCTGAATCGACAGATGGGCACAATCTATCTGTGACAGGGATACGGCTAGCAGGTGCATCTAATGCAGCTTACCGCGCTTAATGGCTTCGACCTGAGAGCATATAGACGCTACCTGATTTCTCACTAAAAGCAAAACGTGCTTATAGCACGTTGGGCGTAGAATGGATGGAATGGGTCAGTCAATGCGAGGGTCACAAAATCGTGCATGCGCTAGATGGTGGTAAATAGAAAATATGCGGTCATTATGTATACACCTGTGCAAAAGTTAAGCACCACCCTATTTTTACGCACATGCGAGGGTATATTCATGTGCTATGAAGAAAGCATTAGCATAAACATTTATGTACCCATCCATCTTAGTGCATGAGGTAATAATGCAACTAGAGGAATGCTGATTATGATGGTGGGGAAACACTGTATGTGTTTGTTTGAACTTGAAAACGAGGCCTGAATATGGTTACGTTGACACAACTGACAACTATTGCCCTACAGTTGACACACGTGGCTAGAGTGTCATTAATGGTGTCTGAAAACGAAGTTTAACATCTGTGCACGAGTGTGAGACTGTCATTATTAATACCGGGTATATCCACCATGTGCCTGGATGACGGCCTGGACACGACGTCTCATGCTGGTCACCAACCGACTGATACGCCATTGTGGTATTCGTTGCCATTCAAGATGGAGTGCGTCTCTTAATTCCTGTAGGTTCTGCACAGGAGGATCCCTCCTTCTCACCATGTTTCCCAGAATGTCCCAGATATGCTCAATAGGGTTCATGTCAGGGACCCTTGCTGGCCATGGTAGGGTTTCGATGGCATTCTGGCGGAGGTATTCATGCACAGCTCTAGCACGATGTGGTCGGGCGTTGTCATCCATGAATATAGGGTGGGTTCCAGGTGCATGATTTACAAAATGAGGGACCACAACTCTATCCAGTATGGAATCTTGATATCTTTGTCCATTTAGTGTTCCAGGTACAGTCAACAGATCCAGCTTACAATCAAATGAGATGCACCCCCATATCATAACGGAACCTCCACCAAATGGAACTTCTTCCATGATGTTACGTTGGTCGTACGCCGTGCGTCTGGACCTCCATACACGAGTTCGACCCTCTGTGGCATGAAGCAGGAACCGACTTTCATCGGACCAGTGTACCCGTCTCCAGGATCTCATGTTCCAGTGTCTTCTTTCGTTGCACCACCTCAGACGCTCCTCTTTGTGGTGTGCAGTGAGGAGAGGACGTCTGACAGGTCTCCTAGCTTTCATGCCAGCAGCATACAGTCTCCTTTTGACGGTAGACATTGACACACTATTGCGCGTTTCCCATTGCTGGCTGAGCACTCTGCTGTTGGTGAATGGAGATCTCCTAACAAGGCGTACTAGGGCTCGATCATCACGGGCAGTAGTCTTCTTCGGTCTTCCAGATCTAGGCCTGTCGTTCACCTCGTTAGTTTGCCCATGTCTTGCAATCAAACGACGGATTACAGTATGGTTAATGTTCAGCTGTCTGCCAATCTCTCTGCATGACATACCAGTGGTATGCATGCCTATGATTTGCCAATTCACACGATCACTTAACCTTCGTCTTGCCATAGCGGTTCACAATCAAGAGCTAATTCTCTCTGTACAAATAAACCACGGTCATGAACACAAAATTCCTAATCTTGTAGCCTACATCTGTATGTAATGTTCTACACCTCAAACTGGACTTTTACATAACTGAACACGTGTGCTGTTTCCCGCCACGCACGGACATCAAGCGGCGTGAAGTCATGCATGCATGTGCATTTCGTACTTGGAATTATGTCAGCTAACGCGGGGACAAAAAGTATGGCAGCCTAGTTGTACCATCATGTTTCTACGTTCTATTGTTTTTGCTGGTGCTTAACTTTTGCACAGGTGTATAGATGGAATTGATGCATCTGAAAATATTATTTTCGAGTTTTTAGGATACAAATTTCATGGGCAAAAATGGGTAAGAAACAAGTCGCCGATTCCTCCGATTTAAATGATTGTATCACCGAATTGGACTTAGCTCACCCACGGTCGAATATTTAGACTGTTTCCATGTATCCTTCAGTGATGAAACAATGTTGTTTTCTAAAAGATGCATATACCGTACTAAGAGGCAATGACTTGAGTGATAAGACAGTGCATGACTTCATCGGTCTTATTAAATGCAAAGTCCTTCCACCGCATGATTTATATTATCCTGTGCTACCTGCTAGTATAAATTCATGCCTTATGTTTGTTCTATGTGACGAATGCACAAAACATGAACAATCTTCTGCATGCGAACATACGGAAGAACAGTGTAGTTTATGCGGAACATGGACTACTCCAGAGCTACAGCTAGCTATACGCAACGGCTATGCCATTAAAAAAGTGTATGGCATTATCACGAGTCATCGCAATATGAGCAGCATGGCGACAATGGGTTATTTTCAAAATACATTAACCGGATTTTTTAAAATTAAACAGGAAAGTAGTGGTTATCCTGATAGTGTCAGTAGTGAGAGTGAAAAGGCGAATTACGTGGCTAACTATTATAAACCTGAAGGAATACAGCTCGGCCCTGCGAACATATCAAATAACACGGGTTTGCGCTATGTAGTTATATCCTGTTTGAATATTTATGAGGACGCTTTTCTCTTCGTGATCATAAAAAGAATAGTATGATATCAACACGTAACGGCCTACTCTCCCTTCTGAATGATAACAGTAAAACTGTAGGCTCAATTACATTCATGAACGAAAGTCTTCTAATGGCCTCCTATTCAGTCAATGATGAGTATGTTCAGTCACCATTAAATACCAACTGTATTCTTGCATCTTTCGTGACAGCTTATGGGCGTGTAAAACTGTATGAAGTCTTGTCCTTACTCGGGCGCCGCATAGCCTATCATGATACGGATTCAGTGGTATTTAGTACCCATGAAGGTGAGCCGAACATTCAAGAGCGAAGTGGGTATCTAGGTTCTTGGACGAGTGAAATCCCCTCCGACTACGAATTAACAAGTGTTTGCGTTCTCGGTCCAAAAATCTATAGTTATGAAATGAAGCGTCGCGATGATCCATTGATCGTTAAACAGGAAGCGAAGGTTAAAGGTTTAACATGGGGTACTGAACAACCGAAACACATTAATTTTGATACAATGAAAAAATCCATTGAGAAAATTATAAACGATGGTGAAATTACGGATAGTAATAGCGTACTATTAAGCTACCCATCTAAGATCACACGCACTGATCATTTTAGAATGCTTTCAGTAAATAGCAGTAAGATTTTCAGACCCGTCTTTAAAAAACGAATTTTGAAATTGGGAGATTTATCATCAGTGCCATATGGTTACACTATCGTAGCATAAATATAAATAGTAACATTGCACATTTTTCAGTCAGTAAGTAAACAGTGTCAGCGTCATCCATGTCCGA
This sequence comes from Chaetoderma sp. LZ-2023a, assembly GCA_034401795.1. Classification (NCBI taxonomy): domain Eukaryota; kingdom Metazoa; phylum Mollusca; class Caudofoveata; order Chaetodermatida; family Chaetodermatidae; genus Chaetoderma; species Chaetoderma sp. LZ-2023a. The sequence goes on from CM067364.1 coordinate 83,742,560, forward strand.
CAAAGCCGCACTAGCTGCCCGCACTATGATAGCAAATATTGCTAGTCTGTGTAACGCTGATAAGGATAAGATGTGTGCATGTTTATGAGGAGCATGCAGTTCACTTTAAGAGGTGGCATAATTAATGCGGGAATAATTATAGTCATGGCTGGAATTGGCAAGGGTTTATTAACTGAATATGGGATAGACATAGTACATTGACTATGTGTATTATTGCTGCACAGTTACATTAATCGATGTCTTTCTCACTCATAACTTTACATATGCTTAGTTATTGTGCACATTATATTGCAGGGGTTATATTACCGCAAACATATTTTGACTGAAAGTTGTTGGCAAACGCCATGAACTTGCAGACAGTTAGTTTTCAAAATATTAAAAAATATAAAGTTAAAAGTTGGTCGTATATGTTATTACTCATAAAGTGCGCGTTGAGTGGTAGAAGTCGTGACATTGGTCGTCCGTGCATATATGTTCGTTATTGATCGAACAAATATCTGCCATACATTCAAATTACGCGTGTCTATGTGCGGCATTGTGATGCAGTTCACTTTAAGAGCTGGCATAATTAATGCGGGAATAATTATAGTCATGGCTGGAATTAGCAAGGGTTTATTAACTGAATATGGGATAGACATAGTACATTGAGTATGTGTATTATTGCTGCAAAGTTACAATAATCGATGTCTTTCTCACTCATAGCTTTACATATGCGTAGTTATCGTGCGCATTATATTGCAGGGCTTATATTACCGCAAAAATATGTTGACTGAAAGTTGTTGGCATATGCCATGAACTTGCAGACAGTTAGTTTTCAAAATATTTTAAAATATAAAGTTAAAAGTTGGTCGTATATGTTATTGCTCATAAAGTGCGTGTTGCGTGGTAGAAGTCGTGACATTATGGTGGTCCGTGCATATATGTTCGTTATTGATCGATCAAATGTGTGCTGTATTCCTCTGTATGCCATTGATTGAGGAAATTTCTGGACGCCATTGTATGTATGGTATTGTTCGCCAGATGGTGTTCCGCCATGTGCGGATGGTCGTTATTATCACTAATAATAAATAACGGCCACAGTTTCACGCTATGATTATACGTTCTTCATAATGGCATCTGATCCTTGCTTTAAATATTTAAATCACTCAGCATTTCGGTGCGATCTTGGTAATTCACGTAAATCATGAACAATACGTTCTGGTGAAAAGTGGTGTATCGATCTATGGCAGTTTCATCCTGATGGTTATCCTACTAAACGTGGTATATATCTCAGCATAGTAGTGTTTAAACAGATGTTACAAATCATACCTGATCTTAAAGACATGGTAAAACGTGCGCCCAAAAAAGAAGGCATACTATTTACATATTCTTTGGACAATTCTGTTCAAATTTCTATCTGTGACGATTTTCCGTGTATTGACATGCGCTATTTTTCCAGCTCTGACATAGAACCACGGTCCACACGTCATGGTTTATACATACAGGACAATGAGGGGGAATTATTGAAACAGAACGCAAGTAATTTGCTGGCAGCATTACCTAACTGTTACGTGCCTCCTGACGTGAGCGGTGACACACTGTTTAGCCCGATACCTCAGTGCTTTTACAGTGTGAAAAAAATAAAGAGAGAACATGAGTGACATTCCATCCACTAACGATTCCACAGAGATGCCTAATCGCGCCACGCTTACTACAACCACTATATACCACAATGATTTTTAAGCGATGATGAACTAAATCTCAACGATAATGATACCGACAAATTGTGTCACTATTGTAAAACTATGTGTCAGCCACACCATTATTGTCCTACAGATCATGTGCAAAAGATAAGCCAGAAATTATTCGCATTCATGTGAAAAGATACATTAGTTGGTTATGCGTGAATGTTATGGTTGTCTAGTGAATCATCCAAGTCAACGTGAAAATTATTGTATAGGTATTGATGTAGACCTTAAACTAATTGACAATTTTGAGCTGTATAATGAGGCGCATTATTAGAAATGGACGAATCCGAATATTGCGCTCAACTCACCATCCATTAGGATATATATGAACATTGTACTGATCTGTACCGCATGTGTATGATGGAATGGTATAGGTACATTGCTGATGTAATATATTAAAAATAAATGTTATCACCATAACTATAATTAATATTTTCTCTATGCGCATATTAATTTATTTAGTTTCATTTAAAATTAACCGGGTGTTTTAAGCATTAAAAAACACGGATTATTTAAAATAAAATCATAAAAAAGTCTCACCTACTTAATTGCTTTATATATCTCCTTTTTTTTTCTTTTTTTTTTAAATTAACAGAATTAATTGTTTTATTTCATCAATCGTAACTTTGGAAAATATGTTGTATTTGGGTTTTTTATTTCGTAAAATTGTATCTTTGTAAAGACATGTATGTTTGATGTCAGTATTAATAAAAAAAGTTTTAAAATTGGATTTCACTCGTTCAGTACTAGCACCTTGCTCTCTCTTCCTCTCTCTTTATATGTCACTAGCGACTCACTATTACCCCCCCCCCCAACCTCCCCCGCCTCCTCTGCATGCGCTGGTAACGTTTTTTCACTTGACTGAGGCACTTGTCGGCGCGTGCCATTGCTATTCTTTAGAGAAGAATGGTCCAGGTGAATGATTGATAGAGTAACGCTGACAATGAATAGAGCATTTCCGTATACGTGTCCGCCATTCTTAAATAAAACACAGTTATACGGTTTTGTTCAATTTCATGGTAAAATATTCGCCGAATATGGTGTTTGTTTTGTAACTTTAAAGATGTCATGGATTTGTTCTTCTTCGTCGCGCAGGTATCTGATGTCATAATTATACAGTTAAATGTCCATAGCATTTATCCAAAATCACGTCTCGAGTATCTGACGTCACAATCATACTCTTAAATATTCATAACATTTCTCCTAAGTTACGTTTCGAGTATCTGATGTCACAATCACCCCATTTCTCCTAATTTTACGTCACAATCATAGCATTCCTCATAAGTTACGTCTTGAGTATCTGACGTCGCAATCATAGCATTTCTTCTAATTTTACATCACAATCCTATTCTTAAATGATCATAGCATTTCTCCTAATTTACGTCACGAGTATCTGATGTCACACTCATAGCATTTCTCCTAAGTTACGTCACAATTATATTCTTAAATGTTCATAGTATTTCTCCTAAGTTACGTCTCGAATAGCTGATGTCACAATCATAGTATTTCTCCTAAGTTACGTCTTGAGTATCTGACATCACACTTATATTCTTCCTGCTCGCTAACCAGTAAGCATTGATAGAGTATTCGCAGAAGAGTAACTACATATAACATCAACGGTTCACGCACGTCCACGTACGACTAAGGTATATATATATATATATATATATATATATATATATATATATATATATATATATATATATATATATATATATATATATATATATATATATATATGTGTGTGTGTTTGTGCATGAGCGTATACCTCCTTAGTCATACATGGACGTACGTGTGCCGACGCAATGCCAACATCACTTGACTGCAATACGGCGTTACATCACCCATTTACTATGATTGTCTGTGGACTGACGCAGTGGGGTAAAACTGATATGATAGAAGCTCTAATGAGAGATCCCTACGCCGTTACTTCCCTCCACAGAGGACTGTGTACTGCTGCGGTGCGTGGCAAGACGGGTATAACGATTTGGCGAAAGAAGAAGAATTTTAAGAGGGTGTGAATGCTGAACTAGACTGAAGTCGCAGAACATTGGTGGTACTCGAAGATTTGGTGAATAAATGCGATGAGAATGTGGCTGACCTATTTACAAAATGTGCTCACCATGAGAATTGTAGCGTAATATCTGTCGCATTGTTTCATATGTTGCGCAATCAGCGTGACTTGTCGGTTTTCTGTCACTACATGGTATTGTTTAAGAATCCACGTGATGCATCCTCTATTCATTCTTTATCTAATCAGATTTACCCAGGCAATACAAAGTAGTTGATCAAATCACATAAGGATGTTACATGCGAACCTCACTCACATCTACTCCTAGATTTGAAACAGTCGACACATGACAATATCAGACTACGTTCATCTGTTCATCCGAAGGAGAGCTGCTACGTTTGCATACCTAAGTAAAATGGCATCACGTAAAATGGAACACCATTTACCTATGCTACAATATTTGGCTAAAGTAAAGCCTAAGATCCGAAATGATGTAATCAAACAGTGTTCGAACAAATTGGTGGATGTACTATGCTAATCATGCCTAAACGCATGGGAATGTCCATCTCACTAAATCATGATACAAGCGGCTGAGTAAATATAAATGGAAAATGCGAACACTGACTAGTCGCAGTGTTCCATACGCACGTAAAAGAAAATTGCTACAAACAGGCAGATTTTTAGGGGCCTTATTACCAGCAGTGGTCGGTACACTAGCGCCATTACTTGGTAACCTGTTCACGTAAAAAGATGGACCGTACACGTAAAATGGCGCTAGTTCCTCATGAATTGATAGGTAATTTAAATGAGCAGAGTATAATATCATTGCTACAGACAGATCAATCGATATGTAAAGCTTTTAGTCTCGACAACGAGATATACAATATATTAACTCTAGACACGATCTGACTGAGAACCAAAAAGAATCATCGTATTCACAAGTATTGGATAAGTATAGGCACTCCTCTCAGCAAACACAAGGACAGCAATATCAGCCACCTCCTCAACCCATAACTAACTATGGTGCCCTTCCCCCACAAATACCTGAATGTACAATGACGGGAATACCAAAAACGTAAAAGACAAAAGCCAGTGGAGTAATTGATATTTTACGTTCGGTTCCTGAATGTGTTTCCGTTAATGACCTGGGCTAAGTAACAATAGAGGGCACGTTTTCCCCCAAAAAGTAATGTAATAGACCTGCTTACAAACGTCGTAGCACATGGGCGAAAACCTCTTATGGATGGTATGCGTGATCAAGTGGAGGGAAAGTTTCTTAATCTGCTACGTGACCTAAACATACCCCGTAGATTTGTAGGCCAAGAGAAAACTTTGAGATAGATATATAATGGCGCAGAAAAGGATGATAGCGCCAGTGAGTACACGCCTACGCCAGTGAGTAAAAGAATACGTAGAAAGAGTTCTCTAGCGGGAAACAATTCAATTCCAGTGTGGGTAAATTTAGATAGGTAATGAATGATGCTAAATTGGCAAAAGTATATTTTGATCCGAAACATTACGCATCCTTTGGTGGGAAAGAAAAGCTATATAGTGCATTCAAAGGTCAAATACCATGTAACTATATCGACAAATGGTTAAAACACCAAGAAGTATATACGCTTCACAGACCATGGAGAACAACGTATGGCAGGCGAAAAATAAGAGCTTCAGCTGTCGATGAACTATGGCAGGCAGATCTATGCTCGATGGGTATGCTGGCAAAAGATAATGACAACGTGTTATATTTGCTATGCATAGTTGATGCCCTTTCAAAATATGCATGGGTGGAATGCCTTTTTAGTAAAACGTCTTCTGCAGTCAAGAAAGGGTTAGAACCAATATTGGAGCATACTGAGCGCTGCCCACACGCTATTCAAACAGACAAAGGGGGTGAGTTCATAAACCATGTAAAGAAGAAGTATTTGAAAGATAATGGAATACATTTCAACACTTCTCAACTTGAAACGAAAGCAGCAATGGTGGAGCGTTTTCAACGCACCCTAAAGGGTTGAATATACAGATACATGATGCATAAGAATACACGATGTATATCGATGTATTATCTAGTTTAGTCATGGTGTACAATAACACCACACATTCCAGCACGCTCATGTCTCCTTCGCAAGTCGACCATAGTACTGAGCTAATCGCGTGGAGAAATATATATGGAAAGAAGACAAAGAAACATACCAAATGTAAAAGCAGTCCTACTCGAGGCGGCCATGTTAGAATATCACAAGCAAAAATGTCATTTGAAAAAGCATATCGTAGGCAATGGAGTACAGAATTGTTTAAGGTGCGCGAGGTACTTACAGACAAATATCCATACTTATGTAAATTAGAAGAATATGGAGGTGATCTGAGTATTGGTACCCTTTATCGTGATGGGATACAGCAAGTGATAGAAGAAAATGATAAAGAGCATGCGGCGGAAAAAATACTTATAAGTAGAAACAATAAAAAGGGACAATGCGAGTATCTGGTAAACTGCCTTCATTACCCAGTTTAACACATTGGTTGATGAACTAAGTACTATACATCATTAACAATGGATGAATATATAGAGAGAAGTTCTCATGTGGTGAATGATGGGTTCGCGAGTACCGAAAGAAAATATATCGTAACCATTACATGTATCGTGAATCTGAGTATATAAAATGGTCAAACAGGCATATGGATATTGCATTTGAGTGGACGTCTAGAGTATATATTGCCTAGTCCGTGTATAAAGACGGACACACGTTATTCGACTCGGATTGAACGAGGATCAGTTTTACATAACCATTCAGAGCAATAGCAGTAACCAGTTCCTTCCAGACAATAAGATATCAGAGATTAGAACTCGTCTGCAAACTCCATTAACATTAGATGGCAAAAGGGAAGTGGGCCTCTCGAGTGTGCTATATCAGGTGAGTTGGCTTACTATTGCAGAGAAAGTTTGGTCAAATATATGCATTTACTAAAAAGAAGGTAAAGAGGAAGAAGAAAGGTAGTGATGTGTCAGAAGAAATTAGCAAAGATGGCATTAGTGTGTTAGAAATAGAAAAGAAAAAGACAACGACTTTTCCATTAGTTTTAAAAGATGGTTTCGGTAATCCACGTCCTGCCCGAAATGATCAGGGAAAAGATGTGCAAAATGATCAAACAAATAATGTCATTAAAAAACATACACATAGAAGTGAATATTATTATGTGCAATCAAAAGCTCCATTTATCAGTGTGCTGAACGTCTATTGTAGACTATCTAAATGGACAGATTGAGAGTAAGACAAGATTTAGACAACATTTTCTTTAAATTTGTACTTGCATCACGCGAATCTCGTTCTCTCACAGTTAAAGATAAATCTGCTACATGATTAGGTTGAGAAGTAGCAAATTTAATCAGATTCGAAGGAGGAAAAATACATAAGGAACCTATAGACTTTAAAGAATCATTTCATTCGAATCGTGGGTGTGGTCCTACGACCGTGTATATATACTGTGACATAGTCTCACACAGCATGGTAGGTGATACTTCCGCACCACTACTCAGAGTGATACACTTTTCTAGTACAGATGGAGGGAAAGATATATGTCAGTGAACGTTTTCTGCTATTCAATACCGCTCTGTGTCAAAGAACTGCATCGATACTATTGGAATACGTATAATGGATAGAACTTGCACAAATGTACCATTCAAGGATGGAGCATCGCCGATGGTACTATGTCTACATCCAGATGATGACAACGATGATGAGAGGGAGAATATGCACTCCAGCACTATCGTGTTACTATGTGAGCCAAGTGGGCCATGGATGTATTCCGGTTTTTGTAGGCACATGTTACCAATCAGGGCATGGACTCAGTAATATCTTAGGTGGACTATTACATTCAGCAATACCCATCATAAAAAATGTAGCTAAATCTGTAGGAAAACAAGCACTTAGTGCTGGAATCAGCCTAGGTGAGGACGTAATGGCTGGAAAAATGTTAAAACAGCATTAAAATCAAGAGCTCATGGAGTTGCCAGGTCTTTGATACTGGAAGCTGTAATGGCAGTGCATGCTGGTTTAAGACCAAATCAACCGAAACGTAAAAAGAGGAATAATACAGGTAATGCTCAGTCAATGCATGCGATACCGAAGAGGAAGGGTTGCAATAGACAGCAGAGAAAACAAGCTGACATTTTTAATTAAGAAAAGAAAAATGTAACTTAATCAGACATGTGAGTGCTCGAAGAGCGAATTATACATTTTTTAGACATGTCCCATAGTGACAACATTGGAGTCTGCAAAATGGGAACAGTTTATCAGATAGTGGTCCGATCGAGTTTTATGTCAGCGGGTCTGCTGAAAGATATTTAGATCTTACACAATCTTATCTTTCAATTGAAGTTAAGCTAGTAAAGCTAGATCGAAATGGTGATGAGAAGGCATTCGAGGAGAATGGCCCGATAGCGCCTGAAAATAATCTTTTGCATATGATGTTCTCGCAAGTGGATGTTTTTTAATGGAAAATGTGTCAGTGAATCGAACGAAAATTACACTTACCGCTCGTAATTTGAGACGTTACTAAATTACGGCAGCGATGCCGCATCCTCGCATCTACAACTTGACGGATGAAAAATAGATGATGCTGGAGAATTTGATAATATCGCCGATACTAACTTAGGATTTCAAGCACGTGGAAGAATGATGGCTCAGAGTAAAACAGTGCAATTAATAGGCTGCATACACAGCGATATGTTTCTGCAAGACCGTTTCCTGCTCGGTTCCGTTGATTTGAGAGTATGCCTACAGAGGAGTAAAGATGTGGTCACCATTATGGCCGCAGAAAGAGTGAGGCCTAAACTGAAAACATTGTCAGCTAACTTATTTGTATGCAAAGTTATTCCATGAGCAGATCTGCTAGTGTCACATGCTGTTACTCTGAGACAGACAAGTGCGAAATATCCTATTCGCAGGGTAGTGTGTAAGACTTTCACATCATCTAGTGGTGTTATGAGCATCGATAGAGATAATACATTTATTGGACAGCTTTTGTACCGAATGATGCGTATAATGGTATGGTACATAAAAATCTGTTCAAGTTTGATAACAATAACACTACCTATGCTACATGTTATATAAATGGAGAAGAGGTTACAACATCGTGAATACGCCCTTGTTTAGTGACGACATTTACTCAGACGCTTATTTCTGACTATTCAGTGGTACTGATGCATTATTCAAAGTCTGAGGCTATCTGATAAATAAGATACAGTTCAGACATGGAACCACATTGTTTGGGTGGGATTTTACACCAGATTTAGCTGATTCAGAGCATCGCTACCCTACATGCACTGGTTCATTAAGAGTGGTCTTCCATTTTACTCAGACACTTTCCTCTACAACCAATGTAATTTGCTATGCTGAATTTGATAATACGGTAGAAATAGGATCAGACTTTTTAAAAATGTGTTGAATACATTTGAAATAGCGGATCCATTATTCGGTGGCAATGAAACTCATGAACACTTTCTCTGCATTTTTCCTATTGACAATATGCCCACGCACATTAAATATCATTAGTGATAAACACGCAATCTAGTAATAAATCCGGACAACATTGGGTGGCAGTTTATTACACTAGAAATGGAAATGCTGAATACTTTTATCCTTCTCTGTTCCGCAGAGAACAGCGCCTGGCACAGGGCGGCCGAGATAGCATTACTCATCCTCCTCCACCCTCCTCCTCCTTCTTGGACCTCCATTATCAGACCACCTCTCTTACCTAACATCAACTATTAAGTATTTAAAAACAAATTCAGACAAATCGTTTTCATAATATTCAGCAACAAATAGTCAAATTATTCAGCAACAAATTATCCAAATATTCAGCATCAAATTATCAAAATATTCAGCAACCAATCATCAAAATATTCAGCAATCAAAATATTCAGCAACCAATCAAAATTCTCCTACCTATTATTTTTACCACCATACCACGGAGGGGGGGGGGCATGTGCCGCTAAGTTAAAATGTAAAATACCCAACTTTTAAGGGTTACAATTTTCATAACATTCTTGGTCATCGGTTAGACACCTGCAGAGATTGTAACATTTCATGCACCGTGGGACGCCATTGTTCAACATCACCACGTGCTGTACGCCATTGTTCGACATCTCCAGGCACTGTTTGTCATTGATCGATATCCCCGCACACTGTACGCCATTGTTCTCCGACCTCGGCATGCTGTACGTCATTGTTCGACATCTCCGTGTGCTGTACGCCATTGTTCTCGGACTTCGGCACGCTGTACGCCATTGTTCTCACTGAATCCTTTTGTTCTAGAACAATGGCATACAGCACCGGACATCACTACTGCTTTATGGAAATTGATAGTCATGGAGTTCAGAGATCGATCGATCCCAACACGATCCAGGTGCGGGTGGAGCTTAGCTAGAGATGGGCGGGGTATGCTATGCTAAGTTATACTAGTCTAAGCTAAGCTATGCTACTCTATACAAAGCTATACCAGTTTAAAATAACATATGGTAAGCTATGTTAGTCTAAGCTAAGCTATGTTATGCTATGTTAGGCTAAGTTAAGCTAAGATAGTCTAATTTAAGTCATGCTAAGCTAAACTAAGCTATGCTAAGCTTTGTTAAGTTAGGCTAAGCTAGGCTTAGCTATCCACTGGCTAGATGTTCCAAGTGATATAACTTGTTTTGAAATGTTCCAGTAACACATTCACCTCTTTAACACGTTTAAAACAGTTGTTCGAGTACGCGGTTTTTCATGACTAGCTAGCTTATGTTTTCAATTTGTCTGTCCGCCCATCTGTCACCTGGCCAGAATGGCCAAGTACACTTGCCTGCCTGCCTGCCTGCCTGCATACCTGCCTGCCTACGCGCCTGACTGGATCTGGAAAAGTATTGACTATCACCTACAACCAATTGCGAATAGACATTTCTTGAAAAATACTGAAGAATTTTTATCGCAGGTCTCTGAGATCTCGACACCTCCAAATTCATTTTGATTACACTCGACATCGATGCTATGTACATGAACATTGACATCGAAAAAGGTCTGAATTATGTCGGTAAAGTATTTGAAAAATGCCCCGATAATAATAGGCCCACTGACGAAATATTAGCTCTCTTAGAGCTAAGCTTAAAGGGCAATGATTTTGAATTCGCAGGCGAAACATACCAACACATTTGCGGCAGGTACCTCGACGATATTTTCATTACTTGGCATCATACAAAGGAAGAATTTAATGAATTTTGAACAATCATAACCCAAATATCAAGCTAAAAGCTAATATTGACCATATGTTCGTAGACTTCTTAGATGTAACTCTATACGAAGGTGTAAAGTATGACACAACTGGCCACCTTGATTACAAGTTATATTTTAAGCCCACAGATTCGCATCAACTACTGTAAAGAAATACTTTCCACCCGCCTCATACTTTTAAAGGAATTGTAAAATCACAAATCATCCGTTTTCATAGAGATTCGAGTGATAGAAAACACTTTGAATCTGCATGCTCCCTCTTGTTCAAGGCACTCAAACCGAGATGGTATTCATCTAGATGTTTGCACAAAATTAAATCTGAAAGTTTAGAGGATTTGGAAACTGTCCTTGATAATGCTACAGATCACAGGCCTACCAAGATTCGCCACAACCGTCCTATTACAGGCGTAGGGGAATCTCAGAAATGTAGAAAGAAAAGGTGTAGATTGGACCTATTTCTTCCAAATCAACAGACACTTGTGAGCTTTCAGAACAAATTTCAAAGTCATTCTAATTTAGATTGCGATTCCGAAAACGTGATTTATTTAATATCTTGCAAATTATGCCAAAAACACTATGTCGGTGAAACTAAATGTCCATTAAAATGGCGAGGAACTAGACAACTTTGCGACCAGGTTTTGCCATTTAGCGTCAAATAATTCCATTCAGTCTGAAATACAATAAAAAAAAGTGTTGAAATTTCCAAAATTTTGAAAGATGAATATTATAAATTCCTATTTACAGGATAATTTAAGACAACCTCTCATCTTGCGTCCAGTAATAGCATATCAGAAAAATCCGAATCTACATGATATATTGGTAAAATCGAAATTAACCGGACAAACATCGGCATCTTAAAGTTGTCCAACATTTTAAAGGCCATATCGTCTCTATAAAACAAAAATAACAAATCTCAGACAATAAAATAAATACAAAATATTTTCAATTTCCTTGAAAATTCTGAGCCAGCGCGTTAACCATATTACTGCCGGTCGGTCGGTAGGTCCGTCCGTCCGTCCGTCCGTCCGTCCGACCGCACTTATGAGAGTACACATGTGGCCTAATTTGTAAGTACAGGAGTCACTTGTGGCCTATTTGGCACTTGTGGCTTGCAAGCCACATGCATATGTGCTAAAACTGGTCAGTTTGGCATTTCTGGCTTACACAAAAAATGTTGGTAAAGTAGGCCACAAATATTACGGACAAGATTTTATCGTCCGTTATGGCCATCACGGACAAAAAGACCCAGTGTTTGAGTTATAATGTGTGGGTAATTAACATATATACCCGTTATTGGACTCGGACAGAAATTAAAACGACTCCCTTAATTCTTTCCGGAATCGAGGATTCGTGTATCATGTCGTTAGTAACGTAAGTGATAAACGGGTACTATGAATCTCATACCCGGGTATAAGTGCTCAGAGTCGATGACGTTGAAGGTTGAAGAAGGGGTGCTTCGGTTTCATGAACTACATAGAAGACAAAATACGAGTCACCGAATGTCGAAATAACATCCGCCTTGCTCGTTTTGCGCGTATTTATGCTTGGTAAGTTTAATAACTTGTAATTTAAATATCTAATGCCATCAGTCATTTACCGTTCAGATTATAACCCATTTCACCCAAAACAGTTGATTAGAATAATGGGATTATCAGATTTATCTACATACGGAAGAGAATGGTACTTTTCAGTTTTCACTCCTTGAAACACCCAGCTTGTAGGGAATGACAAAGCTCCGCCACCTCACCTCACCCTACCAAACACCTGCATAAAATTGCATCGAACATGTTGAAATAGAAATCGGCATTTCCCGGAATTTGGTGTTTTTTAGCGGAAAACACCTCTTCATTAAAGCACGCAGTATGATTTCATCCTGAACAGTTATCCGCCAACCCGGCCAAAGAAATATAGTCAATATAAAGACTCGTATTTCAGTCACGCGACTACATTGGGTGAGGTCAGGTCTGGGTGTTAGTGTTAGTGTTAGTGCAATACTAACACTGAGATAACACCGAGACTTGACCTCGTGTTAGTGTTATCACCAGATTTAGTGTTAACACGGTGTTAGCGCCTATAGTGTTAACACCAAATATTGTGTTAGTGTTAGTGTTAATACCAGCCCCTGCTTTTGCCTTCATTTTCACATAAGTCATTAAGCTTAATTTACTTGGCGTGAATGAGTTATTAGCTTCCCTTTTCACTGGCAGATGAAAATTTAGTCACGTATAGCTATATCTAGTTTGGTGTTAACACTAACCTCTAGAAGTTAACACCGTGTTGAGATTAAGTGTTGGTGTTAGTGTTAGTGCTTGCTGTTAATAAACGACAAGTCAAAGCATAATTCATTTTACCGGCGGTATGATGTATCCCAGTAACAACAACTGGTGGACACAACAATACATTTTATAAAACAACCAAGATTTACTTTATATAGCCATATGGCAACTCCGTACTTTATTGTGGGACACCAGCCTATTTTTTTGTCTATGTAGAAAATAGTTATTTACCTCAAATATGTAGAGAGAAGCCAGAGGTGCCATGTTTATCACGTAGAGGGGTTGTTCCGCTCCTTTTAAACATGTAATGTGCCGGATATTAAATATTAGAACTACAAACAATTTAAGTTGAAAATAAAATGGCATGCGATTTTTAGTTGAATTACCGCCCTTGCAAAATAATCAGACACATATGAGATGGTATAGTCTGATTCACATATCTGTGGTAAATTTTGAAGACACTGTTTGCTGGTGACATTTAATTTCGGTTAATGACAAGTCTATAAAGCATAGTTATAATAAAAAATACAAATTCAACTTTAGCACCGCACTCCAAGTCTTTGTCTTTTCAGGCATAGGGGAGACCTGGGCACTAGGCCTACATGTACGTGATACACAAATATATGTGTCTCAAATAAGTTTAACCTTAATACAGATTATCAGTTCATTAAAATGTGCCCCAACGGCGTACATATAGGCTATGTACCTTATAAAATTACACAGAAAATATAGTGTTTTTCCTTTACACCAAAATCTCATATGCAACCTGTGTGGTTACTGTCCTGAATATTACGGTGACCTGGTATGGGATACTGTGGTCAGTTGCTTGTTTCCAGCCCTGCAAAACTAAAGTGGCCCATAAAGACAACAGGCAGTAAGTTGATAACTCTCATCTGCTATAGGATGGTGTTTCTCTGAGATTGGCGGGCATAAGACCACTCCTGAGTCCTCTCACGCAACAATAGGTTTGAACACATAAATTAGGCAGAGCACAGCAAGCATGTACAATTGTATCAAGTGTTGCCATTCCACTAGTATCTGCTTGTATTGGAAGTTATTGGAATTGCATCCCCAAGCATAGAATATTTTTGTCTCAACATCCCATTCACACATTACATTGTCAATCCAATAAAAATAGGTAAGATTTAGAAGCCTTAAGCTGTTGCTGCCATATAGGCAGCAATAGATTCCAGCCAAATTAGTTTCAAAACATTCAGCAGATTTACTAAATTATTTAATAAATTATTATAAGAGTGAAAGCTTTCAACACACCATATTACTGAAATTCTTTTGCAGAAACTAGATCCTATGCATTCTACCACCACACACAGACAGACATTGATATAAACATACCATAGACATGATTCGAAGTGTGTGGTGTGGGAATGTTAGACCAGGTGTGGGGTGTGTGTGTGTTGTGAAGCTGTCAGACCGGGAATGCGAAGGAGGGTGGGGATGGAGAAAAACGCGAGACATAGGTATCACTTTTCCGACGGCGACGGCGTCAACAATGTTAAGTTTTTGCGTTTAGCAAAACTTCTCGGCTTATATCTCAAGATTGGCTAATCCTATTCCAACCAAACTGGGGTACATGGTTGCCCATACTGTTAGGAAACAGCAGCATGGTTATGAGGTCACATGGTCAAAGGGCAAGGTCACTTTCACCTTGATATAAAAATCAGTTTTTTCAACTTTAAGTTTTTGCGTTTAGCATCCTATTGAAACTAAACTTGGATAGATGTTAAGCGATAAAGTTAAGAAACAGCATGATGGCATTAAGGTCACAAGGTCAAAGGCGAAAAAGCGGCGATAGGCGAGACATTTAATTCCGCGGAATTCTTATTTTTGTCAAAATGTTATCAGAAGGACAAGACTTATGACAAGGCTCTTTAAGTATGTAGGCAGTGTTAGCTCACCTGCCCAGAATGGCTAAGTGAGAGCTTATGCTGTGGCAACCATCCGTCTGTCTGTCTGTCAATCAACTTTTCCTTTAAACGACATCTCAGAAACTACTCGGTCGAATTCAATTATATTTGATAGGACGCATCCTCAGGACATAGGGATCTAAGTTTGTTCAAACGAAGCCGATCGGCCATATCAAAGATGGCCGCCGGCCAAATCGGCCGATTTTGAGAAATGTCTTTAAAAATCTCTGAAACCGCTTGGCAGATCGATTCAAAACTCAGGAAATATCATCTAGGGCAAGGGCTGAACACAGTTTGTTCAAGAGAAATTGATTGGCCAAATAGTTTGGCGGCCATCGTGGATGACCTAGTTCTCCCGAAAACGACGAACCGCAGAAAGGATAAAGCCGAAATTTGTAAGATATAATCAGGCACTAAGGGTGTTTGTTCAAGTGAAGTCGATCCATCAAAAAACATGGCCACCGTGAGCCAATCACAACATAGCGTGTTTGGTGGCCATTTAGAATTTTTTATTTGATGGATTTGAGGCCGAAATTGGTTATAATTATATATATATATATATATATATATATATATATATATATATATATATATATATATATATATGCTTAATAGGGTTATTCTAATATCAAATTAGCCATTTTTGAAATCATTTTCCAGCCAAACGCTCCCATAATAAAGCAATGTGCAATTTAAAATGTCGTCTACTGGAGAACCAGTAGACCGATTTCAATTATATATGGCAGGAACAAACCGTAGGACATAGAGATTCAAGTTTGTACAAACGTACCCGATCGGCCAATTTGGCTGGTGGCCATCTTGGATTTTGGCTGACTTTTGGAAACGTCTTAAAAAATCTCTGAAATGTCTTTGGGGTGGGGGCGGGGTGATTGATGCACGCCTTTTGAAATAAGATCTAGGCCAAGAACTGAATCAGGTTTGTTCGAGGGAACTTGATTTGCCAAATGGTTGCCAAGGTGCCAGTGGCCAATAATTGCAGGTGAGCGATACAGACCCCTTAGTACATTTCTTAATGGCTATGATGTTTGTATTTAAATTTTCAGATTCCAAGATACATGTACATGTATGAACTTCTGAAATATGAAACCTGTTGGTGCTGTATTATTTTCTAGTCGCTGTTCATTCAAACTTTTTTATCATTCGATTTCGAGTCGGTTTCATGACTCTTTTTATATTCATATTATTTCTCACACATATTTCTTGCTTATTTTTACTTGTCCCTACCGTTTTGAGCTTTTTTGTGCACTCTTGCGTAAATCATTCATTCCTACAATGTTTTCTGTTTGGCGGTATCCCTTGCCTGGTTTCATCCTTGATCGATTTGTAGGTACGTAATACAGCATCCTTTTTTATGTATGCTGTCTGAATAATCTAAGTAATATATTTCAACCTGTCCAATAGTACCATATTTATCTTAATTTTCCCTAATTTTAGTCATGGTAGCTGGTGTTGCTTATGAGTCTGATGCAGTTGAATGGTGCTGCTGTCATAGCTCCACTGGTAATCACTATGCCCGCCGGGCTGTAAAATTATGATATATATATATATATATATATATATATATATATATATATATATACACCTGTGCAAAAGTTAAGCACCACCCTATTTTTACGCACATGCGAGGGTATATTCATGTGCTATGAAGAAAGCAATAGCATAAACATTTATGTACCCATCCATCTTAGTGCAAGAGGTAATAATGCAACTAGAGGAATGCTGATTATGATGGTGGGGAAACACTGTATGTTTTTGTTTGAACTTGAAAACGAGACCTGAATATGGTTACGTTGACACAACTGACAACTATTGCCCTACAGTTGACACACGTGGCTAGATTGTCATTAATGGTGTCTGAAAACGAAGTTTAACATCTGTGCACGAGTTTGAGACTGTCATTATTAATACCCGGTATATCCACCTTGTGCCTGGATGACGGCCTGGACACGACGTCTCATGCTGGTCACCAACCGACTGATACGCCATTGTGGTATTCGTTTCCATTCAAGATGGAGTGCGTCTGTTAATTCCTGTCGGTTCTGCACAGGAGGATCCCTCCTTCTCACCATGTTTCCCAGAATGTCCCAGATATGCTCAATAGGGTTCATGTCAGGGCTCCTTGCTGGCCATGGTAGGGTTTCGATGGCATTCTGGCGGAGGTATTCATGCACAGCTCTAGCACGATGTGGTCGGGCGTTGTCATCCAAGAATATAGGGTGGGTTCCAGGGGCATGATTTACAAAATGAGGGACCACAACTATATCCAGTATGGAATCTTGATATCTGTGTCCATTTAGTGTTCCAGGTACAGTCAACAGATCCAGCTTACAATCAAATGAGATGCACCCCCATATCATAACGGAACCTCCACCAAATGGAACTTCTTCCATGATGTTACGTTGGTCGTACGCCGTGCGTCTGGACCTCCGATACACGAGTTCGACCATCTGTGGCATGAAGCAGGAACCGACTTTCAGCGGATCAGTGTACCCGTCTCCAGGATCTCATGTTCCAGTGTCTTCTTTCGTTGCACCACCTCAGACGCTCCTCTTTGTGGTGTGCAGTGAGGAGAGGACGCTTGACAGGTCTCCTAGCTTTCATGCCAGCAGCATACAGTCTCCTTTTGACGGTAGACATTGACACTCTATTGCGCATTTCCAATTGCTGGCTGAGCACTCTGCTGTTGGTGAATGGAGATCTCCTAACAAGGCGTACTAGGGCTCGATCATCACGGGCAGTAGTCTTCTTCGGTCTTCCAGATCTAGGCCTGTCCTTCACCTCGTTAGTTTGCCCATGTTTTGCAATCAAACGACTGATTACAGTATGGTTAATGTTCAGCTGTCTGCCAATCTCTGTGCATGACATACCAGTGGTATGCATGCCTATGATTTGCCATTTCACACGATCACTTAACCTTCGTCTTGCCATAGCGGTTCACAATCAAGAGCTAATTCTCTCTGTACAAATAAACCACGGTCATGAACACAAAATTCCTAATCTCGTCGCCTAAATCTGTATGTAATGTTCTACACCTCAATCTGGACTTTTACATAACTGAACACGTGTGCTGTTTCCCGCCACGCACGGACATCAAGCCCCGTGAAATCATGCATGCATGTGCATTTCGCACTTGGAATTATGTGAGCTAACGCGGGGACAAAAAGTATGGCAGCCTAGTTGTACCATCATGTTTCTACGTTCTATTGTTTTTGCTGGTGCTTAACTTTTGCACAGGTGTATACATATGTTTTAAAAACAATATTCTTACTATCAAATTGCAATTGTCATGCATCTTCCAACATCTAAAACCAATGAAATGATCATATAAATCTAGAGGAGCATAAATTTGTAGCAATTATTCATTCATCTTGCACTAATTCAAACTTTAAATCCACAATCGTATATGAATTTGAGTGAACGTGCATGCACTTGTACATGTAAACACAGATTTTGTACCAGCATCCTCGAAATTGAACTAAGAGATAGAAAATTCAACTTCCCGCACTGAGAATGGAATTTCAGATGTTCAGTAAAATCATTTAACCCTTAAATATCATCTAGATTTATTCAATAAAAGTTCAGTTTTCTCGTAGAAATTGTCCGCTTGTAGGCCAAGCCTCCATGAAGCTTGTTTTGGAACATGTGTTGACAATAGGCTGTTTTCTTGTTTATGCTTGGTGATGTCACACCCGCGCATGAGCATTAGCTGGTTGGCAAATGATACACCATGCTCACATGTGTTGAGTTGATAAACGGTCGTATCAGCTATGTCTAATTTTACGATTCACTGAGATATTGCGCGAAATAAAGATATGATGAGAGGTTACGAGTGGGTGGAGTATGGATAGGTGATCCTTACATCATTCAGACCGGATGGGTTCTAAATATCTCACTGTTGTCAATGATCAACTACAGATATATAGGCATATCTGAATGTATGTTCGCGGCGGGGAGTTGCCTATGTGGTGTGGTGTGACCTCTCTTTTGTAGCTTGCGAGCAGGTGGGGGTCACCTATTTCACCCAGCCAACCCACCCAGGGATGGCGTGGTTGGGGTGGAGAGTATTAAACAACATGTTTGTTTTGCATACATATAGCACACATATGTATATCTATAATACTCCATCCCACTAAGCTCATACATAAATGTACAACTAGATAGCTTAAGATGTCGACTATTTTGAAGAAAAAAATGCAAATATGTCTATTTTTCAGTTTCATATCATACCCTTTGGTGATTTTCTCATCTGGTATGGGAGAACAGTAAGCCAATTTACTCCCCAGGACAACTCACCCCATAGCTGATGGACAAATCACCCCACATAATGGCTAACATTTACCCATTTTAAATCAAGTGCAACACAGCATATGCACCCCAGATTTATGGACAACTCACCTCACAGCTGATGGACAAATCACCCCACACAATGGACATGATTAATTTATATATCCCTTTTCTTTCAGGAGCAGTACACCCATTTGCTCCAGACGTATGCACAACTCACTTCATAGTTGATGGACAAATCGCCCCACAAAATGGCTAACATTTACGGCTTTCATTTCAAGTGCAGTATCTCATATGCACCCCAGGGTTATGGACACCTCACCTCAAAGCTGATGGAAAAATCACCCCACATAATGGACATGATTAATTTATATACCCATTTTCTTTCAGGAACAGTAAACCATTTGCTCCATAGACTTATGCACAACTCACTTCATAGTTGATGGACAAATCACCCCACAAAATGGAGAGCATTTACCGATTTCATTTCAAGTGCAGTATATCATATACACCCCAGACTTATGGACAACTCACCTCATAACTGATGGACAAATCATCCCACACAATGGACATGATTAATGTATATAGCCCTTTTCTTTCAGGAACAGCAAACTCCACTTTTGCTCCACATACTTATGCATTCACCTCATCGTTGATGGACAAATCACCCCACAAAATGGCTAACATTTACCGATTTCATTTCAAGTGCAGTATCTCATATGCACCCCAGACTTATGGACACCTCACTTCGTAGCTGATGGACAAATCACCGCACACAATGGACATGATTAGTTTATATATCCCTTTTCGTTCAGGAACAGTAAACCCATTTGCTCCACCGACTTATGCACAATTCACCTCATAGTTGATGGACAAATCACCCCACAAAATGGAGAGCATTTACCGATTTCATTTCAAGTGCAGTACATCATATACACCCCAGACGTTTGGACAACTCACCTCATAACTGATGGACAAATCACCCCACACAATGGACATTATCAATGTATATAGCCCTTTTCTTTCAGGAACAGCAAACTCCACTTTTGCTCCACCGACTTATGCACTATTCACCTCATAGTTGATGGACAAACCACCCCACAAAATGGCTAACATTTACCGATTTCATTTCAAGTGCAGTATCTCATATGCACCCCAGACTTATGGACAACTCACCTCATAGTTGATGGACAAATGACCCACATAATGGACAATTTGCACCTCAGTAATATGGAAAATGCACCTCATAAGATGGACGCTTTTAAGGTGCTACTCAGATGTACCCACTGTACCAGGATGCACCCACAAGTACAAATTTGCACAAGTGTACTCTCACTGGTATGTCCGTCCGTCCGTCCGTCCGTCCGGCCGTCCTTCCGTCCGTCCGTCCGTCCGTCCGTCCGTCCGTCCGTCCGTCCGTCCGTCCGTCCGTCCGTCCGTCTGTATGTCTGTATGTCTGTCTGTCTGTCTGTCTGTCTGTCATGCTGTCTGTCATGCTGCCTGCCTGCCTGCCTGCCTGTCTGTCTGTCTGTCTGTCTGTCTGTCTGTCTGTCTGTCTGTCTGTCTGTCTGTCTGTCTGTCTGTCTGTCTGTCTGTCTGTCTGTCTGTCTGTCTGTCTGTCTGTCTGTCTGTCTGTCTGTCTGTCTGTCTGTCTGTCTGTCTGTCTGTCTGTCTGTCTGTCTGTCTGTCTGTCTGTCTGTCTGTATGTCTGTCTGTCTGTCTGTCTGCCTGCCTGCCTGCCTGCCTGCCTGCCTGCCTGCCTGCCTGCCTGCCTGCCTGCATGCCTGCCTGCCTGCCTGCCTGCCTGCCTGCCTGCCTGCCTGCCTGTCTGTCTGTCTGTATGTCTGTCTGTCTGTCTGTCTGTCTGTCTGTCTGTCTGTATGTCTGTCTGTCTGTCTGTCTGTCTGTCTGTCTGTCTGTCTGTCTGTCTGTCTGTCTGTCTGTCTGTCTGTCTGTCTGTCTGTATGTCTGTCTGTCTGTCTGTCTGTCTGTCTGTCTTTTCTTTAAGCGACTCATCAAGAACCACCGGCACAATTTCAATTATATTTGGCAGGAATCATCCTTATGCCATAGATATCCAATTTTCTTCAAACGAAGATGATCGGCTAATTTGGTCAGTAGCTTGAATTCTGTCTGATTGTTAGAAATGTTTTTACAATTCTCCGAAAGCGCTTCGCTGTGCTCGGTGTATTCATCTGAATCTCATGAAACATATTTTATGGTTTACAACTGCACCAAGTTTTTCGAGGGAACTTGACCATGTTGATTGGCCAATTGGCTAACATTTACAGTCAAGCCTTGTGGGCATTCAACATTAACCATCCCACCAACCCTGCGCGAACAATGGTTTTTATGCATTTAATTATTGAGGCTAAATTGCACGTGGGGCCAAGCGGTTATGATTCTTATGCCCCCCATCTTAAAGAAATACCGTATGTTGGCCCCAAAACGTGTAGTTGCTATGGACAAACGTGATTGTATCGATTATTTTGTTTATTACTGTGGATTAATATATAAAGGGGATTAAAATTTTGATTGAATAATTTTCCTGTTTATGGTCAACTCCATGGCGTGATAACTTCTATGATGGACTATGAAGATGCATTAGACACTTATTGTTATCCTGCTGGACGATGTATAATTTAATGATAAAGTAGCTAATTACTCAAGTTTGAAAAACTCCAAATATTTTAAAATAACAATTTTATGATTTTATGCAAACCCCTTTATGTGATAGTCAACACCGTTACAAATTGGCAACACCACGACAGGCCATTCTGACCTTGCTATTTTATCTCTGCTTTTTCAGCTTTAAGTTTTTTCCATTCAGCAAATTATTTATATTTCAGGATTGGTTAATCCTTTTGGAACTAAACTCGAATACATGGTTACGTATAGTATTAGTAAGCAGCATGATAACACTGAGGTCACAAGGTCAAATGTCAATGCCACTGTGACAGACAGGAGACAGGCCAGACATTTAATTCCGCAGAATTCTTGTTTAAAACTTTGTCACTATAGACTGTAAAACCCTTAACATGCCTTATTAGGCAACCTTACAGATACCCTCACCAGATACCGAACCATAAATTCCCTGAATATCAGTTTCAAGATAGCTATAGGCTATAGGTAAGATGTTGAATATTTTGAAACTAATTTGACTAGGTGTGTTTCCAGCAACAGTGCCCAGTCAAATTAGTTTCCAGATACTTAACATAATGGTTTTTTTAATAGTTAAGACATACGATTCGTACAGCTTGACGGACTGTAAAGAATTTATGGCGAAATTAATTAAGTCTTTCATGAAATGTTTGATTTTGACATCATCCTACATGTGACGTAATTTACTATGACGTTATATGATTGATCAAATAAACGCGAATCATGAAATCGTCTAGGTTACGCGTGTAGGCTAGACACTGCATTAGGGGTGGAGGTCAGGGTAGGGGTGGGAGAGGGAGGGGCGGAGAGAGGGAAGATGGGTGCGAAAGGGGAGGGAGAGGGGGAAGGATGGAGAGAGAGGGGGGTGGGGGAGAGGAGAGTGGATAGATGGGGGAGAGGGGCGAGAGAGAGAGAGAGAGAGAGCGAGAGAGAGAGAGAGAGGTAGAAAGGAGAGGAAGGGAGAGGGCGCTGGGAATGAGGGTGGGGGTTGAGTGAGTGAGTGAGTGGGTGGGTGGTTGGGGGTTGAGTGAGTGAGTGAGTGGGTGGGTGGTTGGGGGCGATGAGTGTGAGTGAGTGGGTGGGTGGGTGGGTGGGTGGGTGGGGGAGTGAGTGAGTGAGTGAGTGAGTGGGTGGGAGGGTGGGGTGGGTGGGAGGGAGGGAGGTAGGGCAAGGGAGGAGGGAGGGGAGTGTGGGGTGGAGGGAGGGGAGTGTGGGGTGGAGGGATGGAGAGCTGGAGGGAGGGAAGGAGGGAGGGGAGGCAGTTTGACAAAGTTGTTGCTTCCTTAGTCAGCAACGACTGATAATCAAATTGCTTGAAATATCCGTGGTGCGTGTTACTACATTGCTGCTTATTTTGAGAACAATTTGTTTGAAAGTTGTTTCCGCACTGATTTTACAGTCAAATCGTTATCAAAACATTAGCTGGTGAAATTAAACTGTATTATCGGCTAGATTATTTTGAGAACAATTTGAACGAATGTTCTTGCTGTTATAGGCAGCAATAATTGTCAGTCAATTTGCTCTAAAGATAATTAGCCTAGCGCGTTGCTAACTATCGACTCGACGAGAACCGCTCGACTAAAATATATTATCTGCCTATTCCGGTATATAAATAAGTTGGCACTGGGGTGGTGGGGTATGGAAGGGGGGGAGGTAGTGGGTGGTGGTGGTGGTGGTGGTGGTGGGTGCTTGGGTGGGTGTGGGGTGGCAGCAATCCTCCCCTCACATAGATCCGACACTGAACTCAAGTTAAAATCCCAATTCAAAATTATTGACTCATTGCTATAACAACACAGCCCTCACCACCCTAACCCCACCCATCACACTCCCCACCCTCGCCGTGGACGAGCTATATTTCTAGAAATTATATTTAAATAGTCAGTGTGAGTTTAGGAAACTACAATAATTATATGGAAATCCGCAACGAAATTATGCTTGGCGAAGCGAGGGGCTGGCATACAATTACTTTTACTGGAGAAAACGTGTAGACCAATTGTTTTGAGTAGCAAAAACTTTTTCTAAAATGTTCCGCCCGGAACATGTGTGTACAAACGTTTAGCAATAATACTACTAATTTACAAATGTTACACCAACAACAACGACGACGACGACGACGACCACAACAACAACAACAACAACAACAACAACAACAACAACAACAATAATAATAATAATATATTTCTTCAGCATGTTTATCTATTTAGAGTATTGTAATGTGTAAAATCATAGCCAGTGACCCAAGAAACCCGTAATTTGACATCAATTCCGGCCCTCTACTCCATCTAGAACTTGAGTAATGCAGATTTTCCGCTGGGAAGGCGGCCATTTTGAATCCGCCATTTTGAATGGGTTCCCTTGGTAGAATCACGTGGCACCGCATCTAATTATGTTCAGCATACCTTAAACCACCTATATGCCAAATGTCATGCTTTCTGCCAGAATGGAACATCTTACCTGAAATGTGTTACATATCCGCCCCACTATAGCGATTTCTAAACATATTCATACAATGCTTGTGATATTTTGCCCCAATGGCAACCAAATCACCACCTGCAAGTGTGGCTAACAGATCTGTGTCTTGCATTTCCGCTGCCTGTTCTCTAAGCGAGGTATCCAGTTCTAATGTACTTCACATATGAAGTACCCTTCTGTTTGCTTACAGAAGATACGCCTACCTGAGTGTTTAGAATCATCAGACGGGTGGTGCGTTTTGATTTTCTGTGTACGATATCATCCCCACACTGTTCAAAATTTCCTTTTTGTCATGTTTTTCTTGAGCTCGCTGCAGTTTTGAACTAGCAAATTTAAGCTGACAATTAACTTTGCCGTGTTGGCATGGAGGTCATTTGCATTAATGCCTTCAGGAAAACATACATCAACAGGCATTAAATGTAACTTTCTGACACCTACGTTTTTCATAAAGTCCTCATATGATACCTTTACCGTCTTGTCTGGATGCGGGACATTTTAATATGTCATCGCCCGTTCCACTTATAATGCTCTTTGTCCCGTCCATTCCGTTGGGAAGGTCTAATATATAAGGTTCAAACAGTCTATTTTATTGCTAGCGCAGAATTTAGTCACCAGCAACCAACAGGCGAAAATTACAATCAATTTATACAACTGTATAAGACATGATAGCATACGACAATGATAGAATTGTGATATAAGCGATAAGGCGTTTTCATTTTAAATTGAATAACAGTTTATAAAATTACCCCCGGGCCGTGCATTATTATAAAAATCAAATGAATACCGATACTAGTGTATGCTTATACATCTCGCAATTGATGTTTCAATTAAATTATTTCGATTTTGTGTTTTAATCTGATTCCATGGCAATCTTAAAGTGCCTGTAGATCGTTCTTATGTGGAATGACAGCACTAATGTTTTGCTATTTATGTTAATTGCCTGTTTAAAAGTGTTCACTCTATTATAATTTCACAGCCGTTATGAAGTTAAGTGTGTTAAGCTGTGCGCTACACTGTGGTTTATTTTCAGACACTTGATCTTTTCAAACTATAGAAAGCTATGCATATCATTAAACACAGTTAAAAATTGTATATTGTCCCAATGTACCGAGTTTTAATGGTATGTTACAGCATATTGCATAACCTCCACACAGTTTGACCTTTGACCTTGACTGTATTGTAACCTTGACTTTCAATATTTGGCAACTACCTCTCATTTTTTTTATACTATACTAAAATACTATACTATGCCAAAATTATGCTGTATTACGTCATCTCACAGCCATTCCCTGGTAAAAGATTAAAAAATTTCACATAATTTTATGTTTGACCTTGACCCCCAGCATGGCTTTGACCCTAAAAATTGGCATCCCCCTCTAAGAGTGTTTCTTATTATCCTAAAGTACTTCTGTGCCATGATTGGTACTTTGTTACATAATATCACGGTCATTCCCTGGGAAAATATGAAAAACCCATAAGTTGACCTTTGACCTTGCCCTCAGCGTGACCTTGACCTTTAAAATTTGGCAGCCCCTTCTAAAAGGTTCCGTATTAACCTAAGCTACATCTTTGCCAAATTTGGTGCTTTGTTCCAGCAGGTCGCGATATCACTTAAATTTGGACTTAAGCCACTCCACAATTTTCCCTCAGCATGATCACTGATGCTCAGTTTAAAGCTATTGGAGCTGAAAGGTGTTGCTGTCATAGACAGCAACACATTTCAGCTGCACCATTCTCAAAATTAACACCAGTATTTCTGCAACCAGTTGATAAATATTTGTATGTCTGTCCAGCAGGGCAAGGGTTAAATATGTTTTTATTTTGAATATGTTAAAATATGTTTGTGTACAAAAAAACTAATTTACACTAATGATAAATAATAAATTGTCAATCTTTGTTTAAAAAAATTCCGGGGCATAATCATAGAAATGTAGTATATAACGTATAAGATTTCAATGGGCACAACTCGGGACTTTAATAGGTGCATCCACTTCATTTTCATAACTCAAATAGATATTGCCAAAAGGAGCGTACCTGCCAAATTTGCTTTTAATCCTTCAACAAATGGTAAAACATGCAACTATTTTTGATGGACAGACGACGGACAATTCGCCATCGCATAAGGTGGGCTAACAAATAACGGAAAAATATAACAATAAACAGTACTACAGTCAAACCCGTCTTCAATGACTGCCATATGGAGCACCAAGAAATGATCACAAAAGACAGATGGTCTCTTAATACAAATTAGCAAATTATGTTATAAAGATTATTACTATAGATGTAATACTAGAAGATATTTAAATATAATCAAATTTTGTTTATGAACAATTAATGGTTGGACAGCTGCCCTGCCTGCCCTACTACCTCCCCGCTTGCGATACCCATGGATATTTATAACTAAGATTTTAGTGAAGCGGGAGGGTGTTACTATAGGCCACCACCCCAGACCAAAAAGTTGGGGGAGGTGGATATATCATCACACCCCACCATCACATCCAGGATTTACGACACCTGTCCGACAGCCGAGTAGTTCGGCAGCCCGATGAACCAACTTGGTAGTCAATGTACAACCCACTAGTCCGACAATAGTAATTTAATCGTCGATGAGGTGATTCACCTTAGCCGATATATTACTGTGCCCGGGTTTTCAACGCAGTGCATATGACTAGTATGCGAGTGTATGTGCGCGCATACACTACGTACGCACGCACACACCCTCCATCCACCCATGCGCCCATCTGTATGTCCGTCCAGCCATAAGGCTGCCCATCAATCCGTTCTTTCATCCACCCTCTATCACTTCTGAGGCCACGGGATCATCAATCCATCACCCACCAATTCACCTCTCTGTTCGTCCATCCAGCTGTGAATCCGTCTATCCCATAATCAATCAATCAATCAAACAATCAATCAATCAATCAATCAAGCTGTCATCCACTTGCCGACCGATTGGTTACTAGATCATGATATAGCATAGCCAGCACCTAGAATTTCCTATGGTAAAGAGAAGCATTTTATTTTTACGTATTTGATTAGGGACAAAAATCATCATTGGTTGTGTGATATTTACATCTAAGAATCTATATTGTCCTTTGATAATACGATATTGTCCTTTGATAATACGGGGTTGATAATAAAGTTGGTATAGCTTATGACATTTGAAAGAATACTAAAAGCAATTGCTTTGAAATGATTTTTTGCATGTTGACATAATAAAGGCAACACTACCTTGACAGATTGAAGTGTGTAAGTTTACAAACGATTGTTTGATGTTTGTGTACAATTTTCTTCATACTGTAAGTTCGTAAATAAGGCTTTTGCAACAAAGAATTTAAAAGACATTATAAAATATGGCCTACATTTATTTGGCACAATACATGAGGCACCTGCATCGCTCGTGTTATATTCATGGCAGTTACAACGTTTTCAAAAAGTTGGATCAATTTAGTACAGCGTATTCCAGTTGAAGAAGCATCTGAGTGCACGTCAAAACTGGGAAAGTTTGGTATTCCTAGTGATGCCATATTTATCCTACATCACACAGACAGTTAAACAGCAATTTATTTTCAAAATTACGTGTAGCTTACTTTACTCAAATCACTATCAACTTCATATTGACTTCAATCACTTGAAAAACTGACTGTCACGTAAGCACATTTTTAAAATTGGCAACATTTTTTTAATTTTGAAAACAACGGCAAATCGTACTTTTCACTTTTCAAATAATACTATATTTAAACTGTCTTTTAAACCAAGTTTAAATTCCGCGTTTCCACCATTTTACTACGTAGTCGCCAATATAATATCTTTGTAAAGATGACTGTTGGACGTTGGCACTAGATTATAGACTTCCAATGCACGCTGCGTTCTACAGGCTATATACGATGCTTGTGTGCGTATGTATAACGGGCGGAGTGGCTGCCTCTGGACCGACTGATCACTATATTTCATGGGATGCTTGATGACACACATGTGTAGCCTATCGGTTCTAGGTTCCTAACCAAATATGGGTATAATCTATAATGCGTGCCCGGGGGTGTATGAAGCTGATGTATGCAGCTAGTGGTCTGCTTTGTATATAGGTGAGCAGTGAGTGGTGGCGGGCATCTAGACATTACATAATAATTTGGTCCAAATTTGGTTGTTACGTTAATTTTTAGATGATGTTTCTTGAATTTATAATCAATGCCCGATGCAGTTTCGGAGAACAAGAGTTTTAAAGACGTGTCTTAAAATGGTCAAAATATCAGATGGCCACTGGTCAAATTGATCAATCACACTTGCTTGACTATGGTCGGATCCCGATGGCCCAAGGATGCTTCCTACCAAATGTGTTTAAATCAGTCTAGAGGTTCGCGAGAAGACGTGTTTATATATCCCATTGTTTTTTTATGGGAGATTTTGGCGGAAAAGCACTCCTGCTCGGTCACCGTAGCATAAGCTTACTTGGCATTTCTGACCAGGTGAGCTAAAAACTATGTTTGTATATCTTTTAGCGCCCTAAAAAATTCGACCGTCACAAAATAGCGCCATAGCTTAAGGAGGGCATATTATACTAACATGTGTGACGTTGAAATGGGGGTGTTGCTGGAGGGGTCCAAGGGAGGAGTCGTGGAAGACAGTTCCTACATTACCCACGTGACTCACCCTGCACTGACGCTTCACCCATCCAATCTCTCGTATCGTTTATATTGATATCAACTAAACATTGTTTGCAGACATACGTTTTATTGCTCAGCCCAGTAAGAGAAAGGGGAGTATTGCATTCAGGTCTAGTGTCTATGTTCGTCTGTCAGCGCACCTGAATGCGTGCGTGTGTGTGTGGGTGCGTGCGTGCGTGCGTACGTGCCTGCCTGCGTACGTGCGTGCGTGTGTGCGCGTGTGTAAGCGAGTGAGTGAGTTGGTGGGTGGGTGTGTGTGTGGGTGGGTGGGTGGGTGGGTGGGTGGGTGGGTGGGTGGGTCGGTCGGTCGGTCGGAAAATTTAACGTAAATTGACGAAATTCAAACTTGGCCTCCGTATTCGGATTACTAAGCAGTATGCCGAAGCTGGTTAAAATCGGTGCAGGCTAACACAAGTTATTGTCCGGAAACAGATTTTTTTTTAATTTCATAGATTTACGATCAATTTGTTCTGGGCAAATTTGACATAAATTGATGGAATTCGAACATGGCCTCTGTATTCGCTTTATTAAGCGGTATGCCCAATCTGGTTCAAATCAGCGTTGGCAAACACAAATTAGTGTCCTGAAGCCAATCAGTGCTAACGAACGTATGTACGAACAAAAGAACATATGTACGAACGTACGCACGAATGGGCAACTTCCTATCTCCCCTTAGACTTAGTTTTCGAGCAGATCATAAGGGATGATGGTGGGCTTTTTGACAATTGCTTTAAATGATAACGAGTCATCGGGGTGGGTGAAGGCCCGTAGTCTGGGGAGGTGGGTGCAACAGCAATCCTGCCACCACACCTCCGCCTCCCCCCTCCCACACACACACACACACACACACACACACACACACCCACCTACCACCACCCCCACTCCCATCCCCACACCCACCCCTACCCCACTCAGACCCCAACCATATTCCACATGTTGTCGGTGTCCCGGTTAGCAGAGGTTTTGCTGATTGGTGGCTGGATCTTTGGCGGCATGGACCGTTCCACAAACATTTGCTGGTTAGGGAAACCAGCCACATACATAAATGGATGGGGCCGAGCATGATGAGGGGCGTGTGGACGGGATCGCCTGACACGCGAAGAGACGGCGAGAATGGAGAGAGAGAGAGAGAGAGAGAGAGAGAGGGGGGGGGGGGTGGAGAGAGGGAGGGAGGGAGGGAGAGAGGTTTGTATTCTATCTGCAATTTAGAAAGAGAAAGGATGGGCTCTGGGTGGTTAATCTTAAGGGGCCTAAGTTGGGAGAACTCGGCTAATCTTAAGTCATAAAATGACATGAGCTCAAGCTGTTTTCAAGCATGTGCTGTAATATTTCCTATGGTAATCCATAATAGATTGCCTTATATGTTTTATGAGCCATATGGTAACCTAAACCTTATAAAGCACATTGATGTCCATACTAAAATCAACACATTAACTAACCAGTTTCAGGTCCACCAAAATAAATTAAGGCAACCTTATGGGGAACGTTTTCAACAGGGTACCATAGCAGCACCTGCCTGTGTTTTAGTAGTTGCCATCGGCTGACTCTTCTAGTAGTTCTCTGATGGGGTTCCAAAGATGTTGTTCTGTGTGTACCTAAGCCTATTATCAGGAGTGTGTAGTCTTGAGTGGTGTGTGTAGTCTTGAGTGGGGTGTGTAGTCTTGCATGGAGTATGTAGTCTTGACTGGAGCATGTAGTCTTGAGCGGAGTGTGTAGTCTTGAGCGGAGCGTGTACCCCTGTGTGGAGTGTGGAGTCTTGAGCGGAGTGTGTACCCTTGAGTGGAGTGTGTACCCCTGAGTGGAGCGTGTAGTCTTGAGTGGAGTGTGTAGTCTTGAGCGGGGTGTGTATCCTTGAGTGGAGTGTGTACCCCTGAGTGGGGTGTGTACCACAGAGGGGAGTGTGTAGTCTTCAGTGGAGTGTGTAGTCTTGAGTGGGGTGTGTAGACTTGCATGGAGTATGTAGTCTTGACTGGAGCATGTAGTCTTGAGCGGAGTGTGTAGTCTTGAGTGGAGTGTGTACCCCTGAGTGGAGCGTGTAGTCTTGAGTGGAGTGGGTAGTCTTGAGCGGAGTGTGTATCCTTGAGTGCAGTGTGTACCCATGAGTGGGGTGTGTACCACTGAGGGGAGTGTGTAGTCTTGAGTGGAGTGTGTAGTCTTGAGTGGGGTGTGTAGTCTTGAGTGGGGTGTGTAGTCTTGCATGGAGTATGTAGTCTTGACTGGAGCATGTAGTCTTGAGCGGAGTGTGTAGTCTTGAGCGGAGTGTGTACCCCTAAGTGGAGTGTGTAGTCTTGAGCTGAGTGTGTAATCTTGAGTGGAGTGTGTGCCCTTGAGTGGAGTGTGTAGGCTTGAGTGGAGTATGTAGTCTTGAGTAGAGTGTGTAGTCTTGGGTGGAGTACGTACCCTTGAGTGGAGTGGATAGTCATTACCATATATCGAAATGCTGTGAATTGTCCTTAAGTGCTTCCACATATACTACACATAAGATATTCTCCACAAAAGTACACACTCGTCAGTGTGCGTGCGTGCGTGCGCGCGCGCGCATGCGTGTGTGTGTGTTTGTGTGTGTGCACGTGCGTGCGTGCGTGCGTGCGTGCGTGAGTGTGTGAGTGTGTGAGTGTGCGTGCGTGCGTGCGTGCGTGCGTGCGTGCGTGCGTGCGTGCGTGCGTGCGTGCGTGCGTGCGTGCATGCGTGCCAATAGATATACTTTAAGGATATACTATTGGATTTACCGGATTCGTAGCAGAAAACAACTAAAATAGATAGTATTTTCTTAATATCTTATTCAACGCTGTATAAGATGGACATAGCCGCCATTTCAATTACTTAGCTAGAAATGAGTTTTTAAGATTTTTAATTGTTTACCATTTCCTACTGTCTGACACCGCTTCTCGATCAATATCACAGAAGGTAGAGGAGATAGATGTACTTTTCATTCCCCAAGTCTCGTGGTTACAAGTGGGAATGGACTACTTGCCCATATATGTACTGCTCAGCATGGTTGTGTTCTGGCGACTGTCTTTGTACGAGGGCATCCACCATATCAGGCCTCTTTTGTCACTACATATATGGCCAATTATGCCATGCCCACTTTTAGCCCCATGACTTTGGAGGATAAAGGAAAAATTGTGTCAATCGTGTCCCTCTACTATTACTGCATGATTGGCAGAGAAATAGTCAACTTGTGTTAGCTAAGGTCATTCAATAGTTGGTTGTGATATTTTATTGAACCTATATGCAAAGATAAATTGATCCATTTTCTCATGCTAAACTCCACCCACTTGCTATGCGATCGAAGCCAGTTAAAGCAATGATATTTGTCATTTCAAATGGAATTTGGAATAGCAAGCACATCAACTTCCCAATTTAGCACAAATTCTATTTGGAATCGCAAACTTTCTTTTGAAGAGCGAGAACATGAGCTTCCCAAATAAGAACAAACGCTCTTTGGAAGGGCAAGATCATGATCTTCCCAATCAATCATAACCCTCCTTGGAAGAGCGAGAGCATGAGCTCATTTTGGAAGACCAAGAACATGATCTTCCCAATCAAGCATGAATCCTCTTTGGAAAAGCGAGAACATAAGCTCCCCAATCAAGCAAAAATGTTCTCTGGCAGAACAAAATCATGAGCTTCCCAATTAAGCACAAACCCTCATTTGAAGAGCGAGAACATTAGCCTTCTGATCAAGCACACTCTCCTTGGAAAAGCGATATCATGGGATTTCCAGTCAAGCACAAACTCTCCTTGGAAGAGGGAGAACACGAGCCTCTCAAATAAGAACAAACACTCTTCGAAAGGGAGAGATCATGATCTTCCCACCCAAGAACGAACTCTCTTTGGAAGAGCGAGAACATGCGCTTCCAAATCAATCGCAACTCTCCTTGGAAGAGCGTGAGCATGAGCTCATTTTGGAAGAGCAAGAACATGATCTTCCGAATCAAGCACAAATACTCTTTGGAAGTGTGAAAGCATGAGATTCCCCATTAAGAACACACTCTGTTTGTGCCCGATCATGAGCTGTCCAATGAAACACAAACTTTCTTTGAAAGGGCGAGAACATGAGCATACCAATAAAGAAGAAATTCTCCTTTGAAAAGCAAGAACATGAGCTTCCAAATTAAGCATGAATCCTCTTTAGAAAAGCGAGAACAAAAGCCTCCCAATCAAGCAAAAACGCTCTCTGGAAGAACAAGAACATGCGCTTCCCAATTAAGCGAGATCATGGGCTTTCCAGTCAAGCGCAAACTCTCCTTGGACGAGGGGGAATATGAGCCTCCAATCAAGAATAAACTCTCATTGGGAGAGCGAGAACATACGCTTCCCAACCAGAAACAAATTCTCCTTGGAAGATCGAGACCATTCACTTCCAAATAAAGAACAACCTCTCCATTTGAAGAAGGAGAACATGAGCTTCCTAATCAAGAATGAACTCTCTTTGATAGAGTGAGAACATAAGCGTCCTAACCAAGCCCAACGTCTCTTTGGAAGGGCGAGCACTTGAGCGTCCCAATTAAGCAAACTCTGCTTGGAAGATCCAGAACATAATCTTCCCAATCAAGCACACACTCTCCATTTGAAGAGGGAGAACATGACCTTCCCAATCAAGCATAAACTCTCTTTGGAAGAGCGAAAACATGAGGCACCCAATCAAGCACACACTCTCTTTGGAAAAGCTAGACCAGGAGCATCCCGGAAAATGATATTCTCAATTAAACCCTTCTCTGTCCAACCACGCATCAAACCGTATCAATTAACATCTTAATATTCGAGACTTCTCAAGAAAATTAAGCCTTTTTTAATTTGCTAGTGGAATTTACAAAAAATAGCCTCTGTGTTACCATCCAAATGGATATTTCTGATGACCACGGTATATGCTGTTTGGCGAGCTTAACCATTAAAGGGTTAATGGTCAAGAACTCCAATTTCTTGCTTTGTTTCTGTCCATTTGCAGTCCAAGAAAGAAATATTGTTTGAAAATTCACCACTGGAATACGTTCTAGCGATACAATTTTGAAAAAGTGCCTTATCTTTCCATGCAAAGGAACACTCCTCAAGACTAGCATGGCGATTGGTTTTGGTCGGCTTGTCCATTAAAGGTTTAAGTTGACATAGGAAGGCATAAGCACAAACTGTATTTGGAAGAGCGAGAACACGCCGAGCTTATCTCATCGCAAGCATGTTGCATGAACAGAAAGGCTGCATGCTGAATTCAGAATCAGAAGATCATGCCAGCCCTTCGATACCAGCCCCCTCATTTACCAACAGAGGAGCAGAGGTACATGCGTGATATCTGTCTTGTAGTCAACATGACAATCAAGCTCATCGGTTGAGTAATTGAGTGAGCAAGAAGTGGCATTAATATAAATCTGCAAGTGTATACACTCTTTCAATAAGAACACGTGAATTAAATTTATTTACCAAAACTACAAAGATCATATCTATTGTTAACGGCATATTGTGTGAAAAGGAATCGAACTCTAAACATGCAAAATAGCGCTTTTTTATTCTTGGGAACTTTGCTAGCACTTCACACAATCATTCTCTCTCTCTCTCTTTCCCTCTCTCTCTCGCCCTCCTTCTCTCTCTCTCTCTCTCTCTCTCTCTGTCGCTCTCGCTCTCGCCCTCTCTCTCTCTCTCCACCCTCTTTCCCTCGCTACATCAATATATGTATAGTAATTTCCAAAGGAATAATCCTAATTAGGCATAAACTGCAAGTATATATATATATTGCCTACCAGTATCATGACCCGGA
The DNA here is from genome assembly GCA_034401795.1 of Chaetoderma sp. LZ-2023a. NCBI lineage: Eukaryota > Metazoa > Mollusca > Caudofoveata > Chaetodermatida > Chaetodermatidae > Chaetoderma > Chaetoderma sp. LZ-2023a. The sequence continues at coordinate 83,777,612 of CM067364.1, forward strand.
AGAATCTGCGTCATGGCTATTAGATGTTCGCATGCCATTTGAAAACGAATTATCGTACTGCTCTTATCCTTCCGATGCAAACACTTCTTCAGGTTGGCAGCCATTTCTCGCGATATATTTGCATCGTCATTGAGACCAGAACAAGTTAGGTACAGCATATCTTCCCTTTTGAACTTTTCCTTCATAATCGCCAGTGAGTCTGACATTTTAATATTCTGAAAAGAGAAACACTCGCTAATCATAAAAGTGGTATACGCCTTAATATAATTTTATGCACACTTCTTATATTGAGGAAGCTTAGCAGCAAATAAGGACGTTTGTGGACACTGGCTGAGAAAAGTGTCAAATATCCTGAGAAGTAGCCATTGCAAGAGATAGGCATTGCATGAGGTATGCATTGCAGGAGGTGGGCATTGCAATGAGGCTTAATACAATCCCATGCTCCAAAAGAGTATATAGTGGGAATGGTGCAGAGCAGCCATTTTTACAGAATAGCAGTTAAAGTACAGAAAGAATGCTAAATTGTCCGTCCCAAGATATAACGAAACAACCTACGGCTGGAATTAGCCCTTCTTTGCATTTAATCACTGCATCTTCCACTCGGCCAGAATCACATTATTCTTCAGGTTCGTTCTTGATCTGAGTGCACCGAGTCTTGTTTTCTTGAGGTTGCTTCGCAGTATGCTTAAGAGATGTATGTTATGTTTACATTCTCTGGCTTTATATTTACTGGAAGCCCGTAGGGCAAACTTTCATACTAACATGTTCTGACATTCCATGGCCATGGTGGAGTCAATAATCCATTCTCGGACCATAACAGGCATGCGCAGGAAGGTGGTAATAACGGACCCGAGGACACACGATGCATCCGCCTGTCTGCACTTGCTGAGAATGTGAAACGTGGGACATCTAATAGCTCTTTACTCACAGGCGTACACAGCGTCCAGCACTCAGAGCGTGAACACATAAGAGTCCACTGGATGCTCTCTTACGCATGCGCGGCCAGTGATCAGAGGCATGGTGTTAATACTAGGCCTAACCAATGGCGACCAAAGAAACACATGAACTCAGTCACCATTCGCTTAGTTTAAAATACCTTCGTGGATCCTTATCAACAGGAAGATATATGCGAAGCGTCATTTTTCCAATGGTTTCTCATCGAAAATAACCGCAGGGACTAGCCACCGAGTGATGTAAAAGCATCGAATAACCACCACAGTTCGCCAGACATTGAACAACCCAAGCGAGGGGCCAGTCTCTGTATTAATTATTCTTTGTCGTCTTTTGCCTTGCCGATGACCATGTGAGTATGTGCAAAAAGTAAATTTGTGTGCATCCAAGAAGGAAAGCCAGTGACAAGCGTATGGTGAAGTCTAATGGTGCTCACTGAAAGAAATCATGTCTCGTCCGCTCCATTTCTCGAAACTACACACTACTCATCGAGAAGTGACTGCTCTACAGACTAGTGGAAGTCTAGTGACTGCTCTACGGGCTAGTGGAAGTCTAACATTGCACACCACTACTAAGCTAAGGCATTATTAGCACATGGAGAGACTGAAGCACCAACAGTAATTTTACCAATTAAGTTAAAAAGCACTATTGTCAACCTCCACGAGAAGAACGTAAGTTCAGCCCTCTCCCGAATCCAATCCGACCATGAGTCGGAGATCGTGAGGTTAAAGCTAGACGAGGTCATCATTAAGGATAGGAATACCGCAGGAGACAAGAGAAATGATGTCTCTGAGATCTGATGTAGTGCACATAAAACTATCATACTAGATGTACTGTCAAATATGACAACAACCACCTGGTCTGACATAGATATGACGTGTGCGGGCATCCGATAAGACATGCACGGTACGGACGACAAATCAATTCAACATGTATGCAGCTTCTTCCCATCGATGCTGTATGTCAAGGCACCCTTTTTGTGCTACTCAATCCCAAGAAACCACCAGACCCTCTATCAAAGCTGTGATCCATTGCACTTCTCAACATCATAAAGAAAAAATTCCTGTCCTACACTACCCTATGTCACATCCGAGACAAGATCAGAGACTTCACTGCATCCTGCTAGAGGGGCTTTAGACGTGGACACAGCTTCACATACAGTGTATGGACTCAACGTATGCCTGTGTTAGTAGTAAGGTCCAAACACTAGGATTTCCACAAAATGAGCATTAGCAGGTCACAAGCCTTCAACAAAATTGAACACTCAAACATCCATCCCAGACGTAGTACACCAGGTCAGTTACAGTGAAGATGAGCTGCAACTGATGCTATGATATTATTAAACTGGTGACGATGTCAATTTTAAACCAGTTTGAACAATATATCCGTTTTCTGGGGTGCGGTGAAGACCAGCCAGGACCAGGTACAATTAGTGTCTGTAATAGTTTTCGATAAACGTGTAACAATTATCCATGTGTTCTCAAACACATTTGATCCAAGATATACGCTATAAGTATCATGAATAAATCAAATATTGTTTCTCAATGTTATATCTGAAACCAGCAGTACGTGCATGTGCGTGCAGACTACGACCTCCAAAGATTTAGCAAATGCATGTTTACGACCAGAAGGGGCACATGTGTATATGGTCTACCAAATCTTTAGAGATTATAACCTGGGAAAAGCAATATAACCTTCATTTCTGAATTGGCCAGTTACGCATCGAACAACAGGATATAGACCACTATTAACTAGTCAAATAATGAGCTTTAGAAGTAGAATATTTAGGGTTGCTAGAACAGAATGTGGTGGGAGCCACCAGTCTGCAATTCGTGGCTACAGGAGGGGGGGGCGGGCTGTCAGAACAGTAATTATGCACATACATTCCACACATTCCAACTCGGGATTGTGCCCCGAGAAAATATACAATGCACCTAAGCACACAAAATAGCTAACGCTTAAAACACTATCTCGCTGTTCTTATCTGTTAGATGTAATATGCCAGTTATCAGTAGGTCTGCGGCTAATAACTAGGACATAATGGGCTATCAGAACAGAGGGTTGTGGGAGCCGTTGATCGGCGGATACAGGAGTGATGTTGGCTGTCAGAACAGAGGCATGATAATGTTGCAGCAAATAAAAAATACATAAAACTCCCGTACCCCACTGTCCGGGAGAACAGGGATTGTTGTGCAATAATAGCAAACAGTTCAATCAGACTGATAATGCATTAATAACTACATTTTATGACACAGGCTATAAAGATGTATGCCTAGTGGCGTTATTGATGGCAATCTATCGGCATATATTCTCTCTTCTCCGTGACGTGAATAATGCATGCATGGTCGAGATGGCTAATGTATTATTCGTTATGTGTCGAATTACACTTAAAAATCACCGGTTCAAATCTCTATGTATTATTAGTAAATGTAAATAGTGAAATATTACTCCCAATCACATAAAAAATTAGACACACTAAATTAATACTATCGTTTTAAAATACCTACAAACGACAATACTGTTACAATGGATATAGACCTAGACAAGGATATTACAGCCGATATGTGTACACATTTTTTCCTTAGGTTTCATATCATAGATAACGCATAACATGTTATCAGCTAAATCTGGGTCACTTTTTATTAATGCATGCATGGCCGAGATGGCTAATGCATAATTCGTTTATATGTCGAATTACACTTAAAAATCGCCAGTTCAAATCTCGGTATGTATTATTAGTAAATGTAAACAGTATTGCCAGATAGTAGAGCACGCTGGACAACTTGTTTTGCTAACAGTCTGTCAGTGGTCTGTCTGTCTGTCTGTCTGTCAGTGGTCTGTCTGTCTGTCAGTGGTCAGTATATCGGCCCCCAGGCCGGCCCCCATCAGCAGGTGATACCATCAGAATCCCCCTATTAAAGAAATGCAACTATATATCTGCTATGAACATTGATGAAGCACCTCAAAATGTGGCCAGATTGTTGCACCAGGGGCTTATTAGGCATACCACTTATGCCGAGAACCTGGCAGTTCTCCTTCCCGAGAAGCCAACGCCAACCCCGTGCAGGAATCTACCAACCACTCCAGAGAAGCCAACCCCAGCCCCACGACGGAAGCTACCAACCACTCCCGAGAAGCCAACCCCAGCTCTCCTTTCCGAGAAGGTACCCACCCCAGCCAGAGCTAGAAACCCCACCCAAGTTCACAGATGAGGAGATAGACAGTTTTCTTGATGCTTTATTCCAGGAAATGAGGGATATACCCCAGGAATTGTGACGGTCCAACATGCAATCCAGAACTATCTACGGGGATGGGAACTTCCTGGATATGGGGAAAAAGATCCAACAGCCTTGCTGGATAAAAAACTGGACAAGATCGATAGGAAGTTGTGGAAGAGGTCCTCGACCCGAAGGGGGTGAAGTGCTGTCTTGCTCTCAAGATCACCCTCTACAAGGAGAAGAATGATGGGACAGAGGTCACCACAGATCCCCTGTTCTGGTCTAAGCAGCATGCCATCCTGAAGGCTGACGATATTAGCGAGGCTGTGAAGGAGGCCAAAGCCAAGGTGCCACAATGCCTTGAGAACTACACGCTCGAGGGTCTGGCTGGGCAGTCGACCAGGTTGATGCATTGTACCTCAACATCGCCAGATATCAACCACTATGTTATAGGTCCTGCATTGATCTCCCCACTTCGATTAAGCGAAAACGTGCCATGGTTAATGTCCAGAACAATGATTACCACTGTCTTCGCTGGTCTCTACTGGCTACTGCTTATCCTGCAGATAGTAATCCCCAGTGGACATTGAAGTATTTAGGGCCCTGGGACACCCTTGACTTCAGTGGTGTAGACTCTCCCCCCCCCTCTCCACCAGCTTAAGCGTGCTGAATGGCAGAATGGCCTGGCCATTAATGTATTCCGGCATGACAAGGGTGTCTACCCACGGCATCTGAGTGAGGTTGATCTCGCCATTCCAAGGACAAATCTGCTGCTCATAGGGTGCCGAGCAACACTATTCCTGGAGTAATGACCTGAATCGTCTGCTCTATGATCAGAGTCAGTATAAAGGGAGAAAGCCCTTCTGCGAGCGTGTCTCCAGTGTTATTCTCGTGAAGACATTCTCATCAAGCACAAACCGGAGTGCTGCAGCATCAGTGGGAGACCAATACACATAAGAATGCCTACAGAGGACAGGAAGATGCTACAGTTCACCAACCACCACAAGCAACTCAAGGTGCCATTCATCATCTATGCCGACTTTGAATCCCTAACAATCAAGATTGAGGGGCCAGAGGCGAATCCGGCTCAGAGCAGCACACAGAAAATGCAACACCATGAGATCTGTGGGTTCTCATAAATTGTGGTCTGCTGTGATGGTGTCAGTGGTGTATTGAGGAGAAGATGCAGCTAAGCACTTTCTGAATCGATTGTCATAGGAAGAGGAGACGATAACGGCCACGCTCGCTTACCCTAGGCCGATGGAGATGACTAGAAAGAGCTGGCAAGCTCATAAAGCTGCAGTCAGTTGCCATGCGTGCGAGAGACCATAAGATGGAGACAGTGTCAGAGATCACTGCCACATCACTGGTCTCTACCGGGAGCAGCACACAATGTGTGTAATATAAAGCTGCGTCTCAACCCCAGGACCACCACCACCCCAGTCATGTTCCACAACCGGCATGGGTATGATTCTCACCTCATCATGCAGACCATCTCCCAAACAGAGGGACAGATCAACTGCATCCCCAACAAGTACATCTCCTTCAGCCTCCATCAGCTGCGGTTCATCGACTCGGCCCAGTTCCTCCCAGCAGCACTTGACTAGCTGGTAGCTAGTTCTACAACGTTCCCACTTACAAAACAGTATGAACCTATCACTGCCAAGCATGAGCCCCTGCTCCGCAAGGGTGTATACCCATATGAGCACATGGATGGTGACACCGTTTCATTGAGATCGCTCTCCCACATCAAGCTGCCTTCTACAGTAAACTCTCTGGGGAGGGAATATCTGACAGCAACTACAACCACGCACAGGCTGCCTGGACCCAGTTCGGCTGTCAGACCATGGGACTCTATCATACCCTCTATCTGCGGTCTGACACCCTGCTCCTTGCAGATGTCTTTGAGAACGTCCGCCTGACATGCCTCCAGCAGTATCGCCTGGACCCAGCACACTATTACACGCCCGTGGTTGAGCTGGGATGCACGTCTAAGGAAGACAGATGTGGAGCTGGAGCTCCTCACTGACTACGACATGCATCTTTTCATAGAGAAAGGACTCAAGGGTGGTGTATCAATGGTCAGTAAATGCTATGCTAAGGCAAACAACCCATACATAGCTGGCTATAATCTTCAACAGTCAACAAGCCACGCCATATATCTGGACACTAGTAATCTCTATGGCTGGGCAATTAGCCAACACTTAATGACTGGTGGAGGGGGGGATTGAGTGGGTGGAGGACATTGATGTCGAAGAGATTACACAACATCCTGATGATGATGAAAAGGGCTACATCCTAGAGGTTAACCTTGAGTACCCATAAGAGCTGCATGACATGCACAATGCCTAACGGCTAACGCCTGAATGGATGAAGGTGAAGGGAGAGTGGCTCTCAGAGTATCAGTGTGCATTGGGTGAGTCGATAGCGGAGACGGCAGCAGAACAACTGGTGCCTAACCTAAGAGACAAAGATCAGTAGGTTCTCCACTACCACAACATGAAGCTCTACCTCAGCCTGGGTATGACGTTGAAGAATGTGCACAGGGTTCTACGCTTCAATCAGTTGCTGTGGATGGAGCCTTACATCCGACTCAACACAGAGCTCTGTAAGAAGACCAACAGAGACTTTGAGAAGGATCTCTACAAGGTGATGAATAACACTGTCTTCGGTAAGACCATGGAGAACTTGCGCAAGTGAGTGGATGTCAAGCTAGTGCGGTCGTCCGAGGAGGACAAGCTGCACCACCTAATAGTCAAGCCCAACTTTTTCCAGGCAAAGGTGTTCAATGATGAGCTAGCTGCTCTTCACATGTACAAGACGAACCTCCCTGTCTATGTGGGAATGTCCGTCCTGGACCTCTCGGAGTACCTCATATATGATTTCTACGACAATGAGCTGAGGCGACTATATGGTGCCCACCGTGAGCTCCTGTACACAGACACTGACGGCCTCCTGCTGGAGGTTTAGACAGCGGACATCTACACCGATATGACTGTGGGGAGTGACCTCTATGACACACTCAACTACCTAGTAACACACCCGCTACACAGTACTGCCAACAGGAAGGTCCTGGGAAAAGATGAAGGATGAGTGTGCTGGGGTGCCAATCCAGAAGTTTGTTGGCCTGCGCCCGAAGATGTACTCCATCAAGTGGTCCGATGGGCATATAGTCAAGAAGGCAAAGGGTGTGTGCAGGGCTGTGATTAAGCAGATTCGCCATGAGCAGTACACGGAATGTCTCTTCGAGCGAAAGGTCTTCCACCATAGTATGAACATGCTGCGAAGTGAGTGTCACCACCTCTACAAGGTCCACCTGACCAAAACAAGCCTCAGGCCCTCAGACACAAAGCGATGGCTCGCTCCCGATGGTATTCACACTCTGGCTTATGGTCACAAGGATGCCATCACTCCAATGGATGTCGAAGAACTGCTGGGTAACGTATGGGCATCATGTGATATCAACCAACAGTCAGGGCTTGGTGTGGACACCATGTGGAGGATGTCTACTCGACGTAAGCACTCCCACTGGAGGTAGCTGGGTGTCTGTAGGGATAAGCTGGAGCTCCTCTCGTACACACGGCTGCCTAGGACTGCTCCGTACTCTGTGCTGGCGTGTCAGGTAGTACAGCGTAGACTGCCCAGCCATTTCCACACACCTGTCAATCTTGTGTACATCTATCGGCCAGTTGGTGTCAGTCGCCCGCCTTCGTTCACCCTCCAACTCGCTAGGCTCATACAAACACTGAACCAGGGAATCAGATGTACGTCTGTCGACCGAGCACAGCTCTTGAACAGATAATAGTCAGTCCGACTGTTGGGCCACAGAGGATCACTGAATGGCATTGACAGTCTTCTGTCCTATCAGCCTAGTAACCTCAGCATTGGATCTCTCCACCACAATGGGAAACCGTGACTTATCCGTGAGAGGCACTGCCACCTTGTATCTACTGGCGACATCGACGATGGTGAGGGCATACTTGTAGGTCTTGCATGTTCCTCCGGAACAGACCCGATCATGTGGAAGGAACAGCATATCAGCCTGATGGTCTCTGTTCGGGACAGGTTCATCGAAGTGTGCATACCGAATGTGCCATGAACGAGGTCTGTAGACCTGTCACATCGCCTGCCTAGTGAACCACTGGCTAACAATCTCCTTGCGAATTGCAGCCTCGTACAGCTGGTGGGGCTCACGGTAATATCCACAAGGTTGGTAGTACAGGGCCTCAAGAGAGGCAGTGGAGACCGTAGATACACTCTCGGACTTCATCGCTGACGTCGACTCCTGTCCTCTTCTGTACAGCTCTAGCAACCTCTAGACAGACGAACAGATGACCATCGTTCATCCGACAGCGGTCCGCATGGCTGAACACCTCTTCAAATACCTGTGAGCACTACTGTCTAAACTATGCAGCGCTGGTGCCATCACTGAAAGGAAGCTTATCGACAAAGGCTTGCCAGTTAAGGGACTTTACCAGGTCATACAGAGAAGTCATCTTATATAGGGCGTCGTGAAATGTTCGGTAGCCCAGACGACTGCGAGTGCTGTTGCAACATAGGGAAGCCATGGACCGACAACGCCAAAGAATGTACCTACCCCCGAGGCGATGTCTGGAATAGCCTCAAAGATCTCAACTCCATCTCCATGGAGAGCATTGTTGGCGATTTTGCGGACTGTCTCGCCAGCCTTCGTCGTGAACAGGGCAATCAGAGCCCCAACTGCCATAAGTGAGCCAAGAGAGCCCTTCACGTAGGTACGATAAATTCCTTTGGCTCAGTGGATTAGTCAGCGGGATTCTGGCTCTACATTATCACCACCATAGGCATCCTCATCATAGGCATCCTCATCATTGTTCTCGTCTTCATCATAGTCATCCTCATCATAGTCCCCATCTTAGTCCTCGTCATAGTCCTCAACTGGATCCTTGAAAGCTTCCGGTTCATGCATTGCTTGTAGTTCCTGCTGCCTGTATGGGGAATTTAAATCACCTGTATAGACATAGCATCTGCAATCTTGAATGCATGCGTGTTTGCATTGGAGAACTGAGGTCTCAGCTTTGCTGACCATAAGGCTGCGGAGGTAGAGAGAAAACGTCATAATCAGGCGATGGAGAAGCTGTCTAAGGGGAAGTTTGAGTACAGCAAGGCACTCGAGCATATGCACCAAAGGGAGGCACGCTGACTGCAATAAAAGGCTCAAGACACCCAGAACATCCACGAGGCCAATGCGAGTCTCAATGAGTACTGCGAGGATGTAAAGCTCTCCGAGCTGACGCTCGACTATGAGGCATTAGGTCAGAAGATGGCCGAGGCCATAGTAGTAGTGGTTGCTGTAGCAGCGATGGTAGCTGAAACAGCTGCTGGAGTTATGCTCTATGCGTGTTCAAGCCGAATACCCCAATTTTGTGTGAAGTGAACCTGCTATATCCAAAGTACAGCACCGTTCCTCCGACGGGGTGAATGCCCCCTTGCTCTCCGAACAGGTTCCCAATATGAAAGTTGAGCTGGTTGCTATGGTTAGGCGGGATGTCCCTTCATCCGAGGGGGCACTGACCTTCGAGTGCTGACTCGAGATCTTCATGGCCACCAGTTAGGTGGAATAGGGCATATGACTTAGTTTTTTGTTGATAGAGACAGAAATCAGCCAGATCGTGCACGTCACCGAGAACGTTGGTCCCAGCCACCACAAGTTTGAAGTCGTCTAGCTCCCCCACCTCCTGGACCACCCCTCCTTTCTGAACTAAGACTGCTACAGCCACACAATCCAAGGCATCTAATTGCAATGTCAACTCTAGACACTGGTAAGCTGTGGCCTGGACCTGTTGGTGTTCTCACTCTACATGTAGGATTCGTTGTCTAGAGCCCACACGTTTTAGTTCCTGGTCGTTCTCATCATGCCCCACCTGAAGTCACGGATAGGTCATAGTTACTCCAACAAGATGTTCAGTGTACACCCAGAGGAACAGCCTGTCCCGCATCAAGGCCAGGTTCACATGCATGTTCTTAAGAAGGGAGAAGAGTGGCACCGCATTTGGTTGTAAGTCAAATTCTGTGAAGCCTTCATTAAATCCGGAGGCATAGTACCGTTTCTCCTTCATGTAAAAGGAAGGTCCACTAGCCAGTGGAGCCAGGACCCGCTACTCATCGTTCACATAGGTGGCGCCAGGGTGTTGTTGCTCTGCATAATCTCCCACCTACTCACCGCCTGTGCGAGCTCTACCTCCTTCGCCACTGTGCTCTTGAGCTTAAACTTGAGCATCATGCTCCTAATCTCATGGATCTGTCCCGAGAGTGCGAAGTCGATGAACTTCCCTGCTGTGGATAACGGGTTCGCATCATGGATACTAGGTCGAATGACTGTCAGACAGTCCTTCCAAGGATCAGTGCGGTGTGAGGCCATGGGTTCAACTGTCCCATCTGGATACTGTACACACAGCTGGATGTTTAAACATCTGTATATACAGGTTTTAAATGGCGATGTTTGGTAAAGTTCTCCAGCAGATCGTCTTTAGAGGGCAGAAACCAGTGCAGCCCTCCAAGAAGAAACCAATACAGCTGTCGATTGACAGGGTCCGACAACAACTTCATGACATCAACATTATCCACGAGCGAGCCATGGTTCCACCTCCATCTGATGCGGAGATACTGACTGCCATAGAGGAGACCACACCGGCCCATAGTATGAAGGAATTATTGACTTGGATGCTCTACCAAAAGCTTGACAGTGCCCAGGGCAGGGTGCTCAGCCTACCGTTCAAATCAACCAAGAGCAAGAATGATGGGTTATTCTTGCTCTTCAAAAGGATAGAGTTGAACCCAAAGATCTCCTAATGGTCGGAAAGTGGGCTGACATATTTGATATCCACGCTGATGATGAACACCAGATGCTGGACAGACTACAAGCTGGGGCCACAGATTATGTCAAGAAGAGATCGGTGCAGCCGTGAGTGAGGGCCATGAGGCTGGGCATGCCACTGGTCACACCGAATGTTGATTGGAGGTGGTGGCCGTCGTCCATAAGGAGGCCGTTGAGCACATCTTCAACGAAAGAGGGAGAAAGCAGTTAGAGAGTAATCTAGAGGAAATTCTAATGTTCCATGACAAGAACTACCAGGACTATCTCATCAAAACTTACCTCAAGGCAAGTGCTAAGAGGGCATGGACGAAGTGGATCTTCCGCAAGAAGTTTAATAAGAATAGAGTCATAGCATTTGATCGTCAGTGGATAGAGTTTCAGAAACACCCACACAAACCCTCTGGGGCAGCAGAGTCTATGGACGAAGCAGCAACCGCAAACGAGGTTCCGCAATTAGTGGAGACCATGAACGAAGTTCCTCAAGCCTGAAAAAACATCCCGGCTGACACATCAGGCATGCTGACCCGACTGTCATGTGAGCTTCCTGGCAGAATTCACCATATAAGCTGAAGTTCTGAGCCTTCTCCAGTGAGGGTATTGAAGTGTGCCAACTCCCCTGTCTCCTTGTTGCTGAGGATGAAGAGGTGTAGGTTTGCAACCTTCTGCATGCCTGCGATGAAGTCTTGCTTGGTCTCCTTGAGCGTCAGGCTGTCATGTATCATCTCAAGCAGGGAACGACCACTCTTCGAGCTATTGTGCCGGATATCTGGCAATATCTCATGGGTGTACTTCTGAAAGAGGATGAAGACAGTGATCGTGGTGTGCCGAATGCATCTGGTGATGTTGCTGAGGTATGTGACTGTCTTCTGTTCCATCGCGAGGTCGTTGATAACTAGAACAAGTGGTTCAGTTAGTCGAGCCGCGAACTGCTTCTTCATCAGTGCTTGGAGGTTGTGCGTCTTGATGACTGGACCATTGTACCACTGATCATTAGTGTCGACCACCTCAGTGGTGGAGTCGGACACCAGGAGGATGCATTGAGACTGAAGATGTTCGGCGAGCAGAGCCCGCAGCAAGATGTTTCTCCCATGGTCTGACGGGGCAATGCTCAGCACCACCTGACCAGCATCATCAGGTCTACTGATGTATGGCACTGACATGCTGCACGTGGGCGTGAAGGATGGTCAGCAGCTCTTCAGCCGTAGCCTCGTCTATCTCTGGGAGATTAAATGGCAGTAATTCCTGTACCAGCTCGTTCGCCTGCTGTGTGGGTAGCATTGTACCCCCAGTGGATATGAGGGATGCGATAGAGGCGATCCAATCTGAAGTCATGTGGAGACAGAGCTTTCAGCATCGCCGCGCCAAAACTTTGGAATACCCTACCATTGGATATTAAAACGATAAGCTCTAGGGAAAAATTTAAAGAAAGACTAAAAACACATATGTACCGAAGCGCCTTTGATAATTAGTCAAATTGATAAATGGCGCCATACAAATGCTGTATTTTTATTATTATTATTATTATTATTATTAAGTATGAAATCCCAACAACAGCTGAGAACGTAACACAGAGGGCCTGTGTCAGTGCCCGCAGTGTCTAGCAAATCGAGTATCCATATGATGCAAGCTCGAGCAGCCATGCATATTATGTGATCTTAAACGGCAGGCCAAATAATCCCGACTTCTTCACCTTTGCTTTTGCGTTTGCTTGCCCATCCATCGTGATATGGATCAGTCCGATGGTGCCTACCTTGAGATTCTCCCCATCTTGTTGGAATGAGCTCTGTGGTGTCAGGAGATCCTCAACCCGTCCTGTGCGTAGGACTCGGCCATAACCAGCATCATCGGCTCCGACCATACCTCGCATCACTGCCCTGTGTTTGATGCCCATCCTTTTCTATGCAGTCTTGACCTTGTTGATGGCTGATTGTCCTACGATGTCAGTATTTCCGATGAGATCTCTGGCTGGGATGGTACCGCGGATCTTTCGAGGTTCTCGCTTCTCATCGAAGTCTAGGAAGGAGATGGGGCAACAGTCTCATCTGAACTGAGGCGAACCTCGCCCAAGTGAGCAAGATCACCTAGCTCTTTGCTCTCCAGGTCTGTGAGTGACAGCGACATTATTTGGGTATACATATGTCTTAAACCTAGTCATATTCAGTGGGAACCGCAGAAATAGGTGGACATAGGTAGACCATGCGGTGGGCCAAGGAAATAGGTAGCAGTGCTCAGGATGCTGGCCCTCCCTGCAGGGGCATGCCTTCTGGGATAATCACCATTTCTGGGAATTGGAAATCCTCAGTCTGTGTGGTCGACTATGTGTTATCGACTCTTGCATAGCCCACCATGCCTCATAGGCTACTGTTGTGTCATGGACCTGTCAAGTGTCCATTATATATAGCATCTTAAAACTAGACATAGGCCACGATGATCTCGGCCATAGCACTCGTCGCTAGCCCTAGAATTGCGGCTTCCATTAGAGGGATGCGTTCACCCATGATCTTGGCGGCAACAGTATAGGAGGCACCACCGATGGTGATCTTTGGGATGGGATGTGTTATTCCTAGACAGCGGTCGACAACCGTACTTTCCACTGAAGCGAGGACAGCGGCTCCAGCGGCAGGAATAGCCTCATTACAACCTGTCATCTTCACCACGGCCACATTAGCGGCCACGTTACTGGCGACATGAAGGGTCAGGGGCTTAGTCTGTGGCAGTAGCTTCTGGGTCTTGCTTTTGCGCAGCTTCTCCACCTTCTGGAGACTCGCCTGGCTCTCCGGGAGTTAATTCACAATCTTTACCATTGATTTCATTGTTTAAGCCCCGAGTATACAACACATTTAAACGTGTACGTTCTACCTCCAGAGCACTAAGCAGCTCTAACCAGTCTGCATCTGTCAGCTGCATAGATTGGTACTCGGGAATATCCATAGCACTATTCAAAGTGCCTTAAACCATGCACCTACTAGTATTATGTACTAGGTACTATGACGTTTTCCGCACCGAATTGAAGGAATATAAGAAGAAATCACCAGATGAGCTCGCCCAGCTCTCTAACGCTTAGGTAGCAGAGGAGCTGACAGCTGTGAAGCTCTACCTGAGATTTCTTAAGAAGCAGATCTGTTTCGTCGAATACCTCATTATGGGCTGCAGTATCATTGAGCAGCTCCTGCGTACTAAGGGATTCTACAAGGATTGGGAGTATCTTTCATGACATGTTTCAGCAGTTGCAGGCATCCATGGCATCCCCCGCATCACCTGACTCTGAGTTGAATAAGGCGCTGCGCTACTACAAGCTGGAAAATGGTTGTACCACCGAACCATACAGTCCTTGGGTCTGTATGCTGACAGCATTTTTGCAGGCTGTCTGGCAGGCCAAGCTAGTTCAGGCAATCTCATTTGCCATGACTCCCACACCGGAAGAGAGTCAGGATGATCTATTGCTCTATGAGCAGGATCTACTAGCGACAGAGAAGACTAGTGACGAGCCCAGCAGTAGCCAGACCTGACACCACTCGTAGGATATCGTCCCGCTAGCACTGCCGGGCGGGTGGTGGGTGTCAGCATGGGTCACCTGCTGTGCCAGTGGTCGGAGTGACAGTCAAACGACAGTCGGAATGACAGTTGGAATGGCGGTAGCACTGGCCATCGTAGGAGATCATGGGAACCTTAGTGTTATGGGCGTCGGGAGAAAATGCGCGGCTGAGTTGATGTCAGTGTTAAACCCAAAGTGCACACCTGGGGAATTCCCCTCGACTATCATCTCATTGTAGCCAATAATCTTCAGATCCTCAACATTCACGGTCATATTGCTCGGAATAAGTCATAGGTGTGGCAATATAGCGAAGTCGAGCTTACGATGGGCCTTCTGTAAGACTTGGGAATGAAGCTGCTAGGATCTGCAATGATGATCATATCCTTAACGAGACTGCTGAACATGGCCTGCACCTCTTTTCTGCTCACCCCATCTATGGAGTGACGCATCTTGGTCTGGGCTATCAGGAGACAATAACATAATGCTTCTAAGGACTGGTTGATTCGAACAATCCCTGCTGGTGTGAGCCCTGAGGCTGTGTGTTGGACAAATTATTTCCATGCCTCTGGATGGTCCTGCCTGATTCCGGTGATATGCATATTCTGCACCAGTGCCCGGTGCTCTGAGTCTGGATAGAATGAGAACGACG
Source organism: Chaetoderma sp. LZ-2023a (assembly GCA_034401795.1). NCBI lineage: Eukaryota > Metazoa > Mollusca > Caudofoveata > Chaetodermatida > Chaetodermatidae > Chaetoderma > Chaetoderma sp. LZ-2023a. The sequence continues at coordinate 83,792,821 of CM067364.1, forward strand.
CTGTCTTCCGACGGCCGATTTTTCGGGGTGTTTGATAGGGGATGTTGATGTGGTCCCTACGTTGTAGAACACATCGCAGCCAGCCAGCCCAGGAATTGAGAGGGCTCTGTTGTGATAACCCACCTCCCTCCTGTAGCCGCCGATCGGCGATCCGCAGCTACCACCACCCTCTGTTCTAGAAACCCTAAATTATATACTACTGCTTTTGAATACTAATTTTCCATTGTTCTGCAAATTTACAGTTCTCAAGATCCCTCCAGAATCCGGCATTGGCCGCCATGGGCATAAATATTAATTAAGCAATGCATGATTAATCAGTAGACTAAACCGAAAACTTTATTAAGCTCGGTTTTGTCAATTTGAGCATGATAACGGCAGTTTACAAACCGTCACCATATTGAACCGGTTTACGATGTAAGACCGTTATATCATACAGCTCGTGCTTCGACCAGTGAGACGACGACTTGCCAAAACCAAGCTGAGTGGAAGAGGTTGCAGAGTTTGAGACATCATCGACTCCCCGCATGGACATAGTCTATCTGCTTTTCGCCTGTTACCTTGCTGATGCATTGAAATCTGTGCGAGAAAATCCCACATGACCAACACAAGTGCCCATGCTTGGTATGCATCTAGAGATAGAATATTCCGTCGATGTGGACTTCAGAGACGAGGAAATCAACCCGCTTGGTGAACTACTCCCGATAGTTGCAGGGAAACTAAAAATGAGAATCTCTTTGCGAATGATTACAAAACGGAGTTCACCAACATATACCTATTGTCAAAGCATGAAGCTAAGGGAAATGACGATCCACTTTGTAACTCCGAGCCAAGGAGGAGGAGAACAATCCTGGGCTCACTGATCTACAGTAGGGTTGACGTTTCAGCAAGCCACGTTATTGAAAACAGAACTTTCCAGTCCTTCCGGAGGATGTGGATTCGTTGATCAACGATGCCATTGACAAGAAGACTAAGACAGTTATCGCAATTACAAATGTTATATCAGTGGGCCTTTTATTTACAAATGCCATTACACTTGCTATATGTCTGCTAGCTACAAGTCCAATTATTACAACAGGAAATCTTTGAGAATTGTATTGTTCTCCTCTTTAAGAATCTTGTTCTCGTGCAAGTTTTCCAATATCTACTATATTTGCTGACATGTCGTCTTCTACGGCAGCTCCATTTGCTGTCAGTAACCCCAATTCCATACTATCAGTGTGATGTCTGGTCACATGTCTAGTTCTACATCTGAACAAATCCCATCCCCATTGACAATTAATGTGCAACTAAGCATACATAATCCTAAACCCATAACATCATTTCCTCCAGAAATTATTCAGTCATACGCTAACCCATAAGTAAGAAAGTATCCAAAGGTAGGAACAGTTCTTGTTTTAACGGATACACCTGGAAAACAATAACTGGATTAAGTACAACGGCTAGGGGGGGGGAGGCAAGGCAACAAAACCCAAAAGAAGCAAATAAACAGAACAATATGGGAAAGAAACCGGAAAACGAAGGATAACGCTAAATTTAGAGGCTACCAGCTCGCAGGAAAATGACTATATTTGTCGGGTGTGCTGCGAATCAGGCTGGTGGATGAACAACAGTGAGTGCAATAGATAGATTGCGAGGATTGAGCATATGAAAGGTGTACATTCATGCCCTGGGGCACTATGTGACACATAACACCCAAACACGAATCAAGCTATGTGGTTATAGTGTAAAGGAAAGATACATTATTTTCTGTGTAATTATATAAAGTACATATATACACACCATTGAGGAACAATATGAACTGATAATCTGTATTATGATTAAAGTTATTTGAGACACACATTTTTGTGTTACAGGACCCCGGTCTCCCCTTTACTTTTTTGCGTTGTTATAGCAATGTTGATGATTGCAACACTAGTTCGAAGCTAATGGCATTGTCCACGGCCCGGTATGTAGCCCGTTCTTTGCTCCACGAGCACTAGCTTGCGGTGTATATGGAGTTGCTGCTCTGAGTGTGTAGCTACAGTTAGTCGCTTAGATGCATATAGTGGGCCTATTATCATTTTAACTTTAAATTTCTTTTGAAAAATAGATATTCCGATGCGACAGTGTTAAAGGTCTGCGCATAATGTGTGTCTATTTGATGTTGCAGTCAGACCACATACATTCCAAGTTGCGATGGTAAGCTCCTGGGAAGGTTGCGCTGTCTGAGAATGTCGACCATAGGTTCTAGGTTTAAAGAAGGTTGGACATAGTCAGAGTTGCCTCTGAATTATGATGTCATCCCACAAGCCTTGGTGACGTTCGTTTCCCCAAATGAGCCGGATTTTTTTACCGAGGAGACATACATGAAGATGTCATCTTCTCCTCATCTATTCTTTTCTATTTTCTTCTACTCTTCATTAGGCTATGCTTGTCTACATTATAGGCCTATGAAACAAAACATACTGAGGTGGATAGAAAAGTCAATTCTAACGTCCACATGTTATAATAAGAGATTTGCATAAGAGCGTGAACAAAATTGTTTTAACTAAGCAAATAAGAATATAGTTGAGAGAATCATGTCAAAGAGAACTGTAGATCTGAAATAAGCGATTCACACCCATGATGACTGTACGGTAAGATAAAGGTATAAGGTATAAGAGTTGAAAGATATTTCAATATTTTATCCCATTGTTATGCTATGGCATTATAGAACACTGAACCACCTGCAAGTTATGTGGTCTGGTGCGCGCGTGCGTACGTGCGTGCTTGCGTGGCTAGGCGCAATTGACATAAATTTACATAGTCCTGAAACGTGCAAATTATATTGATGATGACTTAGCATTTCTCTTCGAATACACGAACTACAACAACGCAAGATAAAATCACATTTCACATTAAGCCTACTGGTATTAAGCCTACACTAAAGCCATCCTGTACGTATGAAGCTATGCATAATCGAACAAGCTGCAGTTTTCATCACATCGCGTCATATCCTTAACTGCTTACCTGCTGAATTTCTGCAGACGACATTTTTCATGACGTTTAACTCTGGATATGCTGAAGATTTTGAAAAAAGTGTGTCTGAATGTTGTTGGTGGCTATACCGCCAACAGCTTTCAGTCAAATCGATTTCAAAATATTCAGGAGACACATAGTTATTGTCGATTACAATTGTTGTCTGATGGCTTTCAGCAGACGGACCGGTAATATGTATTTAAACTATCTACATACTGTAACGACGCACTACTCAACCTAGAACAGTACTTGATAGGCTCTTGAGTATCCTAATGTGCTACTTGTATAGCGATGGAGACGCAGCCTTTAGATAGCTATCAAATACAATCTTCACTAGCCTCAGTATAGGACCTACACTAAAATAAGATATCCCGCTCTGCCCCCATCAACATGCTCATCGTACCGTGTCGAAAACATAACCTCGCAAACTTCACACCGCAACATTAATAAGGCAGTTAAAGATGCATTACCTCCGAGATATAAATTAATTTGGAAATTGTCAATATATATTTTTGCTGTAATATAATGGTCCCTGTGTATTATAGGTACATACTAATTGGTATACATAAATTCCGGCGACTCCGTCGCACATATTTGTTTGTATGTGTTGTGTTTTCTGGAAACGTGTGTGCGTGTATGAGTTTTCAATTTAGGGAAGGATTATATTTACGAATCAATCCAGTTGGAAACAACTCATAATATCTTAAATATGTATAGAAAGTTCGCCAGCGACAGACAAATACCAGCGCCACGGTGATCGCCGATCGGAAACATCAAAGAGCTACACGCCAGGAGGACGGAATCCGCCAAAAATTATATTGGGACAAGACCGGCGATGGTTTCTCCGCGAAGCGGGGTTGGAGTAGGGGGTGGGAGGGGGGGGGGGTTGTCCAGGCGACCGTCAGATTTGTGTTTACATTTTTTACATTTGCGAAATAATAAATTTTGCATATTCTTCGATATTGAGTATATATTGATGTTAAAATGAGCATCCTGGCTCACAAGTTTCATCTATTCAATTTATAACTCTCTCAGGTAGACATATCCATCAATGGGCTCGATTTCCAGCGCGCGTGCACTGGGTTAGCCGCCTGACTTGAGCAGATTTTTACTATTGAATGAATTGAGAAATCTTACAAAATCCGCAGATATGCATTCTAGTTATATGTTGCTTGTAATTTACCACATATGGCCGGAAAGTACAATTTATCAGCTTTCTAATGGTGTATTTTATAATAATCTAGGTAACGTAGAAATTACTTCTTTTTTATGTTTTATAAAGCTGGTATCTGCACAAGATGTCCTAAATACATTGGAGGCCGGAAAAATTCGCATATTTGCCAATTATAAATCAAAATATTGATAATTATTTTAATTTTTATCAAAGTTTACCACTATGGGTGAGAATCTATGTATATCGAGGATTCCAATTATGTAAAAATCATATTTTTATGAAAACTCCTCGTTACTTCCTTTTTGATTTGAAAAAAGGGGTAAAATCAGCTAAAATGGATATCAGAGTGTAGTTAAATGTCCACAAAGGTGCCGACAATTTGTTTATAAGCCTCCTTCGCCACGCTTCCCTGAATGAGTGTACAGCGAAGTGAATAGGCCTGTGACGAATATAGGCAATGTCAGACTGTCGTATACCAGTATAATACGCTCTCTCCACCTGCAAATAAATAAATAAATACATAAATAAGCTATTATGGTGTGCGGGCCCTTATATTACATGACAAATAGGCATACTCTGTTGAATATTTTGACACTAATTTGATTGGAAGTCTAAGGCAGCAACGGCTTAAAGTCAAATTAGTATCAAATTATTGAACATCTTATGTGTATGGTTGTCTTAAAAATTGACATACTATGATTTTTGGTCCAACGGTTAACATGTGATAAGTGTCTTTTTACTATGTGAGGCCCCTTATCGTGTGGGGCCCCGGGGCTATAGCCGCGTTAGTCCTTGGATAAATCTGTCGTACCTCTCTTTAAGAAACGTGTTTATGAGTTGAAATTTATGCAATTAGTTGAATTTAATTGAATTTTCTGCTGAATATTTTGAAATTAATTTGACTTGGTGCTTTGTTGCCTAAGGTAGCAACAGCTTCCAGTCAAATTAGTTTTAAAAATATTCAACAGCTTACCTGTATAATTATATTTTTGGACTGCAGTGTTAAAAAGGTTAATGTCAACTACCATTGTTTACTTGTCAACAAAGGGGCGTGGCCTAGCTTGTCAACAAAGGGGCGTGGCCTAGCTTGTCAACAAAGGGCACGCCTAGCTATTACGAACACCATCTTAACCCCTTAGTATCGAGGCAGTCATTCCACTGGTAAATTCTCAAAAATAGGCCTCTCATAGTCTGAAAATGAATATTTTCTGTGAAAAAAATAAATTGTTCTGGACATTTCGCAAGCCTACTACCGAAGCAATATTCGTAATGAAAGTTATTTCGAGGTAGTACAACATGTGTCCTTCGTTTCTCTTTATCTTCCCACTCTCCCCGCCCACCTCTCTCTCTCATTCCTTCTTTCTCTCACTCTTTCCTTCTTTCTCTCTCACTCTGTCCTTCTACCAACCTCCCTCCCTCCCCTCTCTCTCTCTCTCTCTCTCTCTCTCTCTCTCTCTCTCTCTTTGTGCGTATATGCGTTCGTTATTCATCAGAGTTCTTCCTAAATAACCTGTCGTATTTGTTTTTTGGTTGGATAGGTTAATTCTCAATTTCATCAAATGTAGGCCTACCTACTCGCCATGTTGAAATAGCTAACCATTTCAACCAGAGAAACCATGTAAAGTGAAATCTGTCTATTCAAATTATGTTCACATAAGACAGGCGGTGGCTTTATAAAAACTAATTTCGGCTACTAAATAGCTTTTGGGGTTAAAAATATGGTGGTTCCTTAAGCCGGTTGGGCATACGACCACGCGTCATAAAGAATCGCAATCGTTTGGCCCCAAACGCACGTGGTAGCTATAGACAGGCTTCATTGTACGACAAATCATTATTATGTAGGTGTGGTCAAAAGTACTGACCGGTGATCTCGTAATATAAGCTAGCTAATACAAAAAAGTCGTCCACGGTAAAAAAAACGGATGGGCACGCTTCAATGAAAATGAAAAGAACGAACCCTTTTAACACGACAAATCTCGTACTTTACACAATTTACGATGTACGAATTCATGTTGAATATTTTGAAAATAATTTTACTTAAAAGTTGTCGATTCCTTTGAGGGCAACAACTTAGTCGAATTAAAGTTGAAATATTTAACATGATATCCCGATATGAGACGCTGCAATGTGAAGGTTGAAAAGGGTTAGACGTTCTCCTTCCAAAGACATTTTCGTTCTCAACGCGAGAACGGTAAGGTAGCAATACAGCGGTGTGGCTCCCACGTTTTAAATACCCAATAAGACCCTACTAGCCAAAACACGACTTGTCTGATCAATGGGCACGGTGGTTCAACCTGGAAAGATGTGAAAACGTCGAGCCTGTCGTTCCGGTACACTGGGCAGCCCATATATTTCCATAGAGAGTGCAATACTGAGACCGACTCTTTCCGTGTCTGCATGTCTTTTCATAAGAATAGTATGGTCGGAGCGCTTTCTTGGAATCACGTTGGGTCATATTGACTTTGGCGTCGAAAGGCCAAAGGTCGAGTTTATCCAAAGGTTTAGCCAGGCGAAACGCGAATGTTGTGAATAATTTAAATAAAAAGTTAGCTTATGATTAGAACAAAGTTATTCCTGGCGGAAATATAACACATCTAAGGGAAGACCATCCATACTGACAAATTCGCTAGTTCAGTGCTGGAAATGGCTCCTTTAAATAACTTCTCTATGTTAGATTATATAAAAATAAATGAAGTTGAAAAGTTATTCACAAAATTCGCGTTTCGCCTGGCTAAACTTTTGGATAAGCTCGACCTTTGACCTTTCGACGCCAAAGTCAATATAAGCGCTCCGACCATACTATTCTTATGAAAAGACATGTTGACAGACACGGAAAGAGTTGGTCTCCGTATTGCACTCTCTATGGAAATGGCGTTAAATAAAAGGTTGTCCAGGACACACGCAGACATGTACGCACGCACGCAGGCACGTACGCACGCACGCGCGCGCACTTAAGGAAATGGATGGGTGTGGTCATAATGAAAACCGTATACAGCATATATATGCCGAATGCCATTTATAAGTCGATTAATGGAGGAATCAGTTTTAGCTATGCCCTGCCTATCTCTAGCTAAGCTCCACCCACGCCTTGTTCACATTGGGATCGATCTATCCATGCACTCTCTGAATCTCAATGTCCGGACAATTATAGAGGTAGGCTGTTGACTATTTTGAAAATAATTTGCCAGTCTAATTAGCTTCAAAATATTTAACAGAATGTGTATTAAATAGTAAAGACACGATTCGTACAACAACGCTTAGTCGGTCATCAATTAAGCGTTCATTATGAATTTATCTACATCATTCATAACTAAATAGTTGATTATGACGTCATGTGATTGATGGATAAACTGGAATCCTCCATACGTGCGCATGAATCGCGTGACGATGTGTGTTAACCATTTCACATTTACAGACGAGAAACGATAAATTCTTTATGCTGTAAGGAATATACTATTGGGTATTTTGAAAAGGATTTGACTGTGAACTGTTGCTGCCCGTGACAACTTCAGATCAAATTAGTTTTAAGATATTCTACATCGTTTGGAGTTTTCACATTGCGAAGAACAAAGACAATCACCGTATCCAAATTAACCTCTCTTGAAGCAGAAATTGATTTGACAGCAGTTACATTTAGTGAATATGTGTCTGTATCTTCATGAAGATTTGGAATTTGCAACACGCAAAGAAAGGTAGGATATTGCCACTCACAGTAACTACAGTGAACGCTGGAAGACATCACGATATTTCCTGCACATGATGTTCGGACAGTAGACATTAACATTGTCGTAGACTCTGCTACGACACACGTGTCTGCATGTCGTACAGAAACATAGAAGGAATAACGTGCTAATCTGTCGGCAGTCTCCCTCTGGAATGGACAGACGTTGAGAATATCGGTTCAGGGACCGGGATAATTGAAATACAGATATGTATGCATTGGCTACCTTTTGTAACAGTTAACTTGTCATTGTTGATGTGTGAATAACCAAACAAGATACAGTTAGCAACTGCATTGATTGAATGTGTGTCTTCTTTGTCACTATTATAGTGATATATGTGTGTTAGCCTTATAGTTTTGGAGATGCGACCATTAGCGAAGAGCCAAGTTTAAACAATGTCATAAGTTTGGCAGACCACTAAGTTTTAGCGTAAGTCCATCTTTGTTGAAAGAGTAATTCAAATCTGTGTTTTGGTCAATACAAAATGTGCAAAATAGACTGCGTTCCCGCTATACCAGAATGGTCTTGCTACAGAGGGATTTATAGCTTGCCACGCCCAAGTATGCGTACACTGGGATTTGTAGCTGTGTCACGCCCAATTCTAGGTAGAGAGGGATTTGTAGTTGTGCCTCGTCCAATTCTAGGTATAGAGGGATTTGTAGCTGGGCCACGCTCAATTCTAGGTACAGAGGGATTTGCAGCTGTGCCACGCCCAATTCTAGGTACAATGGGACGCGTAGCTATGCCACGTCCAATTCTAGCTACGCTCTGCTCCATTCTAGCTAAGGTCCGCACACTTTCTCGAAGTTATATTGAAACTTTTAAACCTGACTTCTCAGAATCTAAATTTCAAGGTCGCTCTACCGGTAAGCTTTTGAATCATATGAAGCTATTAGACTGAGAGTAAAATTAATTTCAAAATATTAAAACAGAATGCTTAATAAATTGTAAATTGTCATGTCTATGCCATATGTACAGTCCAGGTGAAGACTATTTATTAAATGTATCACTAGAATGACTGGCTCAAACATCGTGCCTGTCATTTCAGTGATACAGCTTCTGTTAGCATGCAAAAGGACATTCGCTCAGTAAAGATGTCAATTTTCTTGACACATCTTGACCATTAACGACGTAATATATCCATAAATGTGTCGAACATTAAAACCAGACAACACATTTTAAGTACCACAATTATCACTCAAATTACGTAGTCAAAATAGTTAACAGCTGAAACATGACGGCAACGATGATTGTAACGCCGACGCCGACTCCGACCATAACGGCGACGGTGATGGTGATGACGATGATGATTACGACGACTACAAACACCCGTTCTTATTTGGCTACTTTGTCTTGTCCTAAGCTACTTGGCGCCGGCGCCAACCCCACCCCTCGGATTCTTTTGGTTGTATAAGGTAGTAATGGGCACTAAACCGGTGTACGAAAAGATGGTTTCTCACTGACTGATTTGAGCGACGATTCAGGATACGGCTATCATAACATGAATGATCTGTTGCTACGCCCATGAATGATGTGGTTGAAATTCAAAATAACGGGTCATAATGACTTATTAAATCAATTCCCAGACCTGCTGCATTTCCATAGAATATGTAAATTTCCATATAGCAGAGGCAGAATCCGTGAATTCGTGACCAATTCACACGGACCATGGTTTGAAGGTGTATTTGACATCTTTAAGGGTTAGTATAATGAATGATCGGAGTGACCCGCCCAAAAGTATGAGCTGGCTCCACCAGATGGCGATTTCCAAGATGGCCGCCAAAAGTTATAAATATTCAATATTTACGTGGTTCCTTGACCCAAGATGGTAAATACGGTGTCCAAATATAGTTTTGGGGGCATGGGAAATTCAATAAAATCATGTAGAATAGTCTCAGATAATCTCAACACATCAGGTGAGATTTGTGGACAAATTCCAAAAACGGCCACCATTATTTACTCAAGTACCATGCCTTAGTGCCTAGATGTCAGATCAATGTCATTATTATGTCGATTTATAGGTATTTGTCAGTGAAAATTTTGTCTGTGGACAGCCAGCAAAGTAGTATCATACTGTGAAAATTATGAATAGCAGACTAAATTACTGCTTTTTATTAAGTAATCTGATTATGTTGGTGAATTGTTTGATATGACTGTTTTCAGTCATAGTGATTTAGTAGGATTGCCTGAACATACGTAGCCAGATTGTCCATTCCATGGTATTGTCAATCGGAATGATCAGATTGTTCAGGAAATTCTGATGTCATTTAGATGCATATACAAGTTGTTGATATATTTTAAAACATAGGTTACTGTCTATAGATCAATTAGTATCAGTAATGTAACTCATCGTGACATTTGTAGATCACCTTACATCCTTGCTGACCTTTACAACTAACATCCATACCTATATATGAATAATTTAGTCTGCTATGCATCACTTTCACAGTATGGTACTACTTTCATAAAAAATGCAAAAGTCATATTTCAAGGTCATTGAAAAGGTTAATAAGTTCTACTGTAGGGATGCTGCTCAAAATCAGCGGCTGAGCCGCTTGGTTGTCAAGTGTGTTTCAAAGAAATGCATTGCTGTTGTGCTCGTGTGGTCAAAGGTCAAAGACAAAGGCGGGTGAGCGATACTCAATATTCTCCTAGATCCTTCTTTATGTTAAGTGATGATTTCCTAACGCACGTTTTAAAGAGCGAATAAGCATTGGAGGCCCTAGGAAAAGTGTGTTGTGGGGTGGGGTGGAGGGGTAAGTTAGGCTCATGAGTTTAGTTGAGGGTCTGGAAGAGGTGTGTACCCTCATAGCAGGGGGTGGAGGTGTCAGGAGATCTTCCGTGATAAACAAACTCCTTATTTCGCTTCGTAAATAAGAACGAGGACACATTTATCCCAATAAGCGGTTAATGGCATCTAAAGATGTGTTCGTCATTGAATTATTCTGAATCTATTAGTATTACATTTATGTAGTAGGCCTACATAACATATTTTGATATAATTTCATCACGATGAGATACGTTGGTAAAATATAACGTATTTAGCCAGTAGCGTAGCCAGGGGTGGGGGCAGGACCGCTCCCCCTGAGCCAATTTTCCCAAATGTGGTGTCTAAATCATGTTCGTAACACATACAAGTTTCTGGACGTTCCAACTCCCAAACCACCTTTAACAAGTTAATTTACATTGAAAGTTAGAACTATTTGAATTTACAACATTGTTAATGTCTTCGTGTCATGCTTGTTCATCGCTATGTTAAGACTTTTTGTTTTAAAGGGATATTCCACTTAGGGATTTTGTGTATCTGGCGTAAAGTACTAATTCTCCGCATTAATTTGAGACCAAGAGCAGAATTGTATGCCAACAAATAAAAGAGATATCCTCAATTTAAATCGCTAAAGAAACCAGTATATAGAGGCGCCATTTTGGACAAGCGGCTGACGTCACCGACACACCAACTCTCTTTGTCCGATCAAGGAGAGCCGTAACCAGGGGAGGTAAATCTAGCATTTCGTGGATAATTAGCGTATTGGCTAAACAACTGACACTTTGCCACAGTGTATGGAGGAAATTAAAGTGCAATTAGTGTACCGATGATCGCGCCAGTCATTGTAGTGCTAAATTGTCAACAAATTGTCTTCTTGGTCGGCAAATGGGCATATTCTATTTTTTTTAAAACATTGACGGGTTATGCCAGGAGCATGTTTGCAATCAACCAGTTATAACAACTTCTTGAAAGCGTAAAAATATGTTAGTTGAATAAATGTTGAAAGTAATTTTTCTGAAAGCTGTTGCTGCCTATTGCAACGTCTGCTTCCAGGCAAATTCCAGTTTCAAAATATTCAACAGGCAGTAAATATGGGTCAACATTTAAAAATGTGGGGTCAATTGGTTAACTCCTTCAAAGACAGAAAAGCAGAAAGCTTAAAATGTACCCTGCATATTGTGTGAAACTAATTGGTTTGGAAGATACTGCAACATAATTCCAGGCAAATTTAGTTCAGAATATTAAGCACTCTGCATAGTTATTTTAAAATTGGGGCGTACGCGTTGCAAATGATTACTAACACTGGATTTCAATAGTGTGAAAGCACTAAATTACTAATTATGTCTAGCGTACACCTGTCATTATTTAATAGCTGTCACCTACTATCGACTACGAAGTAAGCCGCTAAGCGATTGCCTATAATTGACCGACCCGACAATAAGCGACATCGTTTCATTTTGTTTTGCAAATTCCATTTTACAATTGATGCAAGCAAATACTGACGTTAATTGTCGCGCTTGATTCTGTTATATTAAAATTAAGTACCGTGCCTTTGTTTTGAAATGCATGACACATTATTTTAAAATTATAGACTATATGTTCTAAACTTGTGTCTTCCAAATTTAAATGTGGAAGCTATCTATCATGTGCCGATGTTATGAAGCCATTTGTCAGTTAGCCCCTTTTTATGCGGATGCTTCAGTGGATCCGGTATCTGAAAGTGTGAATTGCCGTACCCTTTCCATGACCGTTTCTATTACCGCAAGCCCACGCTTGACATGCGGGCATGTTGCGATTTAACCATCTCATGCCAGCACTGACCTCTGCAATCGTGACGTTGAGGACGCAGGTCAAGAGAAGACTATGTTTGAAAATGTACAACTAAAATGACTGTCTCAGTAAGCGAACCAGCCATTCCAGTGGTCAATTTTCCAAAACAGTCTTCGCTTGGCCTGCAAATGGACATTCAGTAATGAAATACTCTGATCTTCCTGACAGAGTTTGGTCATTAAATGGTTAATTAATATTCGGCATTCATAACGCGAAGTAAACAGGTACATCTAAAGCACTGGCGATATTTTGCTGGTGCGTCGTTGCCGTCATAATCTCGCGGTTTCTCGCTCTCGTTGCGAGAAAATGGATGCGCCCGGGGAGTCACGTTTTCGACCGTTTTCGGCATATTCATTATATTATTTCTCGGCAATGGAACAGTGTATTTTATGTTTTTTTCAGCAACTATTTCGGATTATAGTATATTTTTAGTTGACTTATTCCCGATTTTCACTGGAATTTCCCTTTAATTATGCTACGTCAAGACAAAGAATAGTAGAATACACGTTACTTTCTCGGTAGAATAAAATAATTGGCGACACTGGGATGCTAGTTTCTCTTTATTAAAGAAATTTAAGCAGATTCCGACGCCTAATTGGTATGCGGGGTGGCGCCTTTTTAGTCCTCGCTCAAGTGGGGTGGCGCCTTTTTAGACCTCTCTCCCCCTGACGTGAAAACGTGGCTACGCCACTGTATTTAGCTTAAACAAAACTCATAGTTTTACTACTGTTTATGAGTAGCCGGCAAGAAGATGGATTACATACAATACAACTCAGAAATAAGGTATCGTGTTCACAAAACTAAAAGTGCTGTTGAATATTTTGAACATAATTGGATTAGATAGTATTGCTGTCTAAGGCAGCCATGTTATACTGCAATGTCATCCAATACAATTATGTTCAAACTATTCAGCATAACTTTTCTCTTTATGACATGTTTCTGTTTTTGTTTTGGGGACGTGTCAAGTTTTTTCTGAGCTGAGCTACAGAGTAGCAATACACGACATAGAGCGAATAGACTAACGCGCTATCCAGGCTACTCTCCCCGGATCACTGATCTCGACGTGTATTTAAGCTAGAACTAACGTACCATCCGCTGTCAGCGTATCGGTCTGTTACACATAGGCGTCTTTACACTAGACGTGCAAGAGATCTGATTGCAGCTACGCAGTTGAAGATATAATTACTTATCCCTCCCTCCCTCCCTCCCCTCTCTCTCTCTCTCTCTCTCTCTCTCTCTGTCTGCCCGCCGCCCGCCCGTCCGCACACACGCCCATCCGCCCGCATGTCGGGCTGTATGTATATCTGTCTGTCCGACGCGTCCGGAAACATATGAGGTAGAATGACCAAATTTGCCACATACATTCATATCAAAAGGTCTAACATCGAGATCACGTATTCACTTAGTGCATACGAGAATACACATTACTAAATAAACACCTAATTGCCATGGTCACTGGGTCACTTAGTTTAGTGCATACCGGAATACACATTTTCATTGACCAATCTACAATGCAAGAAGGTATAAACATTACATCCGTTACATACATTCATATAGAAAAGGAAACCTCTGCACGAATAACTCTCAGTTGCCGCGAAAAAACTAAAAATTTAGAATCTCTATGAATGAAGCCAAACCGCGTTCACTCATATATACCTATCGAGAAAGCATGGGACTAAAGAAAATGGCGATCCATTCGTGCCGGCGAACCGTGGAGGAAAGGTAAGATCTCTGGCTCACTGCTCTGCAGTGCTATTGACAGTGCTACACGTTGCGCTATGGTGTGAATTGTCGATCCTATGGGCGAGGTGGGTGTAGTCTAATTGACCCTCAATCTGACAGCATTGGTCTGTTCCTGGTATGGGGTGGGGTGGGGGAGGGGGGTGGTTGGGGTGGTGGAGGTGGTATGTCTCCCTCTGGATTCTATTCAAGCAAAACTCAAATCTTCGATGCTGATTAATGACTCTTTAATAAGCTGATATATACATTACGATTGTAGATTCTATATCTTAACGATGCAGGAGTGTTCAATATTCGTACTTGTATGATCAAAGCTGATATTTCGACAAGTTCTCCTTGTGAGAATCATTAACTCTCCAATAGCTGCACAGAACAGAAAACCGGATCTCTTGAATAATTTTAGTCAAAGTTCATATTCGTCGAAAGCAGTGTAAGTGAGCTCCTGTTTCTGTCCTGGGGTCTCCTTTTATACCACTTCTTTACTGGGTCGCCACTAGACCTTTCTACCCATTCATTCGTCAGTTGTTCTTCAATTACTATTCCCATCGATTCCATCATTCAGTCAGCTGTATTATTAGACATGATTGCCTGCGATTGTCAGTAATTCTCAAGAGGCGATAAGTGCTCAAATACTTCACCGACTCGTGACGAATGACTAATGATCACATGCATTATTGGGTTAATTGTACTTAATACAACTTGCTTCTTGTGACTGTCAGCAATTCTTATGTGCTCACGCGACAGTGAATCCACTTTCAAATTTGTATATCCGTCAGTTAGTCTCGATTCCGTGAGGGGAAATCCAACAAATGATGTCATGGCAAAGTCATTTCCGTAGAGAGTAGATACTATAATTCCTGCAGTACTTCATAAATTATTTCCCCTGCAGTAGCGGCAGGCCCATCTCGATAGTCGCGTGCAATCGAGGGGTGGGGGTGTGGGGTGGGGGTGGGGGTATGGGGGTGGGGATGGGATTTTCCTCTGCGAGAAATCGGCAATACATAAATTAATAGAATAGGTACATGAATGAAAATGTGCGTAGGTGAATGTATAGATAGATGGTTATAAGTGGAAGGGCCGATGAATAATTTGATAGACAGATTGACATATGGATAATATTATTGGGCGGGTGGATGGAGAGATGGATGGATGGATGAATTGAATGCATCTATATTGCTTAATGTACTATGCCCAAATATAACATTTTAGGCCGCATTATTCTGCCTGTTTTAACTGCCATTTAGGGAGAGGAAATGGCTTGAATGAAGGCAATGAGATGGTAAACGGCGTGCCAAATTTTCTTGCACATCATAATTAAAACTGTTCTGGAATGTCAGCAAAAATAATAAAACAGAACGTCTGAGGATGCCTTTTTGGAATTCGAAATATGTCTAGCCAATTCCGATCTTATCTACAATTACAAATCTCATAATTCTCTTCAATGCTATTACAACCCTCACTAATTATGCCGCTGCCGAAGTCACATACCCAAGAGCACCATCCTGGAAACGTGAGTGATGGAAATTTAGATAGGTCCTACGTTGGGTTGACGTTGTAGTTACGTGGAAGATACTACATGCTACGTTACGGCAACCTAAGCCCAATGATGCAAACAACGTTTGGCCAACGAATAAACATAAGTTGGCCGACCGTTTCATTGATTGCTGGGATGCGTATAGTTATGATCGATCACACCATGTCATGCAACAATCACAATGACAGCCCAATGTTGAACAACGATCAGTATGTACATCAGATGTGCTAGCGTATTCATTCCGCAGAGAATTATTCCAGTGAATTCATTATTATCATGACATGGAATACATCGTATAACTCTGCATTCGTTTTATTGTCTGTTTACATAAGAAAAAATCTACAGCTGAACCGATGAGACATGTATTAAGAGACAACACAAGAGAAAAACAAAGCCACCTCTTAAGGCAGGTGACTAATAGCATATAATATATTGTTTAATTGGATTTGAGAATCGAATAAAGTTGTATTAATATCTTAATCAAGGTGATCTTCAGAGCAGTTTTGAATGTATTACATAGTAAATGTGTATGTGTCTATTTATTAATGAGTACATATGTTACCGAGCCCACATTAAACGTATCTCAGGTCTTTGCTTTTATCACTTATCTGCAAGGAGAATGTGTAGCAATGCCAAGTTCAACTCAATAAGTGCCAGTACTTGTGAAAATCGTTGTCTAGTTAAAGGAAAATATTGCTGAAGCTTTTTGTTGTCAATTTCTAGCTATGTGAATATATGGGAAACCGCCCCTTCTTGACTCGTCTTGTGAAATAGTCTGTGAATACATCATCGATGCTTCCTTTTTCCAAATTTGTGATGTATTTGAATCAATTTCTAGACTGCCAAAATAACTATGCTCTTCTCTTCCTCATCAATGACAGACTGCCGAAGCTGAGGCGAATGCTTATCTTTTGATAGTTCCACAGGAAAAACGAATGGAAAACGATGCGAAACTGATGCGAAACTGCTAACTGTATTGAGTCAGGATTGAGTTAGAAATTGAATAGGAGGGGAAAGGACCACCGGTTCTGGGTTGATGATATCTGTCAATAGTTGACGATGGAAGTTGGTGATGTGGGATCTGCACACACTCAGGATATTCAGCAGCTGTTTTGGCCGGTAGTTTAGTAAATAATCAAGCAATAAGAATCGATAGGTTTGGACGCGATGGACTGAATGATGGTTAACATTTAGGGATGACAGTCAGCATGTCGCTCCCTATAGAGAGCACAACAACACCAGCTGGCGATGAGCTCAGGTGCCGCATGTGCTATTAACCTTCCTATCCTACAGGCGGATGCCTAGTAGGCAAGGGACAGGACAGAGACATTGTAGCGTCCTGTAGGAATAAGTAAAACAATCTAAATTTATCTAAATTTGTATATCAACTATATGTCCCTCAAAAAGAGACATGCAACAACAACACATTCTGTGATGTTGTTGGTTAGCTGACAGATTGCATCAAAGCAGAACCAGCCCAAACCGGTTCGACCACATTCAACGTTCTCGTCCTAGAAGCGAAACTCGGAGTTTGATTAGTCGGAATGATGTCACAATCAATGGGCATCCGATCAAACTCTGGGGAAGATAAGCCAAACGAAGTGGGCGCAAAACGCAAAAGAGTATATAATGGGCACTTTGTTTTTCATCAGGAGCCGTCCTCCGTATCACATGGTCTCTCCGAATATATTGGAGTAGGTGAGAACAGTTAGTTTTGATAGTATAGCAGACCAGCCAAGCCGGGGAGTATTACTATCAAGTAAGAGAGTAGAATAGCTAAATAGTCAAATAGGATAAGTAGGAAAATATAGATCAGTAAAGTATAGCTTCTATATATGACATTAAAAGTCACTGCCATATAATAGTGTTATTGTACAGTTAAGCATAGGAGAATAAAATTATCACCTTGATACTTTATCTCAAGGCAAGAGTTTGTGTTTTAAATAGTCACTCTGGACAATACGGAAGACCATCGTAACTTACCATCATCTTCTAGTAAAGTAGTCAGATCAGGCCCGGATACAAACAGAAAAATCGTTACATTCATCTGGCAATGAGGCGAGCTTGTGTCCATCACTTTCGTCGTCGGTAAGACCGGTTGTCGCAGCAACCCTACTTACAGGCCTTACCGGGTTCGGAAGTGAGTGTAGTTAACTAGAATTCCGAAGACACCAAAAATCTTCAGTGGCGAGCCTGCCAGGATCCATAGTGAAAAAGAACTGTGAGTACATAAAACCTATGGCCCAAGCGCAAGTAGGATGACCCGCTACATTTGTCCTCAAAGATCTTGCAGACCAAGTACAAGTCTTCTTAGAAGCAGCCCAAAAATCAGAGACTGCTAAAGTAATTCAGCATCGTGAATACAGTGAGAGCTCAATAGTGAAAATCACCACCGAGGTAAACTGCCCAGAGCAACCTCGGTTGACCAGGGTCGTGATCAGCCTACATTACCAATGGTCGAGAAAATGGCAACCCCAAGAGGACCAACTGACCCACTATTGCCACCCATGGAACGGCCGATGGCCGAGTTATGCACTGAAACCCTGGCTGCCGTACAGGCAATGGGCATCGCAATGGCAGGGGCCATCGTAGATAGTAGCAACAGAAGGGAGACGGAGCGAGTGTACCGACGGGAGATCCGGGATATGGTGTACCGCATACAACCTTGCGACGGGGTGGTGCCGGAAGAGGTTCGTACGTTTCTTGATGAGACCCGGCGAGCATGGATCACCAATGAGTGGCGACTAGAGGGAATCCCCACGTATATCATAACATGGGCAGCCCGAGGACTACTATCAAGAGCGAAAGATGGGTTCTTGGTAGGAAAGGTGAGAGAGGAAGTAACCTTTGACCAGTTCCGAGAGTATATAACTGTGAATTTCGTTTCGACAAACGAGGGGGAATGCATAAAATACGACCTAGAGGGCGTACGTCAAAGGCATAATGAAACAGTTATCACCTTCAACAGGAGGTATCGAGAGGCCAGTAGTAGGGCATACCCTACCGAGAACGACGACAAGCGACATACTATTCTGGGTATATATTTAAGAGCATTAAGCGACCACAGTCTGAGTAAGTGCATCGTAAGAAAGCGAGCAACCACTTTAAATAGAGCCATAGAGATCTCCGAAGAGGAGGAAACTTGTAACGACCTACTAAAGGCAATGAAAATCGATAGCAGCCATCAGGAGGAAAGAATGGAGATTGATGTTCTGGAACCGGAAGGGGAGCATGAGATTTGGTCAATGGTAAAAAAAATGAAAAGACAAATCATACAACAGAGCAAGATGATTGAGTGGTCGTGTGGTCTTGTACGGGATTTGCAAATGGCTGAAGCGGCTCCCCGACCAGCACCAAGACAGGTTAAGGCTGAGAAGAAAGCCATAGTTTCAACACAGAAACGACACAGTCAGCGGACTCCTGGACCGGTCGGTAATAACTTACAACATATCACATGCTATAACTGTGGGAGGGTCGGGCACTATAAGCATGACTGTCGTCAGGCCATGCAGCCACCACAAAGTGGGAATCGTATGTCGGCACCCCGACCGCATCCACAAAGACAACCTCTACCGATTAACGTGTTTCAACTGTGGGAAGGAGGGACACTTGGCCCAAGATTGTTGCACCTTCGCCAATAGAAAGGGGCGAGCTAACAATGTGACTTGTTTCAAGTGTGGTAAGGAAGGACATTTTATCAGAGACTGTCCAAATGGACAAGTGGCAAGAAACCAGCCAGCTAGCGGACAGCCACAATTCCAAAACCGACGAGCAGTGAAGCGTCTACTTGAAGAAGAAACCTACATCGACGAAGTTGATGGTCCACAGCCTGGAGAAAGACGCATCACGCCCAGGGACTGCTCCAGAAATCTTCACAATGATGTAAACAACAAGCTGCGTGATCATAATGAATACGAGGATCGCGATGGTTTTGTTTTGACGGCCGAGGGTACGGATGAACAGGGCCGTTACGGTGTCGGAAGTGGTTCATCTGGCCAGCGCAATAGCTATGCCGAAGTTGTTAGCGGGTGTAGGAGTCCATTAAACTAAGACGGAGAAAACCGTTGGTGAGAACACCGACCGAGCAGTTTGTCATCCGTCTACAAATGAATTTAACTGGTCCAACGGATCAAGGTGAGTACCTGCATGCCTTAGTGGATACTGGTGCTCGCACATCCTTGATTCGCAAGGGTATATGGCATAGCATGTTAAATGCTAGGCCATTGAAAAGAGCGAAGACGCTCTTAGCTGTAAATGGTTCCCCAATAGAGCTTTTGGGGGAAACCCAAGTAAAATTCAAGAACGCCTGACCTATTCCGGGTACGGTAGTAGCGAGAATGAGGCATGAATGTTTGCTGGGAGCGGATGCTATGCACATGGGAAATGCAAAGATTGACTATCGGGCCAAAGTTGTAGTATGGTTTGGTCAGGTATATCCCTTTAGGTATCCCTATAGGGAACAGACGAATTATGTCTATGAGAGTTGTAAAGAAACGACCGGATATAAAGATATCGACAAAGTCATGGGGGACTTTGCGGATATCTTTGATACGGCTCGTCCAAACACGTTAGGGTTGGTCCCCAAAGTCGAGTATACGGTACCAACAGGAGACGCATATCCTATAAGGCAGAAGGCCTACCATCTACCGCTAGCCAAGCAGTATATAGTCAAAAACCAAGTGGCTGAAATGCTGGTAGAGGGCGTCATAAGACCGTCGTCATCCCCATGGGTGTCCCGCATTACTTTGGACCCTAAGAAGGACGGGGACACCAGGTTTTGTATAGACTACCGAAAATTGAATTCTGTATGTCGTAAGGATAGTTATCCTCTACCGAATATATCGGACATTTTTTACTCTATGGGCAGCGCAATGATATTTTCAACTATGGACTTGAAGTAGGCTATTGGCAGATACCAATGGACAGCCAAGACATAGAGATGACAGCGTTCGTCTGCAGTGAAGGTTTGATCGAATGGATTCGGATGCCGTTCGGTTTTGCGAACTCAGGTGCCGTATTTCAGTGGGCAATGAATGATATCTTCCGAGAATCCGTGGGAAGATATCTGCATGTTTTCGTAGATGATATAGTCGTATATTCACGAAAGCCAACAGAACATGCACAACACTTGCGTAAGGTCATGCGCAAGATACGAGAGTATAATTTGCAAGTTAAAAAAAAGAAGTGCGATTTTGCTAGACCGTCAGTAGATTTGTTAGGATATCGTATTTCCACACAAGGAGTAGCTCCTCAGACCCAGAAGGTCAAGGTCATTAGGGAAATGTCGCCACCACGGGATGTGGGCGAGGTGAGAAGTTTCCTTGGAGCTACGGGGTACTAACGATCCTGTGTGCAAGGCTACGCCGAAATTGCTAAGCCTTTAATAGAACTAACTAAGAAATATAAATGCTTCGAGTGGGGTAAGGAGGAACAGCAAGCATTTAAGAAATTACAAAACTTGTTGTGTAGTGAGACGGTTCTCACATATCCGAATTTAAATGCCCCATATGGACTGTATACTGATGCTTCTAGCTATGCGATCGGTGCGATATTGGTAAAGGTAAATGATAAGGGTATAGAGCGGGTGATCCAGTATGTGAGCTCTACTCTTAAAGACAGTCAGTTGAATTGGCCTGTAATAGAAAAGGAAGCTTATGCATTAAAGAAGCTTAGGCCTTATCTATTTGGTGTGCAGTTTACCGTGTATACTGACCACAAACCCCTAAAGAGTTTGTTTGTGGGAGAAGTTAAGAACACAAAGGTGCAGCGCTGGGTGGTACTGATTGCCGAATACAGATGTAAGATTGAATACATCCAAGGCTCGAAGAATATTCGAGCGGACATGTTGTCCAGGTTACGTCGTCCAATGGAGGTCGCCACGTTAGACACCGGCGATTTTGTCATACCGGATGTAGATGAGGGGGCGCTACCGCATGTCCCTCTAGAGGTATTCGACATTCCTTACGACGAATTGTGTACCGAGCAGACCAAGGAATACCCGGAGTTGTTCAAGAACACACCGGAGGAGTATATGGTCAAAAACGCTATTTTGTATTCTTTACTTACACCATCAGCGTTGGACGCTGAGTACCGCCGAATCCTGTTACCTACCCTGTTCCGGGAGAAAGTGCTCCGGATGGCTCATGAACGAGCCGGTCACCAAGGTCTGCAGAAGACCATCGGTATGGTAAGAGATTCGTTTGTATGGACGTCTTTGAGGAAAGACGTGGTACGTATGCTGGAAAAGTGTACGACGTGCCAGGTCAACCGACCTGTCACTACTCGACCAAAGTATAGTGAGATGCCCATAGCCAATTATCCGAGTCAGATCATTGGGATGGACTTGATAGGTCCACTATTAGAATCGAGTAAAGGTAATGTGTATATCATGACGAGAATCGATCACTGTTCTGCATGGGCAGAGGCATATCCAATATCGGCTAAGACGTCTCAGAATGTTGAAGACAAGTTATGGTGTCCCTGAGATCATGATAACAGATCAGGGCAAGGAATTGTGTTCGAATTCTCTGGAAGAACGATTTCGTGAACACGGTATTGATCATAGACGATCAAGTCCATACCATCCCCAAACCAATGGACAAGTTGAGGAGTTAATTAAGTCCTCTTAAGGAGTTGATCCAGAAAGGGGTGATTATGTGTCTCGTACTTGAGAAGATGAGTTGGGTGCGGCTTTAACACCGTACCGCAGTACTCGGCATTCCACGACTGGTTATACGCCATTTTATCTGATGTATGGTCGATGCGCAAGAATTCCGTTTGCTATTCCCATCGATGCTTCGCAGGATCTTGGTGAGAGACTGACGTGTCTCAACAATGCCTTGCTGCGCGCTCGTGAGGGAATGGCTAGGTCTCGAGAAGTTCACAGGGAACAAATCGATAAGCGTGCAAACGCTGGTGAGTTTAAGGTGGGGGATTCAGTGGTTGTAAAAGCTGAGGAGAGGATGAAGGTGACCTCTCGTAGTGACCCCGAATACGAGATCTTTAAGATCAATAGGCCGGTGGCTCATGTCCGCCATCAATGGTCTGGAAAGGTGCGCGTGCTTAACATATCCAAGTTGTGTGTAGTCGACTCAGAGATATGCTGGGACAAAGTATGACCACGCACTATTCATAACCCCGTGAAGGGTACGAAGGCCAGCCATCACCCCAGGATAAGTGTACCCGAGTCTGAACCATTGCCAGTCAAAGACTCCGCTGAGCCACCCATGAATATGGCTCGTCGGAAGCGACCAGCTTCTGGTGAGGAGCCAAGGGTGAGCAAGGTGGGTAGGAGGGTTGACAACAACAGCAGTCAGCCCGGTGCGAGTGGGACTCGAAACCATGAGTCACAGAGTGAAACCATCGAACTCCGCATACAAGTGTGATGGACACCTCGGAGGATATATCCGAGCCTGCCCATGAGCCAATGGAAACGCTTCCATCGCACCCATACTTTCTGCGCAAGCGCAGTCACATGCCTGATGTCGACTTAGACAACAAGCGACCCAGGATTGGTGCATTTGGCCACGCCCTATACGAGGACTTCGTTAGCCGTATAGATGCGGTTATAAGGCAACGCAGCCGGAGATACGCTTGAATCTCTGATAACCACTGTACTAGTAGTATCGCATTAGTCTAGCCATCATGTATATTTTACGATTAGGAGTGGTAGTAGCTCTGGTGAGTTTAGTAGATGGACCGTGTGAAAAGTCTAGTGTACATAGATTACCGAACAGGGTAATGATAACTAACCCCGAGGATATATCTGTTATCCGGGTTGAATGGACTGTGGTGGTGTCTATTGACCACCCTTATTTGCCTGCCAAATTTCTTGAACGATTAGTGCGTTTTCGCGTTTTTATTGCGGACATCAGTCAAAAGACTTCGTTGAGCAATCAAGACATTTTCGGTTTGCAACATCATGTTAACAATATTAAGAAGATCGCTGTTACGACACAACAAACTATGGTGAGTAGAGTCAGTAAACGCTACAAACATGGCTTATTTGACTTTGTCGGGGACATAGCCTCGTCTCTATTCGGTACCACTACCTCTGGTGATATAGATGCAATTAAAGAGGTAGTCAAAGTTGCTTTGAGGCACATGAATCGTTTGGTACATTTCTCCAACAAACTAGCGTCCCACGTGAAACTGGCATTCGTGGTGATCAATACCAACGTTGACCGTATCAACGAGGTTACCGATAGTCTAGTGGACTTGACTAGAAATGTGAGCGATATGTGTAAGGTGCACGCCGCCCGACAAGCTGACTTATATGCATTAGTGCGACTTGGACACATTATCGACTCTGCCAAACGTGTGGTGTATAGTTACCAGAAGGCAGCAGCACAGTTTCATAGACAAACTGCATCCCTAGAGTTAGGTAGACTAACGGAAGAATTATTAAGTCCTGCTGACCTCACTTCCGTGGCCAAACAAGTTAGTGTGGGAAATCGACTGATACGGCCATACCAGTGGTACCACCGCAACGTGGTCGTGTATCCTTTGTGGACAGACGACTCACGACTCCATTACGTAGCGACGTTACCGCTAATTGACGGGGGCAAATATATCGAATATGGGGTGCATTCGTGGCCGGAACCGCTAAGTGCGAGGGGATACTACATGCAGGTAATGATCGCGCGGACCAGCATCGGTCTCGACACCAAGACTGGATGGTACTTCACGCCATCCGAATGTTGCGCGGAGGAACCCCGAGTGTGTCATGATCCACTACGGGTCGACAAGACCCACGTTCCATGCATTGTAAGCCTGCTAACCAATACCACCGACAGTGCTTGTAATATTCGGCTCTCCGAATCAAATGAAACATCTAGCAAACTGTTTGCCAATAGGAAAATAGGCGTTGTGTTGCAAACGTTCGGTGAGACTCTGAAAATTCACTGTGACGGGCGACTGACTGACCGGTGCAATGTGGAAAGTGGTGTGTATGTGTTGATGTCTGGAAAGGGTGTTTATAGTGGCAAGGGTTGGCAATTCGAGCCTGTAGCGTCTTACAGTCGGACGTACACTCGAATTAGCCTGGCCATTGAGATGCCCCATCTGGATGTGACTGGCGTCCTTAATCAGTCCATGATCGTGGATCATTTAAAAGTACATCCCTGGAACCATTTACAGAAGTCTAAGTACGTGCCGCTAGCACCATTGTCCGCAATCGACCCAGTGATGGTCGAGGGCATCGGGGTACGATCTTTTGTATCCTATTCAACGGGCTCCTTCGTTCTGATTGTCGTCATAGTTATACTATTATATAAGTGTGGTGTACTGCAAAGTGTGTGGATTTGGATTAAACGCAAGCCACACGCGGCCCATAGTAGTGCGCCACGTAATATCCGTCCTCCAAGGCAACGGAAACCTGCAGCCCTACCAGTGCCGCTGGAGATGTCATCCGGGTCATCGCCTAACACGACCAGGACTGTGATCGACCCGACGGACGACGCATGGATAGACGTGGAGCTGTACGTGGCTGCTGATCCTAACGAGAGTGTAGCTTATTTGGATTTAGCATCTTGACGTTTTGGCACTAACTTTATTTGTTGTATTTGGAAATTGTCGTGGTAGATACAGCGCTCCTATATCTATCAGTGAACATTGGATAGTTATCATGTAATGTATTGCGGTACTACTTGATTCGTGTATATTGATTGGTGTATTGCATGGTGTTGTCACTTAAAGCATGGCGGTGTTTCCGTCCCGATATTAATGATGATATTTATGTGTTTCAGGGAACGGTCATTTGCGCATGCTATTCCATTACCCGGACATGTATGTTTGTATAGTGATGCCAGGAATGGTCATTTGCACATGATATTCCATTACCGGGTTGTAGGAACTATTTCATGAGTTGTAATGATTTTTGCGCTGTAGGATTAAGGTTATATGTATTATCATCCGTGGCATTGCCCTAGTGCTGTAAATGCCTTTATGATGCTTTTTATTTGGTGGATTAAGGTGTTTAAGGTTAATGTCGATTGTTGAGTGTTATCCGTTTTGGAGAGCCACAGGTATAGTGTGGTTTTGTTGTTGATGTTGTACCATGAGTTAATTAACGCTCTCTTAAGGCCTTAAGAGACGGTTAATTAACTTTGGTTGTGGGGCATGTGTAGATATCGGATTGTCTGGTGGGAGTCATGACCCTATGGACATCTTATATTTATGAGTAAGACCTTAATGAAATTCATCTTTGAAAATACCAGGTGAGCTAGTGAACGGTGTAGCACTATAAGCATCATCCTATAATACGCAGAAGGACTGCTGCACTGGTTGACATCGGCCAGTGCTGCCGAAACACAGTTTCATGGAAAACGATGCGAAACTGATGCGAAACTGATAACTGTATTGAGTCAGGATTGAGTTAGAAATTGAATAGGAGGGGAAAGGACCACCGGTTCTGGGTTGATGATATCTCTCAATAGTTGAGGATGGAAGTTAGTGATGTGGGATCTGCACACACTTTCAGGATATTCAGCAGCTGTTTTTGGCCGGTAGTTTAGTAAATAATCAAGCAATAAGAATCGATAGGTTTGGACGCGACGGACTGAATGATGGTTAACATTTAGGGATGACAGTCAGCATGTCGACTCCCTATAGAGAGCACAACAACACCAGCTGGTGATGAGCTCAGATAGCTCACGTACTATTAACCTTCCTATCCTACAGGCGGATGCCTAGTAGGCAAGGGACAGGACATAGACATTGTAGCGTCCTGTAGGAATAAGTAAAACAATCTAAATGTTTCTAAATTTGTATATCAACTATATGTCCCTCAAAAAGAGACATGCATCAACAACACATTCGGTGATGTTGTTGGTTAGCTGACAGATTGCATCAAAGCAGAACCAGCCCAAACCGGTTCGACCACGTTCAAAGTTCTCGTCCTAGAAGCGAAACTCGGAGTTTGATTAGTCGGAATGACGTCACAATCAATGGGCATCCGATCACACTCTGGGGAAGATAAGACAAACGAACGTGGGCGCAAAACGCAAAAGAGTATATAATGGGCACTTTGTTTTTCATCACGGGCCGTCCTTCGTATCGCATGTTCTCTCCGAATATATTGGAGTAGGTGAGAACAGTTAGTTTTGATAGTATAGCAGAACAGCCAAGCCTGGGAGTATTACTAGTCAAGTAAGAGAGTAGAATAGCGAAATAGTCAAATAGGATAAGTAGGAAAATATAGATAAGTAAAGTATAGCTTCTATACGTGACAGTAACGGTCACTGCCATATAATAGTGTTATTGTACAGTTAAGCATAGGAGAATAAAATTATCACCTTGATACTTTATCTCAAGGCAAGAGGTTGTGTTGTAAATAGTTACTCTGGACAATACGGAAGACCACCGTAACTTACCATCATCTTCTAGTAAATTAGTCAGATCAGGCCCGGATACAAACAGAAATATCGTTACTTTCATCTGGCAACGAGGCGAGCTTGTGTCCATCACTTTCCTCGTCGGTAGGACCGGTTGTCGCAGCAACCCTACGTACAGGCCTTACCGGGTTCGGAAGCGAGTCTAGTTAACTAGAATTCCGAAGACACCAAAAATCTTCAACATGAGCAATATTAATAAAAAGAAATTGCTTCTTCTTGAGCCATTCCGGAGAAAGAGAGCAAATCATCGTAATTTTCTCTTTCTGTTCACATTGAAAGAAGTTCTGCCTGCGAAGAGAGTACACGGGTAATTACTTTTCTTTTGTTTTGACATTTTAACTTGTTGTCCACATGCTATATGGCGATATGTTGATGTTCAATTAATTTGTTGAGAATTATTGTTCAAGTCACCAAATGGCTGTGGTGAATATGCTTGCCTGCCTCCCTCCCTCCCTGCTTGTCCCCCCCCTCCCTCCCTGTCTGCCTGCCTGCCTGCCTGCCTGCCTGCCTGCCTGCCTGCCTGCCTGCCTGCCTGCCTGCCTGCCTGCCTGCCTGCCTGCCTGCCTGCCTGCCTGCCTGCCTGCCTGCCTGCCTGCCTGCCTGCCTGCCTGCCTGCCTGCCTGCCTGCCTGCCTGCCTGCCTGCCTGCCTGCCTGCCTGCCTGCCTGCCTGCCTGCCTGCCTGCCTGCCTGCCTGCCTGCCTGCATGCATGCCTGCCTGCCTGCCTGCCTGCCTGCCTGCCTGCCTGCCTGCATGCATGCATGCATGCATGCATGCATGCCTGTCTGACTGACTGTATGTATGTATGTATGACCGATATATCCGGAGTACAAGAATATAGAGGTGTCTTCTCTTGACTGTGCCGATAATCTGTTTGTACTCAAACTGACACATATGAGATCACGTGGTCTCTAAGAGCATCACGTGTACATTTAGCCATGCACGGAGTACGCATTTATGTTAAAACCACCCAATTTTCCAAATATATTCACAATACAGGTGCATAGAATATCTTTAAGTTCCATGGCCTCAAATATAGAGGTCGCAAAATTACCCAAATACATACACAAAATCCATATTTGATTGGTAATGACAGCATAATGACAATGATAGGATTATCAAATTTGTTCACCGAGATTGACAACATTATCTGAGTTGTAACATTTACCTTTATTATTTCCTGACTTTATTATTTATATAGGTATTGGGAGCATCATATAATATAAGGGAGGCAGGAGCATGGCGCATACTATCATCTCGTTCAATAACTCCAATTGGACCATGAAAGATTCCAGCAATACTTCCGAATGTCGGCTGAACAATTAGAATTGGTGTTGAGCTACGTTAGACCAATTATCACAAAGAAGACCACCATGATTTGTGATCCAATTTAACCAAAAAAAGATAGTTTTTGTCATGGGGCCTGCTGTCGCTAGCATCATATAGAGCTGGAGTTTGTCTCACGAGCTCGATAAAGCCCTCTAGCACACCACCAGTCAGCTTCACCTCAGGCGCACACAAATCGCTGATACTATTACTATTACTAGCCATTAGGGACAATGTAACCAATTAAATAATCGGCCAAATACTGTAATGCATGTTCGCGTGTGGCATGTTTTTTCCTCATATATAGGAACGCATGTTCGCTAGTCTGTTTCGCACGGACATGCTCTGCGCGGACAAAATCGGCGTATGTAGGTTCCCGCACTTAGATAGAGCCGCCTGAAATAGTTTCCAGTCGATTAAGTTTAAAAATACTCAAGTGAATGGCTCATAATTGTCGGACGGTAATCATGAGTAAATAGTCTCAGTCATTTTATACTTGGAAATTGCGACGCTTTGATGTGTAGCGCGGATCGTCCAGTCAGGTACGAACCATCCCAGCTCATCTGGGTATGGAACGGCCAGACCAGGTACATTCCAAGCACATACCGCTGGGTAGGATAGTACGCGTGTATAAAGCCATATAAGAGAGGCTCTCAACACGACAAAACCGTGAGATCGCCTAGTGCCTTTGAGCGGGCGTCAGAGAGTGCCTACCAACACACGTTAGTGTTGGAGAGAATGGCATCTCATTGTATACCGAGTCGGTACTCGTAATTCCTTTAACACATAGTCTCCTCGTCGTTCTTGGTATCAGCCATTACCAGAATGAAACGAAGACTCGAAATCTTTTAACTACTTTAGGATCGGTCTAGAAATGCCCGAGTTATGCATGTTTGATTCCGTTCAAAATATTGCTCTTAAAGCCATAATCGAGAGCAAAGCAAAGAGAAGGTGGCAGTTTGTGTTTGGGCAGAGCAGGCGAGGTC
Source organism: Chaetoderma sp. LZ-2023a (assembly GCA_034401795.1). Taxonomy (NCBI): domain Eukaryota; kingdom Metazoa; phylum Mollusca; class Caudofoveata; order Chaetodermatida; family Chaetodermatidae; genus Chaetoderma; species Chaetoderma sp. LZ-2023a. Next base: position 83,822,289 of record CM067364.1, read on the forward strand.
GTGGGGCAACTGCTTACTGTGGAGCAGGCACCCAATAGCCTACTATAGCGCCATTTGGATTTCAGCCTCGTCTCTGGAACACTGCCTCTGCACCCGCCCCTAGCTTTTAGAAGCTCCCGGAAAAGATATAATCCAGGGGCAAGAACTAAATTGTAGTAATGTACCCCCACTACCAACACTGCATAGGGACCTTTTTGCGGATGTGCCTTATGGCCCCGATGTAAGATCTCGTCATGTATATAGGACGAGTGGTGTTTTCGATGGAAAACTCGCCAGATCTGTCGAGCCACGCTAAAGAATGGTGACTCAAATTCCGCACATATGTCGTGCTCAGTATTGAACATTTTCGACCGCAGCCTAGTTGGGACATTGCCATCAGGCATCACATCTTGTCATCAGCCAGGATGTATTTCCATCAAATAGCTTTTAGCTGTAGCCCTCATAAGTACAGAGCAGCTACAAAAATCTGCATCAGTACTGAACTTTCCAACCATCGTTTAAATTACTAATGTGTGAATAAACGTGACTATGTACTAGCCATCTGCATCTGCAACAGTTCTTCTTCCCTGTTCTTGAGAGTGGGCCACATCAGACAATTCGCCTGCAGATATACTCCTAGCAGCTAACTTCGGTATCATGCCATCTCGTGCCTCAGATATGTGACGCTTCAACCTCAGTGACCGTAGCACTTTTTCTGTAGCGATGACTAATTGGTACTCCGTTATTGTATTATCATATTAATATATTGTATAAGGTACTGATGACTAACAGGTACCGCACGATCGTATGAGACAGCATTTTTATAGTTTACATCATTTTACTGTATATATTTGTCCTTATTTTGTGCCGATGACTAACAGGCACCATCAAGGTCGTGCGACCCCACATTTTACATGATTGATAGTTACATGGCAATAGCCATCCTAGTTATATGTTTTGCTTAGTTTATATAAAATACTAGGACTGCAGTTCACTAGGCTACACTATACCGCAACAACAACCGCACCACCCTTTTCCCCAACAGCATCAATTTCTCACTGAGGTCGCTGCTCATGTTCTCACTGCGCGAACGTGGCATGCAGCAGTCCAAACCTGGCTAGTTTAGCTCGATAGGATAGGTTTATAAGTAGTAAGGGACAATTACTCTATAGGAGACATTTGTGTAAGTTTCTTTTCCGGGAGTAGTGGAAATGTAACACTGCACACCGGCCAGGTTGTATAAATTGGCCATATACCATAGGGCCCCCTAAAATTCTATTGAATAAATTAGTAATTGCCTCTGTCTCCGCTCCTCTAGCCTTAGTGCGTAATAAGTGTCAGAACTCCTTCTGCCACGTTGGTTAGAGCTGACTTTGAAACAATTGTGGTTTCAGAGTGGTTAGAATCAAAGTGTCGATGACAGCAAACATCCCCTCTGTATCTTCGGATACTTGTTAGCTTAGATAACCATGCCAAAGTAGGAAGCACTGCAAAAATATTATATTATATTTACTGGCCTGCAGTGCATCTCTGAGCAGTCTACATAACCCTAAAGACAGGTAAATGTTAGTCCCAGGGTGCGGATCTCACATGATCCGCCCCCGACATGCCAGGTGATGGACAGGACACACATCTCCGTCTCACTCTACAGGTGACTGGGTGCGCTCTTAGAACCCACCACGCCCTCCATGGGAAGGTCACCATAGTTTGGATATCTATCTCTTACTCCCCACCATACACCTATATGTGCTTTTAATGCTTATGTAATGTGACTTGGCCCTGTGCTGTTATATGTGGTCATGTTGCAGTGGTGACAGGATCGTTATATGTTTCTGAAGCTGCCACGATGTGACATGTCCGCACGTTGTCTCTCTGAGAGGGCTGCTCCATAAGGGTGACGATATGGACACCGAGCATTCTTGCCTTATATGTTAAAGATAGGTAGAACACACATCGACTTGCGGCTTAAACTTGACAAGGACCTAAAACCTAAATCTTAGGATAGGATCTAGCAGAAGGGCGGCATAAATAAATTGGCAACTACCAATACAGTATCTTTCAACTTACATAAGTTGACAGTGGTTAATTCTTCGGAAATCATCAACCTCATTTTCATGTAAAATACTGTGCATCACTATAACTTATGATTTCACTAGGTTCAGTCATTTTACACACCATAGCATGGTTTGAATAAGAGAGTGACCCTTCTTCGTTGTGGGCATTTTCCTGTGATGGAGGCCCGCACGAGGCATTTTCCTCTCGAAAACAAATAATCCTTGTGCTAGGGTTATTATAGTTTATATTAAACTTGCTAAGTAGCCACGTTAGAACCCTCCCTAGCTGGGATGCCTCACTGATTATACCTATCAGAGATTGGTGAGGTACCTCTGCGAGGTCCATGTTAAACAAAACACCAACTTAGTCCTATGTACTTAATTTCTCTCTCATAGCAGCAAACGAGTACCATTGGTGACACTATAATATTAATTAGGTATGTATTTTATAATGTCCCCACTCTAATTGAGTAAATGGACCGCCACACCAGAGGCACAAACAGCCGAGACGATACAGTGTGGTTCAACTTCCGCGACGATGGTCACATGGCCCCACTGAACGGTCCACTGGCTCATGAAGTCGGTCTTTGTATAATCCTGAGATATGCAACACTAGATTCGCAACCCGGAGATCTGAAGCTAACCAGCAGCCTCGCCCCCAATGCACCATGCACATGCGGTGCTGCAGCGTGAGAGTATTCAGCGGACCAGAGTGTACCCCCCCCCAGGCTACAAGTGGCGCCCGATGTGGGGCTCGAACAAGAAGTGAACCCTCCCCCAACTACAATAATTGCATGTTCCGACGGATGCATCCTATATTCATTTGGCTGACATCCGTGAAAGGCACACAACATCCTTGCTGGAGCATGGACATGAACATGAAAGTCCCCTATGAGGGAAACTACCACCCTCATGCACCATGCGTTCACAATATTTATCAGATGGTGACCAGTGGCCAGCCCTCATGCACCATGGCCTGGATCCGCTCCAATGAGAACTTTATCTCCATGCTACCCTTCGGTACCACGGTATGGACATTGGAATGCAGCCTCGCAACAACCATATTATACCAGTAGTAACATGCACACGCACACCACACATCGTCCTCGTCAGTCTCATGGACCACCACCATACGAAGGAAAACCCACACAGCGATCTGCGAATCCGTTACGTCGGATACACGATGCAACGCCTATAATTCATCGCCATACACCAATTAGGAAGACAGTGGAGTTAACTATACCACAGTACCACACTAAGCAACACAGAAGGGAGTCTCCAATGTGGATGTGGCGACATCAGGATACACGAGTGGAACGAGCACACACACAGTTAGCACCGCACAGAGACAGAACAGCATCAGCTTTCACACCACTAGCTCCTGCACCCCACCTGGATGTGTGCCCATAACTCCATACCATGGCACTGGCCGAGTAATCCTCCCACATGAATTCAGTGGAGAGGGTGACTTGGCTAACTACAAGTGCCAGTTTGAAATGATCAGCCACACAAACAGGTGGACAGATCAGTAAATTGGAGCGTATCTGGCAGCAAAACTGTCAGGAAAGCCCTTACAGGTACTGACAGATTTGGGGTCAAATATGACGCCAACTTACACAGAGCTGGAAAGTGCCTTGTCCAAAAGATTCAGCTGAAAATCCTGCAGAGACGAGCAGAAGAAACAATCCTAGAATTGGCAAGCCATATCAGGTGGATTGTCACGAGAGCATATCATAGCACAAACCATGAGGGAGTAACACATCTTCTCCTGAACACTTTTATTGATGCTCTGAGTGGGGAACGAGCTCTCAAGGAGAAACTCTTCCATATGGAGCACGGGAATCTAGTCGCTCACTGCAACGGCAGCGAGAATAGAAAATTTTCTCGAGAGCGAAAAGAATAATCGTCGTCAAACACACCCAGTTAATGAGATGAATGATGCTAAACTTCTAATTACAACAGACACTGCACCGATGACGAGTTTGTCGGTTCCTCACTCAGTCACCTACCACATTCACAGAAGCAATAGAAAAGCAAGCTGTCTATGTACAAAACCCCACCACAGCAAAAGAGACTCCACAAACAGCAACCTGGAGACTCTTCCACACGCACACCGCAAATTTATAGATAAGTGTGTCTGCTTATTCGGTGGACTTTCTACCAGTGCTACAGTGGACACTGGAGCTTCCATCACAGTTTCTAACAGGCATTTATATGAGAGCATCCCACCTCATCAAATGACACCCCTTAGGCCTACAAACATATTTTTGCAAACATCCACTGAACCCGACGTTCCGGTGGTTGGTACCTTAAACATTGTGATACAGATAGAGGAGATGCAAATCACTCAACGTGTTGTTACCACTTCTATCCAAAATGATGCCCTATTAGTTTCTGATATTCTCAGCGCCATTGAAGCCATCATTCATTGCAAACAACATGAATTAGATATGCACGGCCGTCGTATATACCCCTAGGACCGGAGTCATCACTGTACGGCACTTGTGTAGTGATATTAGCTTCTACAGCAACAGTTAAGCTGGGACAGGAGGAAATTCTATGGGCCACCTCACCAGAATTAGGAGACAACACACGCATAGCAATGCTGAAACCCAACCCAAAATACATGATCGCCTTCCAATGCACGAGTCCACGGAGGACAGTGGACACCACCAACAAGAATCAAATACCTTTCAGGGTATTCAATGGAACAGCTTTTATGCACCACATTCCCATCGATGCTGTAGGCCAAGGCACACTTATTGCACTACCCAAGCCCAAGAAGCCACCTGGGCACCCAGCCAATCTGCGGTCGATTGTGCTCCTCAACAGCATACGGAAAGTCCTATCGAATGTTACCCTATGCCAAATCCGAGACAAGATCGATGACTTCACCAGATCATGTCAAAGTGGCTTCAAACATGGACGCAGCTGCGCAGACATTGTATGGGCTTAACGCATGCTTGTGTCGGAAGTCATGTCAAACACTGGGACTTCCATAAGATGGGCATTAACATGTCACGTGCCTTCAACACAATTAAACGCTCAAAGATCCTAAATGTACTACACCAGGCCAGTTGTAATGAAGATGAACAACGACTAGTGAGACTACTGCTTGCGGACAACCAGCTGAGAGTACGAGCCAAGTCAGTGAAGTCTGTAGAGTTTGAGACATCAATCGGCTCTCCACAGGGAGATGGTCTATCGCCGGTGCTTTTCACCTGCTACCTTGCTGCTGCATTGAAATCTGTGCGGGAAAGTTCTGCAAGACCAACCCCCCCCCCCCATCCGGTGTCAATACTGGACATGCCGCTAGAGATGGAATATGCCGACGATATGGACTTCATAGACGAGGAAAGGAAACCCCTTGACGAACTTCTCCAAATAGCTGCAAGCTAACTAAAAATTGAGAATCTCTTTATGAATGAATCTAAAACATAGTTCACTCACATATACCTATCGACAAAGAATGAAACCATAGAAAATGGCAACCCACTTCATGGCGGCGAACCATGGAGGAAAAGTAAAATCCTGGGCTCACTGCTGTGGGGAACATAGCTTTCCAGTCCTTCTGGAAGCTATGGATTCGTAGATCAAAGATGCCCTTGATAAAGAGGCTACATTTATACAATGCAACCTGCGTATCCTTGATGCTGTATAAGTGTACCAGCTGGGCAGCTCCAAAGGCAGCTCTGGACAAATTCGATGCCTGCCACCGCAAACACCTACGCACCATTACTGGACACCGATGGCCAGAAAGCATAATTTCCAAAGATGCACTATACAAGATGTGTAATACGTGGCCGCTGTCTGTAAAAGTCACCCAGCAAAGATGATCCATGTTTGGCCATGTGCTAAGGATGCCAGAAGAGACACCAGCACAGAGAGCCTTGGAATTCGCCCTGCTCGGAGCCAGCAAATACAAAGCCAGGAGAGGACGTCATTGCATAAATCTGCTAAGTGTGCTATGACGTGACCTCAAGAAAGCAGGACTCGGTACATTCAAGTCAAGAATGGACCTGAGGAAGCTAAGGATTTCGGCTGAGGACAAGACACAGTGGGCAAACGCGAAGAAGGACTGATTGCAGCTGTAGGATGTTTCTACTACTACGGTCGCAGAATACAGTAATCATCAATGGAACAGCTGACCCCATAACGCTTGTCCCAGGTGTTCGCTGTGGCCATTTGGTGGACGTAATAGCACAGAGACACCCACCCCCACACACACAACAGCAACAGCTTCTGATGACAACATATCAGAGCGTTTGCATGACCTATATGTGCATGCCACAGTTGGACTAACGCAATCTCACAAACGTGACGTATGACGGATAATGTCCACATATCAGGAAGGTTTCTCCGCCTCACCTCATGCATTACTCCATCGACAGCAGGAACAACTGACCTGTACGACACTTGGTACATCATCTTCCCATACATAAAGAGGAAGAAGCACATCAATAAGTGAATGACATGCTGTCGACAGACATTATAGAGGCCTCTGCATCTCCACGGGCCAGTCCCATCATAATAGTAGGCAAGAAGGGCGGATCTTTGTGGTTTTGAATTGACTACCATCGCCTTACTCGTCAGTGTAACCGTTACCTCGGATAGATCAGGTGTTAGATTCGCTGTCTGGAGCCAAAAGATTCCATAATCTTGACCTGGCAAGTGACTAGTGGCAAGTATCCGTGGATGAGGCTGATCGGGATAAGACCGTATTCGTCTGCAGAGATGATCTTTTCCAATTCCGCAAGATGCCTTATGGCTTGTGCAACACTCCTGGAACATTCGAGCATCTCATTGAGCAGGTATTAACCACCCTGCAAAGGAAAATATGCCGCTGTTATAGTGATGACGTCATCGTTTTTTGGCTCTTCGTTTGAGCAGACTTTTCAGGGTACTGATACGGTTCCATACTTCTAACCCCAAGCTCAAACCCAAGAAGTGTCATTTCTTCAGACACTCATGGGAACGTAATATCCGCGGATGGAGTGACCACCCAACCCTCAATAAACGTAAGCAGTAGCAGAATGGCAGACACCAACTTCTGTCAGCAACACCCGGAGTTTCATCGGCCCCTGCCAGTATTACCGTCATTACGTCCATTACTTCAGTGAGATTGCCTCTCCATTATTCCAAATCACTGAGAAAGATCAACCATTCGAGTGGACGAGTGAGTGTGAGGCTTCCTTTAGAGCGTTGAAGGAGCAATTGACAACCACACTGATTCTTGCTCGTCCTAACCCTAACCTCGATTTCATCTTAGACACTGATACATCTGTTTATGCAATAGATGCTGTTCTATCACAGGTCACAGAAGATGGAACAGAGCAGGTACTGGGTTACGGTTCGCGTATTCTGCACAAAACAGAGAAACCTAAAGCAGCCAGTTTCTGTACGGACGTACATTTACACTCCGTACAGAACCTTAAAACCCCAGAGGGCTAGGTAGCACAGTGGCAGGAATCGCTGCACGCATTCAACTCCAATGTCGGTCATAGACCCGGCAAGTTGCATGGAAATGCGAGCAGAATCGTGCCAGAGGATGAACAAGAAGTGGCCACCACCGTGACACATGCAACACAGCCAGGTCCCGTATTCCCAAGTCTGCAGTGCACAGACTGAGATACGGAGAAACTCGCTCATGACCAAGCAACAGACACGTGCACACGATAGATATATACGTGGATACAGGAGGGTGTACGTCCTCCTACGGTAGCTGTCTCTGCCGAGACAATTATTCCTGCTGTTAGCACAGGGCACCACGGTGAAAGTTCAGCCCCTCCAACTAAACCAGGAGTTGGATGAACACATGGCTAATGCCGAGGACGATGGCGAGCTACGTACCATAACAAGCTCTCCCTCCTCAGAGTGGGTCTACGAGGTCTGGGAGGTCGTATCTGAAGACATTCTCGTTTGTGCTGTCGAAAGGGAAGGTGCGAAAAGTTGTTCCTCCGACCTCTTCCCATTCCCACCCACTCCATGCTGTTAGCCCCATTATAGCATTACCACAAGTGGAGGCTGAAGCTGCCCCAAGCCCTAGTGCATCCTGTGGGGTTGGAACATGTAATAAATAACATGGAAGTAACAAGGTTTGATGAGACCTTGCGCTGTTCTCGACAACAGGAAAACTGCACAACTCGGTGCACCTCTCCACCAACTCCCGAAACCGCAGACCTCCTTCCAAGTCAAACCCCATCCAATAACGACTGCACCGAGATCGGACATCACACGTCCCGTCCTTCCCACACTCCACTTGTATGTTGACTGTCAATCTTCAGATATGAGAGAGTCTGCTGTTGCCGGAAGAGTGGCGTCCCACACCTCAGTCACCCTGGTGGCTGATGGCGGGCGGGGAAGCAACCTGATCAGTAGGCTCTCGGCTCGATTATTCCCGCAACTTAAAACTATGATAGTGTACCAACCATCATGTAATGTAAACTCTCCATCCCCATCCAAGAGGCACCCCTGTCCAAAACAGCCTCACCAAGCCCAGCGCGAGCAGTGAGAACACCAAAACAGAGACACAGAAAGACATGTGGGATCATTAGAAACACCTTTAGAGAGAGCAGGAATGACTACAGTCTGTCGTCGGTATGTGGGTATGAGATAGGCACACAAAATGAAATTCGACAATGGTCTGATCCAAGTTACAACAGCCCCCCTTCTTGGTCATCCACGCTCTAAGTACCTCCGTTCCGCCTTTATGAGGCTCGGCTATTACAGAGAATACATTATATGTCCGATACAGTTATCACTCCAATCACCGCAGTGCCCCTCCCCCAACTGCAATGCACCTTTGACACCACACTACAGTGCAAGATTATCCGCAAAGAACCAGCCATGCATATCTACCACCCCCACCAACACGACAGAGACACAGACACTCAGGATGGCTGCTTCACAAATCTCCGTACGACGGTATTGTAAACTGTACAATTGTCGCAAGCATTTTCTAGGCTGTATTGTAATGACTAGGTGTGTGTCTAGGTGCGGTGAGACTAGTCCTACCCACAGAGGAGGATGCTTAGCAGTCTGCCCGCCCAGTAAATACAGTCCTGCTTGGTGGGGTCAGTAACTTGTCACCCGCAAGACATATGTTCAAACCAAACAATGAGTTGCATTCAGCTAAACTGTTGTAATTTTGTTTAAGAACTAACACAGTTCTACCACGCTTATAAATCAGTATCGCACAGGCTGGCAAGGCAGCATCAACACTTAGACAGTTAATCTACACAGAGAATTTCAAAAATTCTCTTACCTACAAAGAGATTCCGTGAGAAATGGATGAAGTTGACGTTCAGCTATTCCTATATTTATATTTATATTCTTTTTATAAATGAAATATATAATTGGACGCAAGGAGACTAAAACAGGCAAAATTCATCTATGGCAATGACTGACTCACCCTAAAGTTTTCGGTATGGTCATCCACCCTCCTCTCACATCACTAAAAAGTATAAACGGAAAGAATCGTGCACTGAAACGTCATCTTCCCATCAAATTGACACACAAGGGAAGATCTCAGGTATTGGGCCATTTTAGTGTTACAAACCAAATTATGTGTGCTTTCACTATTATTATTTTTATTGGCTATTAATTATAAAGGTTCATGAAGAAAAGATAGATTAGGAGTTTTTGCGGTTCCGCAAAACATTAGTATGCAGAAATAACTATGTCATTAGGAGAAGACCTTGCCTTGTCAGACACTTCAGTTGAAGAATCACAAAAGAGTTCCACAAAGAGATTTCCATGTATTCTAACTTCTCCTAACGGAAAGACTTGTGGCGAATGTTCACATAACTCAGATTTAAAACTACATGTTGACCGTGACCATCTACTTCAGAGAGCTCACTGTGCTGACTGTAATTTCCTATACTCAGCTTCGCGCTACATAATTACCCATGCATCCGCATCGAAGCACCTTGTATTAATAGTAACTTTGAATCCGGGCGAAAAGGACGAAAATATTAACGCCGTTGGTCCGCTACTCACACAGAGAACACCTGTTAGAGTTGTCCTAACCACCGGCAAAAACGGCTCGTGTAAAATGAATGAAACGACGACAACCGTCAACTCTCCAGTCATCCACACCAGCATCCATGTCCGCACTGGCATCCACACGGGAATCAACCTCAGCCACGACAATGGCATCCACATCAGCAACAACAGCAGTATCTACTCCGGCAATGACATCAATATCCTATCCACCCCAGCAATACCCATATCTGCACCAGCAGTAACAGCACCAACCTCAGTGACATTTCGTCCGTTAGGCATAGTGACAATTCCATTAAGAGCCATTTCCATTTCCGAAAATTCATCATCACCACCACATTCAATGATCAGTTTAGATCCGGAGATAATGGAAGTAGCTAGCACCTCAGCCACTCCACCACACAGCATCAGCAGAACCTCCACCGTCATCACCAGCACTGCACCTAGCATCAGTATCATGACAGCAACTGATCTAGTCATCCGCAAAGCCACAACACCGGACAGACCATACACAGGAAGGAAACGCATAGCACATCAGCCAGACTTCATACCAGTTCCGTATACCACAGCAACCAGACTAATACAGGCAGCAAAGAAAAGAAAGACCACCACCGGATCCACATCAAAACAATCACGCACCATCATCACCTCCAGCACCACCTGCTCCGCTCCTACGACGACCACCACCACAACCATCACGATGATGACGTCAACCACCTTCAGCAGGCCATCGACACCGCACTCCGTCAGCTTCAGCGCATCATTCACAAACCTTTCCGCAATATCAGCAGACACCCTCATGGAATCAGCAGCAAGACCTATTTCCGCACAATGAGCGCATGCACCACAACCGACTTATATGAATCGCGGAACTCAGATGTGCTGGGGGAACTTTTCTCCTGACACTCACAGCCATTTTTGTTATATGTGCAGCAGATTGTTTTAACTGAGTATTGTGTGTGCGATGATTCTTATATTACTTTATTTTTTAAATACTTTTCTTATTATTATAAATTTTGTTAAATTGAAACCCCTCCATAGGCTGACTATGGTCATCCTACACAGCTGTGCTAGTATCGCATAGCTGTGTATCAACAGAATAATCATTGAGGATCCCTATGCCGTAAATAAACGTTATGCGGTGTAAGTAGACAGCATACCACAACAAATATAACTATATCAGATCATGCAGTCCCAGCTATTGCCGGGGCTGCCTGATCGACATTTTACTGTCTCATCTGTAATGATGTGATCTGGTGATGATATTTTGCTTTAGGTTGTTGGAACGTGTCTAGCATTTCTTATAAAACATTGACATAATATCCAATTTTGATCAATAATATAATGTGTAGTCATCGTCGTTGGGCCTTCTCTTTGGCGTCGATTAATTGGTTGACAGTATTGATCACATTTGTCAGGGTGTTCAACAACTGGTTGACTCTCTGTCGGTTGGCAGCTATCGCCTCAAAGGAATGTTTGACATGAGATGCCAAGTCATTCGAAAAGTGAACCAATGTATTGGTCTTCTCCATAGCGACACCGATTATTTTCTTCACGTTTTCAAGGTCACCCTCGGTCACCAGATCAAATAAAGAAGAGGCAGCGGATCTAATTATATTCAGTAGAGCTCGTCCAAAACGTGTTTGTTGGTTGCTTTGGGCCACTTGTTTCATCAGTGTTAATCTCTGTTTACAATTTGCCAGGTCTTCATCCGTTAGCTGTTTTTGAGCAATTGTCTCATCCATGGCTTCTTCTAATTCGATTAGTCACCAGTACTGTCAATTCTGCATTAATGACTGAAATTGGCTTTCGTCCCGTCATTATCACGCCATTAGGTAAGTCTTTTATAACTGACTGAGCTTCGAGATTGATCAGGACATACAGTGACAGTAGCACCAGGGATAGTTCAAATCTTTTTAACATACTTAACTAAATTTTGCTACTTGATTTTGAAAGATTATACTGGTAATATTTGTTATCAAGACAGCAGACAGTTTATATACTTTTCAATTGCTTACTGCGTAGGTAATTTCAGCTCATGGTGCAATCTTATACGCAAGCCCTATTTCTAGCGGCTGATGCGAGTGGCTGGTTTAGTTCCTATTCTTAGTGCTGACAAGCACAATAAGGCTTACATGTAATGTATACGCAGTAAGCGATGCAAACGTGCAAGATGCGCGGTCTATTCTTAGTGTGTGATACCATGCACGTACTTCCCCATTGTCTACGGTTCCAGTTGAGGTGAACGGGTTTTTTTGTTGATATTAGTTGGGATATGGCTAAATTACGTAGATCTATGACATCAATGATACATCGGTGGAAGTCTGGGACATGCGCACATTCATCTACACTTTCTATGCACGGTCGTTTGTCTGGTAACTCGTCCCAGGTCATGCGACACAGATACTTTCACAAATTATAGTGATGGGTATGACGGTATTCGTCTTCGTTCATGCGTGTTGATTGTTCATCATCGATCATTGAGTGTGTTATTTCGTCGTCAACGTCGGCCACCTGACCCATCATCTGTTTCCATCTCGTTTTCAGAATGGATTGACCGCCCATTCATGGGACCAGCCTGTCTGGTTGACAGACCAGGTCGTTCACTGGATGGATCGACTGGCTCTCCAGACAGGCCAGCCTGTTCGGCTGATGGAACATTTTATTCTTAATGGTTGGTAGGCGGTTGTTGCCTCAGCTTTGTTAACTTTTCTAAACTAGGTAGCTAGCAGTGGTCCCTTTCGCATGAGTTCTTATAGGGCGTTCTCTACTACCTTCCCAATGCATTTGAGGATCCACAATTCGGAGTTTAGAGACGTTTAGAACACTAGACTTTCCAGACCGTTGATGTCGGATATTTGCCCATTTATTCTGAATATTGCATACTCTGGATCATTTCTGGCAGTAAGACGCATGGGTTCATTGGCAGAGACCACTACCATGTCTCCCTCCCACTTTGAACTCTGCTGCCTTTGATCTTTTGTCTATTTCTTTGCAATGACAATCCCGTGATGTCTCAGTTGACGCACGTGCCCTCATCAGTGCATTGTTCAAATGCGTGAGCCGATCGCCTCGATCTTAAAAACCATCCACTGGGATCGCCATGGGCAACCTACCACGTCTACCATATGTGAGGAAGAATGATGTGTAACCCGTTGTTGCATGCTGTGTGTTTCGATACGGCACCTAACTCATCTTCTCATGATCTAGCTTGATGATTAACGCCCTATTATATCAATTCCTTCACGGTAAGGTTGACCTGTTCCATTCTACCATTCGTCTGAGGGTGATATGGGCTTGTACGGTGATGGTCAAACCAATAGTACCAGGTGTGCAAAACAAGCCTAGGATATTCAGGATCCAAATGCTGATGTCGGGATAGTGCAGTACAAGGCACCATTATGAACTGCATGCCCTTCCATGACTTCCCTAAACAATTCTGGAAATTCATGGAGTTGATCTTCACAGAACTCCTCATACATATTGTTGTGCACTTCCAATGGAATGTATGGCAGCACTCTGGTGTCGACCTCAGTGATCACATAATTCCCGGTGTCGAAGGTGGCTGCCGCTGCAGGTCGATGTAGTCTGGATGCTGAACCTTTGTCTTTCTTACCTCTCCAACAAACAAACTTTAAAAACCGTGAATTCAGCTCCAAAAATGTACGTTCATAATTCCTTGAGAACATAGATGAACGCATATGCTTTTTCCTCGATAATGGGCCAATTAAGCTGGCTATCCTCAAGGGTATTACTGACGTACTGGATGACCCTTTCCATACCGTGATCATCTTTTTTGATTAAGATTGCGCCGATCACATATGACGATGAGTCGGTAGATTTCAATAGGCCAACACATTCTCACTGCATAGCGAGTTTTTCAATTTGTCAAATGCCACTTGCTGGTCTTTTCCCCATTCAGACCACTTGCATTTTTTGGTCAGCTCTGTCAGGGGCCTGGCTATTTCGACGTACCCTAGCACACATGACCGATAATAGCCAGTTGCACCCAGTATCCTTTGGACACCACTGGCATCAAGTGGGGGAGTCATTTCATGAATGACCTTCACCTTCTGCTCTTGAGTTGATATACCCACTGCCGAAACGTGATATCCCAGTATGTCAATCGACTTACTTGCAAATTCACACTTCTTCCGCTTTATCTGGAGATTATGCTCCCGGAATCGCTCCATCACAAGAGCAAGATGGTGGACGTATTTGGCAGGGTTTTCAGAGTAAACAATGACGTCATCAACGAACACATGAATGAACCGACCTATATAACCATGAAGGACAGCCTTCATGGGTCTCTGAAAAACGGCCCTTGCGTTCCTAACACCATAGGGTATGCGCAGCATCTCAAATTACCCAAGTGCATAGACGAACGCTGTTTTCTCAATGTCCTTGGCAGCCCTGGGTTTTTGCCAATATGCTTCAAATTCATTGTAGAAAACAGCGTCGCATCTTACATACTATCAAAGATAACAATGTTTGGTAGAGGGTATGCCCTCGCTTAGTTGTCTGTAAGCAATGCAGAAGCGAGTGGTACCATCCTGTTTTGGAACCATGGTAATAGAGGAGGCCCATGGCGAAGAAGAGGGCTTAATTACGCCTGTGTGTCTAACATCTCTTTGATTTGATCACGAACAATATGTGCTTTCATTAGGGGCATCCTATAAGGACGTTGTCTAATGGGGTGGGGGTGTGGTTGGGGGTGGGGTGGCAATTGGTGGGAGTTGTACATTCTACCAAAGGATTTCTACCTAATTCTTTTGGACGAGCAGTGTCAAAACTATCGGCATATTTCCACAGAACTCTATCGATAATTTCATACCCTGTCGTTTCAGTGATGCTGGCTTCAGCATAGTAAATATCCTGGTGCCTAAAAGGGATATGTAACCTATAACTATTTCAGAACCACTCCATTTCCCATTTTCGACAATCAATAACTGCCCCTCCAACATGCAATGTCTCTGCCCTGATTAAGCCCTCATGTTTCACATTTCGCACACCTATCTCAGGGATTGGTTGGCCATTCTGAATCTTAACTTCGGTTTCACCTAGCACGTCAATTGGAGAGCCATTCACAGCAAGAAGTATCTGCGCCTTTTTCAAAGGCCTAGTACCTAAGATATTTCTCCAAATGTCACTTCTAATAAGCGAGGTACTGGCACCTGTATCTATGAGAATATCAATACTATGCTTACCAGCAGTAACGTATTTGCGACCAGTGGCAGAGTCTAGTAATAAGTGGATTGGGAATTGCTCAGTCTTCGGTACCTCCGTTGGTGTTTTCCGCTTCATCTTAGGACCATCTCTCTCGAGCACCACTATTTCTGACAGCGTCTGCGTAGCTGCGTCTTCTCCCATCAGACAGCTTTCCCTCGTCTACAAGGTGGCCCACCACATAAGGAGCATTGCGACCATGGCCAAAACCACTTCTACCATATGCATCAGTGTTGAGTCCAGTCAGGACGAAACCATTTCTATCTCAATGTTCGTCATCTCTGGTAAGTCAGTTTCGATTGTCACATCGTATGTTTCCAGACCGCCAACCTGGGTGAACTGCATCTACTTCCATCGGCTCATGTTTGGTCAGACATTCTGTTGCATAATGACCCAGTCGGTTATATGTCCAGCAAATAATCAGCGGCTTTGTACTCATTGGATAAATCTGTTGCAGAGTCGATAGTTGATTTTGTCCAGCTCCCGGCTTTCTTTTATGGTTGTTTGGCCCATTGGGGTGGGTGTTAGTATTCTCAGTCTTTGTGTGACAGTTGTGTGCAATATGCCATGGCTGTCCTCAATTGAAACAAGCTGTGGTTTTCTGAAATTGCTCTTTTGTTTCGTTTCGTTGTTCTTTGGGCACTGATTCTGCACATGAATTATTTGGCCACAATTATAGCAACGAATTGACTTGGTTTTTCTTGATCGCGATTCATGGAAGGCGACTTCTTGCATGGCAACCGCACTGAGGGTTTCTCAATGCATCCCCGTTAACATTTTGAATATATCTGTACACATTTCTTCTTGGCGCTTAGATATGACCACCATCCATCCTGCTCAAATGATGGAAATCAGAACATGTCTAGTAATCAATACTCCATTTTTAATCCTATGAATGGCAGGTGAAATCACTCCACTGACAGTTGGCAATATTAAAAATATAATCAGTATTGTCATACATATATGCATTCTAAATGTATACATTATATAATACTCCTAAGCCAATGTCAATTTGATACAACATGTTTGCCCGATTAGCAGAAAATGCCTAATGTCGGTTGATAACAGAGGTTATATTTTACAGAAACTGTGTGAAGCTCAGCGGATGACCAATCACATTAACATGTGGTCATTTCTCATATGTGTCTGAGAAATATGTTGGCCTATGGGGATGTTTCCGCAAACTATATCTAGCATTTGGCATGTGGCCAAATATATGTTGAGACTCGCCTGGAGTCAAATCAGCCATTGATGCGTCATCATCCGTAACTTCGGATTGAGCCATCTTCTCATCAACCACTGGTGACCCATCTGGCATTTCCACATCTAGTGTGATTACTCTGGTTTGAATGGACCCCTCCCTTGCTGACTTAGGTGGGTCTCTGATGATGGGTGCCACTGGCTCCTTGCAGAACTCAATCAACTTGGCAAGATCAGGACCGTCCAAAACAGGATGACTTGCTGCAGTTCTCTTACCAGGTTCCTGAATAGGACACCATTGAACATTGTCCCAATATATTTCGGGATCTACAATCTTGAACTTAAACACATTCAGAACTCGGGTCTTACAGATCTCTGATGACGAATATGGGCAAAAGGGCCATTGATCTGATACACCTCATATTCAGGACCATTACAGGAAGTTCGCTTCATAGGCTCATTGGCCACCACTACGACGGAATCTCCTACATGAAATTCAGCAGTGTTTGCTCATCTGTCAATTGCGCCTTGACGGTATGCCCTCGCCACTGTGGTCACAGTACGAGCACGAATCAAGGCATTATTAAGACTGGGGAGTCGATTGCCAATATCCTGAAAACCATTTCACATGTTGCCATAGGCAATCTACCATGCCTGCCATAGGTGAGATAAAATTGAGTGTAACCAGTGGTAGCATGACGAGTGTATGGTACGCCAGCAATGCGGATCCCAACTCATTCTCCCACGCTCTGGCCTGGTTGTTAACTCCCTTCCGGATTAACTCCTTCAAAGTATGGTTACACTGTTCAGTCTTACCATTCGTCTGACGGTGGTAAGGACTAGTCCTGTGGTGATCTATCACATAGGCTCTGTACAACTGGGTCAACCTGCTCTCATTAAACCCGCCCCCTGATCCATGATCAGGATTTCGGAGACACCATATCTTGCAAAATACTCATTAAAGAACTTGTCTTTAACCTTCTCCGCCCTCTTTGATGGGATTGGAAAAGTGTCTGCCCATGCAGAACAATGGTTGATGATCGTCAAAATATAATGGTTGCCTTTGGTTGATACCACAAATGGACCAACCAAATCCATGCCTACTATTTGTCCTGGGTATTTAGCCATGGGCATCTCAGTGTACTTCAGACGGGTATTAACAGAATGGTGTATCTGGCATGTTACGCACTGATCCAACATTTCTAAAACCTCCTTTATCAAAGATTTTCATAGAAACGAATCTCTGACTAATGCCAGAGTCTTGTGCAGGTCTTTGATGTCCTGCACGTGTGTGTGCTTGCTTTAGCACCCGTTTTTGGTATGTAGAGGACAATACTAATCGGGGATACTCAGTGTCTAACACTGACACTGCACGCATGCAATACAAAGCACCATTATGCATCGTATAGTCCTCCAGAACTTCTTTAAACATTTCCGGAAACTCTTCAAGTTGACAAACACATAACTCCTGGTATGGTATATCGTACACCGCTAATGGTATATATAGAAGGATACTGTCTTCCACTTCAGGAATCACGTAATCACCTGTGTTGAACGTGGTCGCTTCCTGAGGTTGCCTCAAACGTGACAACATGTCCACTCAGACATTGTGGGCACACTTAATATACTCTATCTTGCAGCTATACTCGGCTATAAGCACTGCCCAATGTTGGACCTTCGTGTTTCATACCTCTCCCACAAACAAACTCTTTAGAGGTTTGTGATCGGTATACATGGTAAACTCAGCCCCAAAAAGATACAGTCACAATTTCTTCAGAGCATAGACAACTGCCTATACCCCCTTTTCAATGACAGGCCAATTCAACTGGCTATCGTTGAGGGTACTACTCACGTACTGAACAACCTTTTCAGTTCCGTGATCATCATCCTGCACCAATATTGCACCTATCGCATATGAAGAAGCGTCGGTATATAGATGATACGTTTTTCTGCAGATGGGGGTAAGTTACTATGGTTTCGCTGCATAATATGTTCCTCAACCTATCAAATGCCAGCTGCTGCTCCATGCACCACTCGAATCATCTATACTTTTTTGTCAGATCTATTAGCAGCTTTGCTATCTCTGCGTAATTAGGTATGCATGACCGATAATAGCCAGTGGCACCCAATATCATTCTGACCTCACCCACATTCTGCGGGGGTGTCATTGCATGAATGACTTCCACCGTCTGCTTCTGAGCTGAAATACCTGCCGCAGAAATGTGATAACTGAGCAAATCCACTGATTTACTCACGAAATGACACTTTTTACGTTTGAGCTGCAAATTATAATCACATAACCGCTCCATTACGAGCATCAAATGGCGAGCATGTTCTTCAGGAGATCTACAAAATACAACTACATCATCAACAAAGACGTGCATGACACGCTCTCTGGAAGACCGCTCCCATGTTCCAATAACCAAAAGGCATACGGATCCATACAAAAAGACCTTCAGAACAGACGAGTATTCTCGATGTCTTGGCTGGCCATTGGTATCTGCCAATATCCAGACTTCAAGTCCGTAAATAGGGTAGCACCTTCCATGCTATCAAAAATATCTGAGATGTTCGGTAATGGGTAATTATCTTGTGGAACTACCTCATTTAAACATCTGTAATCAATGCAAAATCCTGTTGTCCCATCCTTCTTGGGCACCAGAGTGATCGGCGATGCCCAAGGTGATGAAGACAGTCGAATCACCGCTGCTTCTAGCATTTCACTAAATTGATCTCTAACAACATGTGCTTTTAACAAAGGCATTCTATAGGGACGTTGTCTAATGGGAGGAGCATTAGTGGGTATAGTACACTCCACTAGTGGATTCATTCGCAGCTCTTTGGGATGAGCAGTGTCCAAATTATCAGCAGAATTTCTAAGCACTTTGTGAATAATTTTAAGTAACCAGTCATCTCCTTGATACTGGCCTCTGCATAGTGTCGATTCTATGGTAAGTGCAATTTGTACGTGTTACCAAACCACTCCAGCTCAGCTTTCCTATAATGTATGATTGCTCCCTCTGCATGTAACGCATTGGCCCCAATTAATCCCTCCTGATTCATGCTCTTAACGATTATGATTGGTATGGGCTTAGCACCTCGAAGCTTGACCTGAGTTTCGCCTAGTAATCTATGGGTGAGCTATTTACTGCTAACAAGACCTGCGCTTTCCTTAGTGGTCTAGGGCCTAACCAGTTCTTTGATATATCACTTCTAATAAGCGATGTACTTGCACCTGTATCTATTAGAATATTGACACTATTCTTACCAGTCCCAACGTTGCAACCATTGACATTATCTAATACGAGCCAGACCAGGAACCGCTCGGTTGCACATTCCCTCCATTGCTGTTTAGAGACTGCATCTGTACATCTCTCCATGGCCATTGCCGAAAACCAGTTCTCCATTGGTCATCTGATATTTACCGAATGCGTCAGTATGACTGTCGGTCAGTACAAATCCATCGCGATCTTCATGGACTTCAGGATTTAATCGGTTTCGATTGTCACTTCAATAGTTTCATGATCCCCATGCTGGTGATGTTATCATATTTACCTCCATCTTCTCGGGACCCTGAAATGTGCCATATACTGGGCACTGGTCTGTATGGTGGCCGGTCGCACCACACTTCCAGGACTGCCAGATATAATTCGAGCTAACAGTGTGTGACAATTGTTTTTTTCTGTCCCTGGTTGCTCGGTCAGCTTACTGTTATACTTCGACAATCCCATGATATGTGGACATGTTTGCCACAATTATAACAGTTGAATTATTTTGTATTACATTGTTGGCTGTTTCGTTGTTGGCTAGTTGCACCATTTGGACATTCCCGTTTTAATGTGCCCCTGTTCCCCACATGCGTAGCACATTATGGTCTTAGGTTAACTCTTTTGCATCAGTGCTTGTGCCAGTCGATAGGTCATCATAGGCTGGTGTGTCAATCGCTCCTCTAGACGGTCTTGCCTCCCTTTGCTGAGCTTGAACATGTCCTTCATCATTTTGCCATGCCTGTCTACCATTCTCTTCTCAAAATTCATTAACTGTCTTTGCCATCCAGTGGCATTGGCATTCTCTAGAGGTCGTCTGAATGCATCAACCTCCATCTGTGTTTCTTGTCGGTCGAGGTTTAAATCCATCACCTCCACCAAGTCACTCATATCACCTTGTTCCGATGTGTATTTGAGACACTGTTCTTAGGTGTCATTACCCTTGGTAATGACATAGCATTCTAAAGCTACGCTGCATAGTGCTTTGATGTAGGTTCGTACAATGATGCGTCTGCTATCAGGATTGGCATTAGGGTACGCCCTGGTTGCCAGATTCTTGACTCTCCTATTAAAGGTGTTGATACTCTCGCCTCTCTTTTGTCTTAAGTTTTCTACCTAGCATTTCAATCTCTCTGATTCCTTAGCCGAGACAAAGTATTTAACCAAATGGTCGTGTATCTCATCCCATGTCATGGTTATAGGTCATTACCATAACAGTCAGTGGGTTTTCCCATGCGATGTAATTTATAAACTCACAACGTGATTGCTCCCTTGCTCCCCCGTTGTGCAATCTTAGAACTGGTAGGAACCATTTTGGGAGTGATGCCTTCTGACAGTTAATGTAAACTTTGCTTGCTTTGACAAGACTCATCAAGAGCGTAACTCGCATACTTTGGCTCCCACTCCTTTTGGTTTATTGTGACAAGAGCGTTAACCAACCAAGTAGGATACTGCTGTAATTACTTTCACAATGGGACCTTTTCCATTTAGTTACAACAACGAATGGTTACCACTCGTCGGTAGCGAATCATAGAACTGGTTTCCTTAGCACTCTGTTATGGCCATTCCCATTAATCGACAATCTTCCGTGGCCATCATCATAATCTTAACTTACACAGTGGTCCCATAAGACTCTGTTGCATTAACTTCGTGTTAAAGCTTCTCAGTATTTAATCCATCACTGTCTTGCCATCACGCCATGTCATTCTTATATTAATATACCAGAACCAGTTCTATGGTCAAATGTTGGTAAATTCCGCCCCCTTATTTCTAGTAAATTATAGCTGTGTTTAGACACAAACTCAAAATGGCTATTCAAATATCTGAACTGACAAAACCAGATTGGTTGGTGATAATCGCACCCAACTCAATCAAACTGATTTCAAATATGACCAGCATAATTTGCTTGCCAATAGTGATAGTAATTACCAGCCTTTCGTTTACAAAACAATTCTCTACAAAATATTCAAACAGTCATCCTGACATTCAGTCAACATGTTTGCACTCATTATAGGTCATTACCAAAACAGTCATTCGGTTTTCCCATGCGATGTAATATGTAAACTCACAACGTGATTGCTCCCTTGCTCCCCCGTTGTGCAATCTTAGAACTGGTAGGAACCATTTTGGGAGTGATGCCTTCTGACAGTTAATGTAAACTTTGCTTGCTTTGACAAGACTCATCAACAGCCGTAACTCGCATACTTTGGCTCCCACTCCTTTTGGTTTATTGTGACAAGAGCGTTAACCAACCAAGTAGGATACTGCTGTAATTACTTTCACAATGGGACCTTTTCCATTTAGTTACAACAACGAATGGTTACCACTCGTCGGTAGCGAATCATAGAACTGGTTTCCTTAGCACTCTGTTATGGCCATTCCCATTATTCGACAGTCTTCCGTGGCCATCATCATAATCTTAACTTACACAGTGGTCCCATAAGACTCTATTGCATTAACTTCTCGTTAAAGCTTCTCAGTATTTAATCCATCACTGTCTTGCCATCACGCCATGTCATTCTTATATTAATATACCAGAACCAGTTCTATGGTCAAATGTTGGTAAATTCCGCCCCCTTATTTCTAGTAAATTATAGCTGTGTTTAGACACAAACTCAAAATGGCTATTCAAATATCTGAACTGACAAAACTAGATTGGTTGGTGATAATCGCACCCAACTCAATCAAACTGATTTCAAATATGACCAGCATAATTTGCTTGCCAATAGTGATAGTAATTACCAGCCTTTCGTTTACAAAACAATTCTCTACAAAATATTCAAACAGTCATCCTGACATTCAGTCAACATGTTTGCACTCATTATAGGTCATTACCAAAACAGTCATTGGGGTTCCCCCAGTGATGTAATACTAGTATGCATTATTCATGCTCATACATGCTTCGCATCTGAGCTGTTTATAATGGCTTATATTTCCTTGTACCTTGGACTCCCCAAATGACGTAATGTGATGATACTGTAATAAATATTCACCATTGAGAAATTAACACTTTGATTCCAGACGCACAGTGTTGAAGCACATATGCCAATAGTGTCCAAGTACTAAATATCTTACAATATCGTAATCGGCGGATCTGAGGGTAGCTAATCCTAGAATCCGATATTCACAACTTGCATGTGGTCTGAATGGGCCTAAAACCCGAAACACATTAGCATGTTTGCGAGTGTGAGCATGATAGATAGTATATGCTGGCCTATAAGTGCCTTGCAGGAAATATGTATATGTACAAAATGTATGTCATGTTGGCATATACAGGAATAAAATGTGAAAAAGATTTAAAGATAAATAAAAGAATTAAATAAATGCCAATCAGAATATTGCCTACACGACAACTCTGAGCCGCGATCCAGTAACTATCGCCCTCACACATGCTTGCGCTCTCACAATTGCTGTAATAGGTGTCAAGCTGTAAGTAGATAACATACTGTGGCAACACGATGCTGGCATGACATAACTTTGCGAAACTGATCACTGTTCTCGAGTCGCAAGTGACTGAAAATCTGATTAACTAATGACAAGGTCTGCTTGTATGATGTGATTTTTCAAGCCTGAACACATGAAATGTTATATTTCACTATCATGTTGACCTAGTTTGTAGGCATAATACTCTCTATTTATTTGTAGAAGGTAGCATAGTCAGTTACAATAACTGGTCTCCCCAAGAGTCTTCTGTTGTTAGATATCCATTATACATAATATATACATGTATATACAATATTAAAGTACACATTTACAAACATGTTAAACATATTATTTACAAGTTACTATCTTTGGTGACACCTAGTATTAATTGATCGTGATAATTGATATTCATTTGAAGGATAGAATCTTTAGTATAAGGGTTAATTAAGGTTGTGTTTAAAATCCATCAGTGAAGGTGCTGTTCTTATTTCTTTATTAAGTGTATTCCAAAAAATGGGAACTGAATATGAAAAACTATTTCTGTATATTTCTTTGTTACCTCTCAGAATTTGGAGCAGGTTTGTGGTTGTTGATCTTAGTGACCGTGTATGTAAATCTTTTGTACGTGTAACTGCGTTTTTTATTTAGTCTGGTGCCAGATTATTGATTGCCTTGTATATAAGGATGAGCTTATGGAATTCAATTCTACTAGTCAAATTGTTTTAAGAGGGTATGTGAGGGTGATGTCTAAAATAATCTGCGCACCACTTCTCTGTAATTTTACAAGGCGGAATAAGGTTTTATCATTTTCATTTGTGTTCCCATAGGTGCCACAACAGTAATTAATATGAGGAAGGGTATAAGAATTATAAAATAATTTTCGTGCATCATTATTCAGAAAATATTGTATGCGCTGAAGAGTATGTAAATGCCATGCTATTTTCCTGCTATTGTGTTCAATGTGTTTTTCCATGACAAATATAAATATTGCTAATAATTTCTCATCATTTGTGCGCTTGATTTGTTGGCCATTTATTGCAAGTTGTATGTCCTGATTTTCCAGTTTTTGCTTTGTTCCAATTAGCATATATTTTGTCTTGACTACATTTATTGAAATGAGATTTTAGTGGCGCCAGTCGCAGACGGATTTCAAACCACATGGTAGATTATCTTCAATATCTTTAACTTGTTTGGATGCTGTAGACAGGGTTGTGTCATCTGCATACATCTCAATGTGCGATTGTTGGATATTGAGTACAAGATCATTTCCAAATAATATAAATAGCTATGGCCCTAACCTGAGCTTAGCGAAATTATAAAGTTCATGGACATACTTTGCCAAATGTCTATCCACGCATGCCCTGAGCTGATTCTATACTATACTGAGAGACAAACCAGGTGTTGATTTTTGTGAGAGGTAGGTCTACACACATGTTTTTTCTCATTTCACGCCAGAACAGAGATTTGAAATGTGCGTTTTCTACAATTTAGAAGATTGCCTCGTCTCTATGGACGCAGAGCTGAGAAAATCCTGCTAGTGTCTGGATAGCTCCGTCACATGAGAGAGATCTCATATGAGAAATATAACAAATAGCTTCTCTAAATGCCCTTTGAGACCACAGAGTGCGGCACAACAAATGCATCCCGACGCATCCATGAACACGATCTAACATATTTCGACAACATGAACAAGGTAAAATATGTAAGGTGATAGGTCACACAGTTATTTCTGACTGGCTAGGTAAAGAGCCTAACTATGATATGCAATTTGTTAAAATAATTTTAACTACAATAACATTGCACGTGGCGACACCAGTAAGATCGGATGTCTCAAGTGATCGCCAGCCACCCGAGCAAAAACGTGATCTTGGGATTACTGGCGTCACAGTCCATCATCACATTACCGCCTGCGCTATCGCCTCCTTTATTGCTCAAGGTGGAGGGCGATTACCTGTGTTCTCAGGCGCTAGTCATCAAATGGACATGGGTTTGGTAATATTTTCGTAGCGTTATCAAGTCAGATATGCCAATGCTCGGGAAAGTTGACAGGGGTATTGGAAAAAAAGCATTGTCTACAGGAGCCAGCTCACAAATAATGTATTAGATGGACACAATTTAATATATGCGGCTAAGATGCATTCACTCTCTGCCCAGGGAATCTATATTACCTTCAGGCATTTCGACAATTCATTCAGGAGTAGCTGGAAAATCTTAGAAAAAGGCCCACAAGACAATAGCGCACAACAGTCGTGCATCACGAACGCTGGCAAGAGAGGGCGTGTTAACAGGAATAACAGTAGACCTAGAAGCAACATTTTTGCATAATGACGAATACGGTTTGTCAATGCATAAACTCTTAGCTCCACATATTTAGTGTAATATCAGTGCGTACAACACTGGATAGCGTTCGCTGACAAGTTTATCAACTGTAATAAGGATTTCTGACTCAGTCCCTATCGGGATTGCTAATAGTGGAAATGATGAGAAATACTTTGTCACAGAGTTATATTTAGCTTAGAGTACAGGTTGTGGAAGTTACTGCAACAAGGGAAGCAACAAGGGAAGTGACAAGGGAAGCAACAAAGGAAGCTGATCTTACAGAGCCTCGCAAATTTTCACCAGTACATCTTTGGCTACATTCACTATTCTCACATGTTCATGTCTATTTGAATGGACCTGTCCAAGTTTATCCATCCATCATATGGCGTCATAATCAACTACGTGGCGTATAGAATGATTTTCACAATCAATGACGTCATTATGACACATGAATGACATAGATATATACGTCACGAACGCATGGTTTAAGATGGCTATGGGTTGCTGTACGAATTATTTGTCTTTACTATTTAATAAATATCCTGTTGAACATTCTGAACTAATTTGACGTGGCGCTTTTTGAGCTGACAAATGTAGAACTGGCATTAAATAGCTAACCTATACAGGATTTCACTATACATAAATGAGTTTGCATCATAACATATGATGCATATACTTATAAAAGCGTGTACATGGAGTTAATCCATATACAGATAAACAGAGAGCATTATTATGACCACACATCATGACGGACAATAAATACAGTTAACAATACAATGCGTATGATTAATGTGGAACAATTTACACATCATTTGACAACGCATATTTGTAATGTGTGATCAAGAAATGCGTAAATATAACCACGCCTTACTACGCGCAATTATTCACGCGTCATTTGAAAAACGCATAATTATAATAACGCGTTCTGTGAGTCATACAGCGATGGACCCCGGTTTGGTTTTTGGTATCTCACGGAGTATTATTGCTGGAAAAAGCCACTATGTGCTTATGTGTCCAACTAATTTAGTGTCCCAAAAACTTACAAAGAATAGAACATCACGATTTTGCTGTTGCTGAAACTAAGGCTAAGATGGAAACGGAACATAAGCCAATGATTATAAATGTTTTCCGGAAAAGTTGACTGTCTTCAGTGTCATGCAGAATGTTAAAATTTGAAGTCATAATTTCATATCATCTGGATTACAGTAATTCTTTTAATGTTGAATTACTGTTACCATTGTACATTATCACATTACTATTGTAGTACTGTACTACGACCGACAAGCTAACTGCAGTCCACAACAATACCATGACCAAATGAATCCGTAATAAGACGAAACCAGAGGAACGTTTATTCAGGTGGACAAGTAGGGTCCATGAAGACTTACATAGTCTAATTCACGAATGCTTAAAGATCATTCTAATACATTTCATAATCTAGGAACCTGTTAGGAAGACGGCACTGCCTTCCTGTTCGACTCTGAATGGTGTGAGTTTTGGAGTTGGTCATCTCTAGGAGATGTGTGATGTATTTCCCCTCGGACCTGACACCTCATGCGCCTAGGGGAAAAAGTGTGATGCGGTTCCCCTCGGACCTGACACCTCGTGCGTCTAGGGGAAGTGTTATGCGTTTCTCCTCGGACCTGACACCTCATGCGCCTAGGAGAGTGATGCTGTGTTTGTGGGACGGGTAAAACAGAGTCGATATCCAGGTCATCTGTCAAAACAGCATCTAGATCATTATGCAGAATTTATGAGGATGGAGCAACACCATATGGAATGGTTTCATCCGAATCCTCTTCAAAAATGGAAGCCCGGTTATCATCAGATAACCTAAGGCCATTATCGGCGGATAATAAGTCATCATCATCGCCATGATCTTCAGAGCGTATAGCACGTCGCATTCGCAATATCCAGAGAGGTAAATCACGATCTATGTACAGCTTTAATCTATCATGGTGAACAACTAGTTCCCGGCGTTGGTTTTTGATACCAAACAGTGCTTCTGACAACCTTTTATAAATAATAAATGGACCAGTCCAAGGAGGTTGTAGTTTACTGGACTGGCCTATTTTAGTTGCAGAATTAGCAAGATAAACTACATCACCAACATGATAGGCATGCTCATGCAAACGTAGATCATACTCTTTTTTCTGGCGCTTCTGAGCCATTTTAAGGGTATCTCATGAGTTTCATGCAACGTGTGCTGTAACTGTTGGACGAAGTCACTGGCATCTGAAAGGGCATTCTCTGTAGTCGCAGACACAGGGCATTTGCACATTATGTCAATAGGCTGTAGTACTTCTCGACCAAGCATCATCATGTTGGGAGTATACCCCGTCTGTCGGCTTACAG
Source organism: Chaetoderma sp. LZ-2023a (assembly GCA_034401795.1). Taxonomy (NCBI): domain Eukaryota; kingdom Metazoa; phylum Mollusca; class Caudofoveata; order Chaetodermatida; family Chaetodermatidae; genus Chaetoderma; species Chaetoderma sp. LZ-2023a. The sequence continues at coordinate 83,850,112 of CM067364.1, forward strand.
TAGATCGTATAGCTCCAGCGATGAAATGAATACACTTGTCCCAATCTTTCTGTCTGTCATGCTTTTGCAGGTAACACCGTATACACTGCAAGACAGGACGGTTTATACGTCAATCTGTCCATTCGAACATGGTCTATAAGCTGTGGTGCGCGTTTTTGAAATCTCCAGTAGATGGCACAGTTCCTTAAATAGGTTGCTCTCAAAGTTACGACCCTGGTCGGTGTGTAAGAAATATGAACAGCCAAATGTGGTGACAAAACGCTCCACATACGTTTTGGCCACCAGTTCTGCCCCTTGTTCAGGGAGCGCATAGCACTCAACCCATTTAGTGAACTGATCTATGATCATCAACACATATCTATTTCCCAGTGCAGATGTGATAAAGCGGCCCAAAATGTCCATATGTACCCGTTCCGAGGGAAAACCAGCATGGAACTCGCCCAGAGCAGCTCTAGGTCGGATGGAAGCTTTTTTGCTACATCTACAAATCCGACAGGATTTCACATATGCCACCACATCACGAGAGTATCCGTGCCAGATATATTTAGCCTTCACTCTCTCCAATGTCTTCTGTTCACCCATGTGACTGGCAAGCTTGGAATCATGACAATTTTCCAAAACCAGCTTCTGAAGAGACTTTGGGACTACCAGCAGATTCCGTGTGGTATTTGCTTCTACCCAGAGATAGTGTACAATGCTATCGACAAAAATCAATTGATCACAACGAGCCCACCAAAACTTGACAGCTGGACTAGCTAAATATAGCTCCGCGTCAGAAGGTGTGCTCAATCCATGATACAACTGTCTTCAGATCAGGATCCTCCAGCTGACGCTCCCTTAGATCTTCTGAAGAGAATGCGTCTAACCAGTTTGACCTTCCGATAACCTGGTCTGTTTGGGGGACACCATTCAGCAGTCCATCTGGATCGTCGCTGTCTGATAGGTCATTATTACTCAGTTGAAGGGCCCTTATGGTTTGAAAAGCCAAAGGAATTACATCATCAACATCTTGTTCAAATTGAGACCATTGCTGCTGAAGCTTGGTACAATATTTGCACCCACCACATGGTAACGAACTAAGAGATTGGCCAGCTTTATAACAGTGGCAAGGTGAACACTCACTTGGAACCCGTGATAGACCATCAGCATTAGAGTGCTGTTTACCGGGCCTGTACTGCATCGTCATATTATATTGGGACAGTTATTCTAGCCATCTAGCTAGTTGTCCTTCGATGTGCTTGAAACTGAGCAGGCACGTGAGACTGTGATGGTCAGTCCGCACAATAAATGACCGTCCTAGCAAGTACATACGGTACTGCCTAGTAAATGCTACCACAGCCAGCAACTCTGCGTGTAACGGAAGAGGACCATCAGAGTAGCTTCTACGACCGGGGGATGACATTCTACTAGAGTCATTGTACGAAGAGCCATCCCAGTAAGCTCTACGAACTGGTGATGACGTCCTAGTGTCATGGTGAGAAACTGATCGCGACTCCCTCTTAGGTTCTCTAGGGGTATATACCCCCTAGGAGCCAGGTTATCAACTAGGGTATGATCACCCCTTTGTTGACTAGTTGAGTTAAGGAGTGCCTTGTATTTGATACCTTGAGCTAGCAGTTCCATGTTCAGTCTAGCTACTTTCTCTTCCAGGGATTCTTCCCTTGGTTGTGAGTCGACCCCACCAACAGCGCCTTCATCATTGATGTCGAAAACGACTTCCCCAGCATGGAGCTTTCGTGCAAGGATTGTAGCTGTGGCAGGCAGATCAGTATCTGCCTTAATGTCGGCCAGGGATATGGAACCTCCTCTGGACTCACGAACACTTACTATGCCAGCAGCTCGAACTTTACCAATAGTATGGAGTGCACTAAGTTCCTCCACGGTTGCAGTGTTAATACACAAAGGTTTCGTCATTATGGGTCACCTGTTGATTTATACCAAGGAAGCGAAATTAATATTCGCTAAAAAAGTAATGTCACTTACTGAAATAAGTCGTAAGCGTATGCTTACTGAAAAATATAACTCACTGAGTAGTGATGGTGGTGCAACTCCGGAGAACGTCTATGTGAATCTCCCGAAGCCAACCCAGATTCAGTAGCGTACCTGCATGCAAACCATCCTTCAGAAACTCGAAAGTATAATGATAACGGACGCGTTTGTGTGCACTAGATTTTTTACGGAGTATTAACTCTACACTGCATTTGATGGTGTGTACACCAATATCTGCATTACTTTTCTCAATTCTATCATTGAGAAGAGAGAGAGTTGGTCATGCAGTTGCAGCTCTTGGTCTTTGAAGGAACATGGATTCAAATGTTGAAGTTGCTCATTATACAGGACCAGAGAATACGCCGGGATATCGATACATTTCACCGTTTGGCCATAATGCCTTACTATGTCTATCGCACGTTGATAGTGTTGGCAAATGCGGTCTACAGCGAGTTCATCATCGGTCGTCCTTAAATAGACAAACCTGTTGCCTCGTTTCTCGGTAAGGTCGCACGTTCCGGCCCAGACATAAAAAACGATATGGTGAAATTTCTGAACGGCGTTGGCTATTCTCGACTGCAAAATAGTAACCAAGTCTTGTGTAGTACCGCCGCTTTTACACCAATACTCAATAAACCCAGTTTGATCAGCTCTTTTCAAAATGAAACCTTTACTTGTACCCAACAAAATTGCTTTGTGGGTAAAGGATTGATCCAATGAAAAACTGGGTGCGAGCCAAAAACTCCTCAGATTTAACTTGAAAAGAAGGCATATGCTGAGTAGTGTTTTAACGGAGTAACTAGCAATGTGATTATGAACTTTTTGAATTAATATTAACAAGAAAAAACCCCAAAACAAATAGTGGTTAGCGTAATTAGTAAACCTAATATTACAATTGAAACATATATGTTGATTAGAAGGGAGATTACCCTCTAATGTACAAAAAATTAATAATAATGATAATAATAACAACAACAGTGATTTATATCACTTCTTTATTTCAAATAATTCTGAAATAAACAACGAAATTGAACTGTAATTAAAGTATAAAGAAATATCCAAAAACCGACGGCTAAAGTACAGCTCAGAATCGCGTGCATATGACACTGAAGACAACTAACAATAACAATCCAGAAACTATAGGGTTGTCATTCCACGGAATACTGACCTAGATGATAGAAACTTAGCACGAAAATATACCTCAATTCATTACAGTTCAAATAAATAACATTGAATCTTGAATTTATTACGTGTATGACGTATGTGTGTAAGGTATATTAATCTATATACCCGACATTTGCATGCTATAGTATAAATAAATAATATATATTTAACTATAACTCACCTATCATCTGTGATTGATAAATCCTACAAAAATAACTATCAAATAATCACAATGGCGGCCAGAGTCTGTAAAATTGACATTCGTGCAGGACTAGAGTAGTCTTTATATTTCCGAGAATTCTATCTTTTTAACAGCAAAATCGTGAGTAGAATTTAGAAATAACCAATAACAATTTTTAAGTTAGGGCCCAAAGTACTCCTGACACCATTTGTAGTAACTTAGCTACGTATAAAAGGTTTCTCACCCAACAGAGGTCTCGAATCGGCCAGTGGAACCAGCGGCGGATGTGCACGGTTCAAGTTCCAAGGTACGACTGCCGGGAGTCCGTAGAAACGGCGGGAATCAGCTAGCCCGGCAGCCGCAAAACACGAACTGCGGAATTGCGGGATACCGCCGGCACCACAGCAGTATAATTTGAGTTTAGGTAGTTTAATTTGAGTTTAGGTAGTTTAATTTGAGTTTAGGTAGTAAAATTTGAGTTTATGTCGTATAATTTGAGTTTAGGTAGTATAATTTGAGGTTAGGTAGTATAATTTGAGTTTAGGTCGTATAATTTGAGTTTAGGTAATATAATTTGAGTTTAGGTCGTATAATTTCAGTTTCGGAAGTAAAATTTCAGTTTAGGTAGTACAATTTCAGGTTTAGGTAGTAAAATTTCATTTTAGGTAGTATAATATGAGTTTAGGTAGTATAATTTGAGTTTAGGTAGTATAATTTGGGTTTAGGTAGCATAATTTGAGTTTAGGTAGTATAATTTGAGTTTAGGTAGTATAATTTGAGTTTAGGTCGTATAATTTGAGTTTAGGTAATATAATTTGAGGTTAGGTAGTATAATTTGAGTTCAGGTAGTATAATTTGAGTTTATATAGTATAATTTGAGTTTAGGTAGTATAATTTGAGTTTAGG